>CM021102.1:518333469-518865344 GCA_007115665.2 Sequoiadendron giganteum
CTCGACTATTGACACTAAGATCAATATGCAGTTTGTTAAAAAATTAAGAACTGGATACGTTGCCTATCTCTCCGTGGTTTTTTATGGATAGATCTATAATTCTAGATGGTTTATCATGATTCATTTTGGTTGCAGGAACTTCTAGGAGATGCTGGAAGAGCTGCAATTCAGACTCAAGGTTCAACAATTAATCCTTTTGGATCAACCTTCGTTTATGGGTATCGAAATATAGCATTTGAGGTGAGGTTATTGGCATTGAAATATACCATTATGAATGATGTGGATGCATAATTAACATTGTACTATTTTTATCTTCTTAATATGTCTGGTTCAGTTTGGCATTCCTTTTTCATAACTAAAAATACATTTCATACAGGTTCTGTGATTCTCAGCTACTTTAAATGTTTTGCAGGTAATGAGGAACGGGCACATAGCTACTGTAACTCTATTTCAATCATGATTGAATTTAAGGCGTGTTCCAGCATATCTGCTTTCTATTACTTGTTAAGTGAGTTTTCTGTCCACTGATTGTTCTTGGGCATTTGCTTTTGATTTTCCTCTTATTTGTTTATTTTTAATTATCGAGAACTTCAAAAACTAATGTCTTAGATTAAGGTGTAAACATGAAGAACTACATTGCATAATTAGCCACATCATTATAGGAAGCATTACTTTTACAACCTATTTAAAAAGTTCAAAATAAAAGAGATTGTGTTGTCCATAAATGCTTATTATTCCAGTACATGCTATGCTTGTTCTCTGAATAGAGTATAATTAAATTGCATTTTGTGAGGCTTCAGTTGGTCTATTTTTTTATTGTTAGATGTTTTTGGTTCATTTTATGGAATAGAAATATTTTTTAAGCCTAAATCAAAAAGTCATCCTTCAATTTCAAGATCAAAATGCAAATTTTATTAAAAATAGATTGGAAGAAAGTATAAGGGAATCATATGGTCAAACAGCATAGGTTGACATTCAAGAGTTAAATTTCTTTCATAGGAACAAGGTTTGACCAAACCTAAAAGATTTTCACCTAAATCTAGAATTTTTTCAAAGGGCTTGATCAATAGGACAAAATGCAAAGTTCATTAAACATTATTTTGAAAGAAAGTACAAGGGAACCATATGGTCAGACTGCATAGGTTGACCTTCAAGAGTTAATTTGTTTCATGGTTACAAGGTTTGACCAAACCTCAAGGATTTTCTTATAAACCCAGAATGTTTTCAAAGGACATGTTCTGTAGGACCAAGTCTAACATTGTCAACCGACACCCTTCATTCTTTTCATGTGATGATTTCCAGCCTGCTTTTTTTGAGAACAATTATTGATATAGTGAATATTATAGTGTTAGTGGCAAGTGCAGATGCATTGAACTGGAGCATAATGCATTTGTTGTACTAATGATCAAGAATTATATCATGTAGCAAGCTTTTGAATTACTATGAACGTTGGCATTGAAAATGTTTGTTTTATATCATTCATATTCTGTTCCCAGGACTGTATAATTTTATATCTTATATTACCTTTGAATCTTTCTGAACCTTTTTGAAATTCAGAACTTTGCTGAACCTTTTTACCTTCTTGAACCTACTGAAATTTCAAACCTTGTTACTTTGATTAGGTGTAGAGGCTTCACATGTGGTAGCAACTGACTGACAAAATTAGATAGCAGAGGAGTTCACATCAAGTCACCAACTGTGCTGTCATGAAGTAGCTGCAATTAGGAGAGTTTTCTTGAATCATGTTTCTATTTTTCTTTTTTAATGTTAATGGTCCTTTTGATTAAAATTCTATTCACTGTTTCTTAAAATGATCATTTGTATCAGACATCAAACCCATGCTTAAGTCCATCCCACGTGCTTTAATTTGGCAGTTTAACACGAAGCTTGGACCATAATTATATGGAGATAAAAAAAAGTCTTTGTTAAAAACAAGAAGAATGATTCCGTTAATCATGTGGAGATCCAAATGCTGAGTTGAGATCTTCACAGTTAGTTACAGTCATAAGTTTAAATATATTCATGATTTCATTCATCACACAGCAATAAACTGTGTGTAAAATTAATTTGACTAATCATCACACCCTCCTTGGTGCCTTAACCCCATCCTAATCAGGAACTGTCTCTCACTTTCACCTGTGCAGAGTCTGCAGATATCCATGGTGTATACTGCCTTATATTGGATGCCAAATCTGAAAGAATACAGTATCTTGGTTTTGATGTAAAAGAAAGGCCCCTCTAGAAGGGCTAAAGGGAAGAGTTGCCACTTGTTTTTGTAAATATTAAGCTATCTTCTTTATGCAAATTGAAGTTTGCTCAAAATATTAGTAAAATGTTTATTGATGTTTAGTTAGTTACTATTTTAGACTTGAAAAAACTGGTTCAACATTGGTGATTGTGAATCTGTAAACTATTATTATTATTATATATGATAGGCATCCCCAGTTGGTAGTAATAATGTCCTTTTTATCACATGCTTTTCATGTTGTTGGTTACAATTATTTATTCTTGGTAGGGATTTTATGAAGACGGTGTGCTTGTACTTTTTGTTTGTTCATAAATTAAAATCTTCCCAATATTTTTAAAAATATCTCCAAATGTTTTAGAAAGGTGGATCTGGTCCTTGAATTACAAGCTCACTGAGTTTATCTTATCTTCCAATTTATTCTGAATTCTAGTTTGAGTTCTGAGGAAGACCATTTAGTTTAGTATTTACCACAAACTTGAAGTATTTCCCTATGTTCCATGTTGTTTCAGGGACGGGGACAGGGGAACGGCAGGGGATGCATTGTGGGGATGGCAGTCCGAGAGCAATTTTCTGGGGACAGGCAAGGGGATGGCAGTATATATATATCAATTATAACAATAGCATAACAGCAGTTTAAATTTTTAAGTTTAGGAATTAAAATTAAAATTTTAACGTTAAATTCAAGTCTCAAATTGAAATAGTCAAACTTCAAAATACTATGCCTCATCTAGACTATAATATCAAAAGATGAAGACTCCGAGTCACTCTCTGGCTGAAGTTGTGGTTTGTCCAATGGAATCCTGACCAATCCTGGCTGCATCTCCTCCTCATCAATCTGCTTAACATCTTCCGGATCAACATCCCAACATGCTCCTGGAGTTTGTCGATACACAGTAGTTTGCTGATCTTGAAGTCTCAAGGCACTATGAACCACAACCAACTTTTCTATGTTTAGATGTAAGCCAATTTCTCTTGATTGAGTGGATGAAACCATAGGTGGACCAATTCCTCTCTGCAACAGAGGAACTAGCAATCTGTAAGAGTAGACAAATAGCAAGTTGTTTCAGCTTTGGTGTGTCTTTCCCATGAAATTTTACCGTTCAATGGGGTTTTTTGTGCAATGGTGGCTCAATCCATCCTAACCTCTAGTTTACTGAATGTAGGACCTTGAAGATCGGAAAACTAAAGCCATTGCTCTTGAAGTATGGTTGCCTCCTCATTGCTATACATCTTATGAAGGGCCTTAATCAACCCCTCCATTACCTCATCATCTTCAAAAGGAAGAATTTGACCAACTCTAGGTGCGTACCACTTGGGATTAAGAGCATAGGCAACCATATAAAGAGGGGTGTTCATTGTGTTCCACCTCTTTGTGACAATAGTCCTCATATGCTCTTCGTAGAATTGCAATCCAAGGTTCTTGTCATGAATTGCTTGCTTCATTTGATCAAGCACACTATAAAATGTCTCATAAATCTCTCCAAGGCTAGGAGTGTCTGTATCTACATAACTGATTACCCCCACAGCAGGTGATATGATAGATAAAATATATCTACAAGCAACATTTAAACTTTTAAAAATTAATAATTATGACATTAACACTATTAATAAAGTAAATTAAAATTTGAAAATAAAAAGTAAAACAAAGTACAAACTCAAACATATTAGTTTAAATTATTAAATAATTTTTTCTTATTTGATATTGGACCACCAATTGTCATTAAGCACCCTTTCTCTCACCACCACCTCTTCTTTTGTCTTTGATTGAGCCCACTTTTTCCACTCTCCACAAACCACCATGGATTGTAGAGCTTCCTACACCTCCAACATCCTCTCCAACTAATTGTCATTAACCACCCTTTCTCTCACTACCTTCTCTTCTTTTGTCTTTGATTGAGCCCACTTTGTCCACTCTCCACAAACCACCATGGATTGTAGAGCATCCTACACCTCTAACATCCTCTCCAACTAAAGAAAACAGCTAGCATATCTAGTCTCAATTGGTTTGAGGAATTCTTTCTTTGAACAAAATCAGAATAGTGCAAGTGAAGTGTGATGGTTACATACAAACATTCGTATGTCTCTAGCATTAGCCACTACTACCTTCACCCAATCTATTTTGTCAATGTATTTCAAAGCATTATTCAAAGCATATACACAAATTGGAGTCCAAAAAATATGTTTGCAAGCACTCTCAACCATTAAATCAGCTAACTTACAAACACTAGTTGAATCTGTCACAATTTGCACAACATTAGAAAACCCAACCTCCTTTATGGCCTCAAAAGTGGCAAACTAGTAATCAACATCCTTATGTCTCCTAGAACAATCAATAGCTCTAAGAAAGTATGAACTAGTAGGGCATGTAACAATAGTATTAACGAGTGGTTGATGTTGAATATTAGTCCACCCATTCATGACAATGGAATAGCTAGTCCTAATCCATGTTTGTCTCATCTCCTCCATCAACATGTTCACCTTTGAATATTGTTTGTCAAGGAGGGGTATGCAATGTATTTTCTCCAAGGGAAGCATAAGAGGGTCCAACTGCCATTGCATCTCTCAACATAGCTTTGAAATAAGGAGACTTTTCCAAATAAAATGGAATAGCATGTTGCAAAATGGTGTGTCCCTTGGTCTCCTTGGTGCAGCGCGGCGCTTGGGTTCATGACATGGCTTAACTGCCTCTCGTGGATCTTGTATAAATTTGGCGGTTGTATCGAGCATTAACAGGTCGATCTTTTGGTGCAACGACAACCACCAATGCAACAATTGGTATTAGAGCCGAGGTCACGGGTTCAAACCCCTCGCTTGCGAGGGGGGGATTGTTGCAAGATGGTGTGTCCCTTGGTCTCTTTGGTGTAGTGTGGCGCTTGGGTTTGTGACATGGCTTAATCGCCTCCTGTGGATCTTGTATAAATTTGGCGGGTGTATCAGGCATTAATAGGTCGATCTTTTGGTGCAATGACAACCACCAATGCAACATAGCATGGGCATAAAACAAATTGTACACTGAATCATTGACTTGCTTATGTTTTTGCAAATTCGTTAACTCTACCAATGTATTTTTTTCACCTGTAGTAGAAGTGGCCTTCCTCTTCCCTCTATCACAACTCTCTCCAACTATTACATTGGAATAGTCGTATTGATCAGTAGATTGCAATATTTTAGATGACCATTTCTTATTGTGAGTAGTACTAGTAATTTGTTCCTCACTCACTCCAACCAACTTTTCCATTTCAACTGTCATGCCCCGGCCATGAAGACATGCTCTCATCCATTCACAGCACTCAGTCTGGGCAAGGGAGAAAAAATGCAGCGATACCTTTTTTAAAATACAGTGATACCAATTATTAATGTGCAGTGATTCCACCCAGCAATCAATAATTAATAAAGTTTGAGGCAGCGATGGGACCAGCATTAAATAATTAATAATTAAATAAGTCTAAGGCAGCGGTGGGAATAAAAGAAAATACATTAAGCTGGAACAAAAAGACATACCCTTTGGGAAGGGGATGTCTATCCCAAAGGATGCATCATTTCACGAGGGCATGAGGATATATAAGGAAGATCAAATCATTTGCAAGAGGCGTGAAGGAGGCAGATTGGAAATGAAAGAAGTGGAAATCAGAATAAGGAATATATTGCAGAAATTTATTCTAAGGATAAACCTGAGTAATAGGTAGAATCATAGATGCATATAAATATGTTCCTACCATTGTGACATTTGCAGAAAATTAATGATCTTGTGAATAATCTACATGCTTCTCTTTATTATATGTGATAAGGTATTCGTATAATAATCTATTTGGAATTTGGAGAAGTGGATTGCAAATAGGGAGGCCGATCAACCTTCTAGGTTCATGAGAGGTGAAGGAAGACCTGCCTTCATGCTCTTATCAAGTACGCCACCTTAAGATGGAATGGAAGACCTACCTTCCATGCTCGTGGGCCAAGGGGTGGAATGGAAGACCAGCCTTCCATGCCCTTGGGCTTGATCAAGGAGGATGACCAGACTCCAAGGTGAACCGAGGGGTGGCCCACCTTCCATGCTCTCGTAGTACAAGGGTGACCAACCTTGAGACTGCGGTTTGCAAGCATTTCAACGAGTTCCTAAAAGGATTATTATGGGGAATCCTCATTGGAATGGCTATTGCCTTAATTAGATTTTGATGTGACTAATGTACATGGATATCATGATGTTTACTAATGATTAGTGATATTTATATTATCATGGCTTATGATCTAATGTCAATCTCTAGTGACTAATATTGTGTGCAAGACCTAAATCAAGATTTATCTTATAGAGGACAATTTAATTGGTAATTTCGTTATTCTTAAATCTATGGCACTTCTTATTTTGATTGGAATTGTGGTTTTAGGGAAAAATATAGGGATATTCCAACCGTGGACATTACATCAACCTGTTGTTCCAATGTTATATTTTCACAAACTCTAACCCCATGTCCACTCTCACCCAATAGATGGTTTCTAACCCCAGTATAGCTCCCACAGTAATCAATTTTGCAAATATGACAGTCAATGCCTACTACCTCTATATTTTTAGCCTTATTGATGGTTAAATTGGTGGAAAATTGAAGCAATGGTTTTTTTGGGTTGAAAGGGCCTTTTGCAAATTTTTGAAGAGAGGGTGAAGGGCATGCGAAACAATCTTATAGAGTTCCAATAGAACTTGTGTTTGTGTTTTTAGAATGAGGAGAAGGGTCTATTTTGCTTACTTCATTTTCTTCACTACCCTCATTCATATTGTCATCACTAGTACTAGTAATTTGTTCCTCACTCACTCCAACCAACTTTGCCATTTCAACCTATTGTTCCAATGTTATATTTTCACAAACTCTAACCCCATGTTCACTCTCACCCAATAGATGGTTTCTAACTCTAGTATAGCTCCCACAATAATTAGTTTTGCAAATAGGGCATAGCCAATGCTTGTTGCCCCTTGTATTTTTACCCTTATTAATAGTTAAATTGGTGGAAAATTGAAGCAATGTTTTTTTGGGGTTGAAAGGGTCTTTTGCAAATTTTTGAAGAGAGGGTGAAGGGCATGCAAAACGGTCTTGTAGAGTTTGAATAGAACTTGTGTTTGAATTTTTAGAATGAGAAGAAGGGTTTTTTTGTTTACTTCATTTTCTTCATTGCCCTCATTCATATTGTCATCACTAGTACCAGTAATTTGTTCCTCACTGACTCCAACCAACTTTGCCATTTCAACTTGATGTTCCAATATTATATTTTCACAAACTCTAACCCCATGTTCACTCTCATCCAATAGATAGTTTCTAACCCTAGTATAGCTCCCATAGTAATCAATTTTGCAAATATGACATAGCCAATGTCTGCTGCTCTGTATTTTTACCCTTATTGATGGTTAAATTGGCGACAAATTGAAGCAATGGTTTTTTGGTGTTGAAAGGGCCTTTTGCAAATTTTTGAAGAGAGGGTGAAGGCATGCAAAACGGTCTTGTAGAGTTCCAATAGAACTTGTGTCTGAATTTTCAGAATGAGAAGGGTCTATTTTGTTTACTTCATTTTCTTCAATGCCCTTATTCATATTGTCATCATTGGCACTGCTGCTGGTGCTCATTTTGTAGCATTTCTTTGTGACAAAAAACTGAAACCAAAACATTTTTTAAAAGTTTAAAATAAAGACTAGTTACAGACTTAAAAACCCTCTCTAACAAGCTAAAGAAACTAAAAAAAAAGAAGAGGAAATGGCATACCTTGACATTATTGTATATTCTCTTGAACTTAGGCTTCAAATTTGCAGCTTTTATTCAGGCTTAAAGCTTTGCAAAATGTGATGGAGAGGTGTCCTCAGTCTCACACCTCAACCCTCCTTTCATATTCCCTGCAACAACGACCTTGCTCCAACAAAATAATGCTGCCAGCGGCCAGGCACAACAATCACTCACAAGTGTGGCAATAAAAATTAAAATGCAGATGAGATTATGTTTTCTGTTTGCAACTTTAGGGTGTATAAGGGTTGTGGGACCCCCATGCCCCTTTAGAGTCCAATAGAATGTCAAAAAATTTAATGATTTTTTATTAAAATGACCTGCTTGCTTTTAGATGTTGCGGGGGATGCTTGGTTCTCCCTGGGGCGGTCGGGGGACATCTGAGGACATCTCAGGGACAGCCAAGTGTCCCCGATTTTGTGTAGGCATCCCCTTTCATTTTTCAGCCATACACGAAATCAAGGATGTGTTTCCTGCCGTTTCAGAAAATTTGCAGGTAGGGGGGATGGCAGGGGGACGTCCCCTAACGTCCCGCCATCCCTGAAACACCTTAGGGGACGGGGACACGGGATTTAGGGGTGGGGACATGTCCTCGTGTAACACAGGTATTTCCTTAAAGTATAATTGCTGCTATAATATGATTTTGAAATGTTAAAAAGATCTAGGAGAATGTAAAATAAACAAGGCTAATGGTAATGAAAGATCTCTGGAATTAAATCCAATTGAACCACTCTCTTTCCATCCAAATCTCAATGCTTAAACAATAAGACAAGCCAGGCAACCTTTTTCATTTTATGTTAGAAATTTCTTTATCAATGATACTAACTCACAGAGAAGACTCAACTATGAATAAAACCCACATTTGCTTCTCTTTTTCCGTCCAAAGCTCAATGCATAAGCAAGAAGGAAGGACATGCAACCTTTTTCATTTTAATTTTTTTGCTGAAAAATTCTTTATCAATGATGCTAATGCATGGGGAAGATTCAACTCTTTTTTAATTTTCTTTGATGGTTTAATCCTTTTCTTGGCCATGGGATCTCCTATCCATCTTTCTTCAATTGCATGTTTGTTACCTTACTATGTCAATTGCAAGCTACTTCATTACTCCTACGAAACACCACATAATCTTTCTATAGAAGCTGTCTACGCTTATAGCTAAATTGCTTTTGTCCCTCTTCCACCAAGAAAATTATGTCTAGTTTTCACAAGAAGCTAATGCCATTTCCAAAATATTTCATGAGAACCCTTCACAATTTAAGCTTGATTTGGCAGGATAATGTTTTAAGTATCTGTCAAGCATTCGGAAACAATTATTTGAAGGTCAATAAATTACAATGCCAGACAAGAATCAGGATTGATATCCTTACATCTTAGACAGGGAGCAGAGTATGTGGGGCGAGTTCACTGCTGAGATCAATCCATTCAAACTTTGTTTGTGATGCCTCTTCCACAATTTATAAGGGGCACAAATTTCATTTGAATAATACAAAGATGACTGCATAAGCTAGGGGCTTACATTGAAACTGACATCATAATTCCATAAAACTTAGAATTAAGAAAGCTAAGAAAAATTTATTTGCAGAGTCTATGATTACAAGCCCCGAAGCACTTTCACTGGTGGAACTGTATTTGTAGGCAATCCCTTTCATTTTAATCAATTTGTTTTTAATTATTGTAATTACTCTCCATCTATTCAACATCACATATACAACTTGAGGGTACAAAGCAATAACTATCATTGACTGTTACATATTAATGACAGTGACACCAGTTGTTCCAGACAACGGTATTTCATTTTGGATCAGTTGATTCTTAGCATTGAAAAATTAAATTAAATCTGTCATTTTGATCAACAACAACTATTGCTTAACTATTGACGTGAAAGTCAATCTTGCTGTTTTCACAGCAGTTCATCCCAATTTCAGCAGTTAGACAATTGAAGTTTCAGTTGACTCCGTAGCAGCATAGTCGGCAAGACAAGGAAAGAACATAAATACTTCTCTTGTATTTTATATTGTAGGAATTTCAAATGGAAGCTTTCTGAGATAGGTGATTAGATCAACAGTAGCAACAACCGTTATAATTGTTGTTGTGCTTGTGAAGGGATATACTTATCACTTTAGTCTAAAGAGGTCTTATATTAGAGGGAAGCACCACAACCTTGATTGTGGCTTAATTTATTAAATTATATAATTGAAAGAAACTTGTTGATGCGGACTTTACTTTTATTCGACAAAATCACTTGCTTATCAGATCCTGATGAATGTTTGTGATTTTTTAATAAGCTAGCATTGGATTTGGTCCTAGTCCAAGTAGGGACTTTTGTTGAGTGGAATTTGGGAGATCATAATGGCATTGCTACTATAGTACTATCTTATTAATGGCACCAAATATATCTATAGGCGAATCCCAGGAGTTGATTATTGGAGTGAAATGTTAATTTTGTTCAGTGAACAAAATCTAAATTTTGAAAGGGGTCTTCTAGTATCCTTAGGGCACGAGGATTCCTTTAACTTCTTTATGTTGAAAATTAAGTAAATAGTAACCACAAAATAGACACTCAAGATTTCCCGAAATATTTGAGACATACTCTAGATAATATCAAATGTGCATATGGAATTTTATATGACATTAATAATACCATGGGTAGGTTTTGATTTTTTTTTTCGTTTGCTACCTAATGAGTCAGCTGTTTTTGGAGTAATATCAATGATTCAATTCTAATTTCTTGATTTCATTTCATATTTATCAATTTGCAGGTGATTGATGGACACTGGATCATCGTCCAGATCTTCTATTGTCTTGAATTCTACTGATTTGGTGACATGGTTCAGTCTGGATACCTCTTGATACTGTGTATTCTAATGCTTTTGAAGCTGTATATAATGTGAAGGATTTGGAATATGACTGAATGCTGTTGATGTGAACTGTGATGTACGGGGTGTTGTGTAGATGCAATTTATGTACAGAAATTGATCTTTGATGCAATACTTCTGTGGCATATTATTCTAGATAAGATGTATACATCATTAGTATGGGGTATCTCAAGCTCGCTGCCTGCTAAAATCAAATCATTCTGTTTGATAACAAAGAGGTGGTTTATGTAGCGTGCTTCTGTACTGTATATATTCAAGGATTTCAAATTGGCCTGTATTAGATTATAACAGGTCTTTAGGCTCTAGGCATCTGGAACTGCTTGCTTCAGATGAGCCAAGAAAAGATACCTGGTTTATTTTGTCATTCCTCCAGTTATGCAAATAACTGAAAAATAGATGTATATATGCAAATTGGATGTTCCTTAATAGAAGTTAAATACTTCTCTTGTCATGTCATACCTATCATGTTATATATACCCCACAATTCCTTAGGAAGAACAAATTCTTGTCAACCAATAAAATATCCTTCCAAGCTTTGTACCTTGGGTAAATAAATTTGAAGTGTAAAAGTTTTGGCCAGCAGTCTTAATTAACGATGCAACTATACTATCTTTTCAAGTTTTTACCCTATCATCATTTCGTGTATGTTGATACTAGATTGTCATAATAACATAATTTTGGTAGCTGACTGTCCGCAAGTATTATACCATGCAAGTTGCTAACCACAATAGAATTATTCAGGTTTATGTGAAGTTTTGGGCTTGAGTACAAATTAATAAGGAACTTTTGTTTAAAATTGAGTGGTACAAGGTGCTCTCTTAGGATGCAAATTTAATTCTTATTTGCTAAAAAATATATACGGACTTCAAAATCTATAATTTTTATTCTTCCTGGTGGACTACCAGAGAATTGAGTACATTAATAATCAAACAAATGGTCAAAGAAACGAATGGACTTTGACAATTTATCCAATAAATATAAACAATTGACAAGTTCTCACCAGAAGGTTCCGAAGGATAACGGGAAGCTGGAGCAAGTGTATGTTTGTGAACATAGGGAATTTAATTTATTCAAGAATTTTAAAATTAACGGACATGGAAGTATTGGCCATGTAACACATTATCGTATTTCATTATGATAGTTTTCAGATTGTAGCTGTGAAATATGGATGATTGTACTTGGCTTACATGATAGGGCTATAAACAATCACAAGTGTGTATCAAATGATGAATGGGACAGGGTGTATCTCCATTTTGTTGGAGATTTAAAATTTATTTGAAAAGATAAAGGTTAGATCAACAGTGTGAAATGGCGTAGGTTTGACTTAGGAAGAAAATATGTTTACTTATGTTAATTTGTAATGTTTCTACTTTGAGCAAAATTGATTTGTGATGATTTAGCTCAGTTTTCAAGTTTTCTCCTAAGCTTTTTGGTGAGTCGGCGAAAACCCCAAAGTTTTGCCGTAAGCTTCTTGGTGAGTTGGGGGGAACTCCAAACTGCATGGAGTGCTTTGGGTTGGTTAGCAATGACTTTGGTTCTTGAAAACGAGTTTAGTAGGTAGTATGGATTAATATGACACTTTTAGAGTGAATTCTGACTTGTGATGGCATCTTCAAACTTCTTGGAGGGATTGTCCATTTTTGGTAAGTCACCCAATTGGCTTTGAGGGTCTTCAAAATCACGTTGGTATGATCAAAGTTTGATTTTGAAGCAGTTTCAATGTTTTCCTCAACATGGGTGAGTTATTGAGTTGTTAATTAATATTTCACTAATGTTGTTTAATGTTGAAAAATAATAAAATGACTACTTAGTATAATAGTTTGTTGGAAAGATGATTAAACATTTTAAAAGTTGGAAGTCTAGATACCTTGGCTTTTGCACATGAAATATTATTATTATCTCAAAAAAAATAATTTGTGAGGGAAATAAAGTGAATTATTATATTTTAAATAGTATAATTCCTTACAAAAAATTATATAAAGGGGTGTTGGGGCTCATTTTGGAGGTAGTTTTGTGAATGATATTGTTATGTTAGAATGAATTTTGAGTTTTTTCAATCTTTAGATGATGAAAACCCTCTTAAGGTTTCTATATTTAAATTTGAAAGATAATTCTTAGCCAGTTTGAGTGATTTTATTTGAGAGATTACCATTGTGTTTCAACAAAGATTTATTTTTTAACAACCACTTGATGAAAACCCTCTTAAGATTTCTATATTTAAATTTGAAAGATAATTCTTAGCCAGTTTGGAGTGATTTTATTTGAGAGATTACCATTGTGTTTCAACAAAGATTTATTTTTAAACAACCACTTGATGAAAACCCTCTTAAGATTTCTATCTTTAAATTTGAAAGATAATTCTTAGCCAGTTTGGAGTGATTTTATTTGAGAGATTACCATTGTGTTTCAACAAAGATTTATTTTTAAACAACCACTTGCAAGCAATGGATTTTTTTCCTTCAAGAAAATCCATAAGATCAATTGTTACATTTATCTAGGGCCATCATCTCATTTAAAATGACCTCTATCCAAGAATCATTTCTCTTGTAAAGAAAGATTCTTTGAAAGATATGTTGGTTATGGAGCCCAATCTTATTGGTTAATATTTATTTATTGTAAATTTGGATCATTCATCATTAGGTCGCAAATTTGACAATAGATGTTATGTTGGATTTTCTTGCCCTAGAAGGCAAACCTCTTTTTATGAGGGAATTGTATTACAATTGTGTATTATATTGTGAGATTGTGATAGAGAGAAGATAAAGTTATAGTGGATGTGTTGTATCCCTTCATTTTGTTGGACGAAGTAAAGGATTGGTTGTTTCTTCGTGGATGCCTATATTTGATGAACCATATATATCTATCTCTGTGTTTTGTGTTATTTTTTATATTTTACCTTTGCATTCATTTTATTGTATATTTCTTTGAGATCCTATTTCTAACAATTGGTATTAAAGTCAATACATTTATTTGTTGATAAACTCAAAAGGAGGGTTTTTGGTCTGAGTGGGAGCAATGGCGAAATAAGACAAGTTTAGGGTTGAGAAGTTCAACGACCAAATCTATCAGATATGGAAGATGCAAAGGGAGAACTATTTATATTAGGAGGATCTTTTCTTACCATTGGACAAAAAAACAAAGAAGCCAACAAATATGACATCAAGAATTAGAGATTCTTAATAGAAAAACACTAGGAACTATACGATTGTGCTTGGCAACATCAATGGCTTTCGACATATTAAAAAAAACGACAATGGTGGATTTGATGTCAAAATTGGCTTAAACCATATTAACAACCCTCAACTTTCAACAATGTATTTCTTATGAAACATTTATTCAGTATGAAAATGTCATAAGGTGGGTTTATTGTTGATCATTTAAATGAGTTTTACACAGTCACTAGTCAGTTAAGTTTTGTAAATATAACATTTAATGATGAGGTTAGGGCTCTCTTGATTTTGTGCTCATTGCTAGAAAGCTGAAATAGCTTGGTCATGGCTACGAGTAATTCTATCTTTGGTTCAAGCACTTTAAAGTTTGATGATGTTGATGCTGTCCTTATTGAGGAAATGCGATAGAAAAGCATAGGTGAGACATCATGTAAGGCTTTGATTGTGGATAACGGGGGAAGACAAAGGGAGAGAGGAAAGAGCCCAGGAAATCGTGAGAAGTCTAAGAAGGGAAAATCCAAATCCCAGTGGAAGGTTGGAATGCTAGGATTGTGGGAAGAATGGATACTTGAAGAAATAATGTTGTTCTCGAAAGGGAAAACATGGAGATGGACAACAAGAAAATAGTAAGGAAGCAAATGTAGCAGGTGATGTGTTGCAAGATGCTTTGATTCTTTCATTAGATAATATTATTGATTCTTGGGCACCATAGACTTGGGCACATGAGTGAGAAGGGGATGAGGATTCTCCACTCAAAGAATTTGTTGTTAGGTTTGAAGTAGGTTGATTTAGATTTATGTGAAAATTGTGTTTATGGAAAACAAAAAAGAGCTAGATTTCTTAGAGTTGGGAAGGAAAATAAGAGTGAAAAGTTAGAGCTTGTGCATTTAGATGCATGGGTATCAGCTGAAGTATCATCTCTTGGTGTCTTATTATTATTATGTTACTTTTATTGATGATGCAACTAGAAAAACAGGTTTATTTCATTCATAAAAAATCTAATGTCTTTGATACTTTCAAGAAATGGAAAGCTTTGATTTAGAATGAGACAAAAATAAGTCTCAGATCAAATAATGGAGGCAAATACTGCAACAAGGAGTTTGTTAGTTACAATTCATACCATGGGATTGTAAAGAAAAATTGGTTCCAAGAACACCATAAGAAAATGGTGTGCCAAAAAGGATGAATAAGACAATTATGGAGCATGCAAGGAGTATGCGATTGCATGCAATATTACCATTACAGTTTTGGGCAAATGTTGTAGATATTGTTGTTTACTTAATAAACAAAGGGCCTTCAAGTTTCCTGGATGGTGGTATTCCAAAGGAGGCATGGACAAGTAAAAAGATAAACTACTCATTTATGAAAAGTTTTGGTTGTGAAACATTTGTCCATATTGATAGAGAATAAAACAAAGCTTAAGGGTAAATCCAAGAAGTTTATTTTTATTGGATATGGAGTTAATGATTTTGGTTATTACTTATGAGATTATGAAAATCGTAAAATCATTAGAAGCAGAGATACGATATTGAATGAGAAGGTCATGTACAAAGATCAGTTATAGGGAAATAAATATGAAAAGAAAAATATAGAATATACGGTGCTTGATGAAATACCAAAAAATGTAGTTCCAAAGGTTCCAAAAAATCAAAATATTCAACATCCAGAACAACACGTACGTCAAACTCTTGCAAGAAGATCTACTAGGTTAAGTAGACCCCTTGAATGATACTCTCCTTCATTATATTATGTATTGTCGACTGATTCTGGTGAACCAAAAAGTTATGAAGAAGGAACCCAGGTAGAAACTAGAAAGAAGTGAGAGCAAGGCATGAAAGAGGAGATGGACTCTTTGATACAAAACCAAAATTTAGACTTGGTTGAGTTTCCTATCTAGGCAAAAAGCAATACAAAAAAAAAGGTTTACAAGAAGAAGGAAGAAGATGGAGAAAAAATAAGGTACACGGTAAGACTTGTAAAGGGTTTTGCAAAAACAAAGGTATAGATTTTGATGAAATATTTTCTCTTGTTAAAATGTCTTCAATTAGAACTATTTTAAGTCTAGTGGCAATAGAAGATTGCATCTTGAATAATTGGATGTGAAGACAAATTTTTTCCATGGGGATTTGGAGGAAGCAATTTATATGTAGTAGCCATACAAGTATGAGGTCAAAGGGAAGGAAAACTTAGTGTGCAAGTTTAAGAAGAGCTTGTATAGCCTAAAGCAAGCTCCACAACAATGATATTTAAAATTTGACAGTTTTATGGTAGAACAAGGTTATAGATATTATTTTGACCACTCTGTTTATTTCAAGAGATTAAATAATGGGAGTTTGTATATAGATGGCATGCTTGTTGCAGGGTCTAATATTCATGATATAAATGTGCTCAAAAAGAAATTATCCAATTCATTTGCGATTAAGGATTTGGGTGTTGCAAAGCAAATCCTTGGTATGAGAATAACAAGAGATAGGAAAAATAATGCATTAACATTGTCTTAGAGTGAGTACATAGAGATGTTGAAAATATTTCAAATGTAGGATGCAAAATCAGTTAGTATACCTTTTTCCAACCATTTCAAATTGAGTAAGGAGATGTGTCCCAAAACACAAGAGGAGATAGACTATATGTATAGGTTCCATACTCATCTACAATTGACAACTTGATGTATGCCATGGTATGTACAAGGCTAGATATTGCACATGCAATGGTATTTGTGAGGAAGTATATGAACAATCTAGGAAAAGAGCATTGAAATGTAGTAAAGTGGATTCTCAAGTATTTGAGAGGTACTACTAAGACATTATGTTTTGTAGGTTCCAACTCTACTCTACATGGATATGCTGATTCAGATATGATAGGTGTGATATTGATAGCAAGAGGAGCACCACAAGGTATGTTTTTACTATGGATGGAACAATAGTAAGTTAGATTTCCATATTGTAAAAAGTTGTTACACTTTTAATAACAAAAGAAAAGTATGTTTTTGCTACAAAGGTTAGTAAGAGATGATTTGGTTACAAAGGTTTACAAATGAATTGAGAAAGAAGTAGGATATCAAGTTGTATAGTGATAATCAGAGTGCCATTCATCTTGTAAAGAAATTATCCATTCATTTTAAGACTAAACATATATAGCTTAGGTGCCATTTCATATGATTAGTTTTGGAAGATGGATAGTTGAAGTTGGAAAAATATACATTAGCCAAAATCCTACAGACATGTTGACAAAGGCAGTAACTCAAGAGAAAATAATTTCCCACTTAATTTTTATTGGCCTTCAAGGTTAAAATGATAGAGATGAGAAATTATCCAAGTTCAAAATTGGAGCCTAGTCCAGTTGATGCAGTAGTAGTGGAATTGTAATCAGTCTCCAAGTGGGAGATTGTTAGTGAAGCATGATTATCTTCTTGGAGTTGTCATGATCAATCTCTAAGTGGAAGATTATTGGTCATAGAACATGATCTTATGGTTAATATTTATGGCTCCCCTAAAAGCCACATTATATATATATATATATATATATATATATATATATATATATATATTCATTATAAATTTGGACCTCTCATCATTAGGTCATGGATATGATGGTAGATGTTATGTTGGATTTTCTTGCCTTCGAAGGTAAACTCCTTTTCATGAGGGGATTGTATTACGATTGTGTATTATATTACGAGGAGACTATGATAGAGAGAAGGGGAAGTTATAGCAGATGTATTGTGGGTTGTATCCCTTTATTTTTCTAGACAAAATAAAGGAATGACTGGTTGTTTCTTCGTGGACATAGCCTATATTGGGTGAACTAGGTATATTTGTCTTTGTGTTTTGTGTTATTTTTATATTTTATCTCTATATTCATTTCATTGTATATTGCTCTATGATCCCATTCTTAACAAGATCTAAGCTATACAAAGTAGATATACAATATAAATATTGTGGGTATACCCATCAACAAAGTTATGTTCTCACATGAATCTCCTCAAGGTTGGATTAATGGATTATACATGTTCCTCTACATGATCAAACTACTCAAAACTATCACCTAAATCATATTCTTCATCTCATCTTGAAACCCATAGTTATATTCTTCAATATGTACATCTTCATGCTTCTCAACTCTTAGTCTCAAAATGTAGTATTTTCATTTTTCTTTTCATTCGGTTTTCCTAGATCAAGTTTTTTATTAATTTATTGAAAATTACATCCTTAGAAAAATCATTTTCAAGGTTAGAAGATTCCAAAGATTGTAACCCTTAACATTCTCATAGTGAGGAAAAAGGGTGTTGTGCACCTTGCATAAAAAAATAAATATTTTAATGATGTAAACCAAATATTTATTTGTGATGCATCTTAGAAGATGTGTTTAGCAACATTAAATATTTAATTGGGTCCACTTGCAAATTTTTATTATATTATTGGCTAGATATTTTATGCATAGGTTGTACAACAGAAAAATATTTAATATTGGGAAAACTTAGTATCAAAAAGTAAATGTTGGGGTCAATGATTTTTTTCTCTCATTGTTTTGAGATGCATGGTTTAGACAAAACCACTTGGTAATTTTGTGTGAGTTTGATTGGATAAAAGAAAGCACATGTTTCGTGGTAGAGGTTGGTTGCCATTTGTATTGAGCACTCTTGTAGAGTGCATATGTGAAACATTGCATGAGATGTATGGTTTTATGGCTAGCCATTAGCATCAAGAAATAATGAGTTAGATGTGTATTCAATATCATCAACATACCTTTCAACATTATCTTCTTCAATGACATCCTCCCTACATGTCTCCAAAGAAAAATCTAAAACAACATTGGAATGAAAGGGAAATTCATCCCAAGATTGATCCTCATCATGCTTAGATACTCACACACCTGGATCCTAGGTGAAAGAGGGCTGATTGCTTTGATCAAGGTATAAGTAGTCAATGAGCTCCCCATGAGTGATAGCCTCTTTGGAAGTGCCATTCTCCATCTTCCTAGGATTAAAATATTCATCAAATTATTTCTCCATAGGCTTGGTTTGGAAGCCAAACTCAAATCCACCTATAATATCATCGATGAAATGATATGAGTGAGCTTTAAAAACTAATTTGGAGATATCATCCCACTTTCCCATTTTATGTACAACTTCTAAAAGAAACTCAGAGAACCCATCATCAGTTTCAGCTCCATAAAAGACATCAAAGTTGATAGTCTTAGAGTTTTCAAAAAATGAATCCAAATTAGGATTCAAAGCTTCCATTTTTTCTCGCAATTCTAATTTTTTCTTTATGCTGCGGCATCACCATTTCTTCCATATTTTGAATTTGTGTCTTAAGTTTTTCTATCACTGTATTCGATTCTTCATGCATCACATTATCTGTAGAAATTTCTTGCATGACCAAATAATCATCCTGAGACTTTGTCACACATTCATCATTCTTCAAAACACTCATTGCATTAGACTCTCTTGCTATAGATTCTTCTACAACTATCTGCTCCTTTTCACCCTTTTGTTCAAATCTATCAATCAAAATTTGATAAAATTCTTCAAAATAATATACCTTTCAAAATAATATACCTGAATGTGGACTTGGGTGTTCATACCTTGGTACCACCAATCAAGAGCATCTCCTTCAAGGTGTAGGATCGCATACTGAATGAAAATGTCTCCTCCATGGAACTAGAATAGTACCAATCCTGCATCTCAAATAACCAATCTCTGACAGAGATCTTATCTGATCCATCAAAAGTGGGAGCTGAAGATTTAATGACTTTTCTCTTGAGATCTTTTCCAACCAAATTTGAATATTGTCTATAATCTTGGATAGTCATCATGTTTTGGATGTGAATGATATATTCATTGTATGGAATTTCATTTCTAAACCCTTCGTCTTGATTAATATATGTTTCTCTGATGACTGCTAGATCTATAGCTTAATCTTCCATGTGATCAACCATATTTTAACTCCTCTTTCCTTTTGAAAAATATGATCAAACCCTCAGCCTGGAAAGATCTTGGATCTGATATGAATGTAATTTCCCTTGCTAGAGAATTATATCTGATTTGAAATAATAACAAAAACCCAACTCAAATTTGCAATTTACATAAAATCAGTGAAATCGGGTATGAGATAAACTTCACCAAAATGAGAAATTCCAATACCAAATGGCATGCAACTGAAATGTGATGATATATGAATGAAAACATCATGGAAATACATCATATTTACTGTCATAAACAGAAGCTAAAAACAAACTACAGATGCAACAAAATACATAGAGTAACCTCACAAAAACAAGATAAAATATGCACCAAACGGATGCCACACTCAACACAATTCATCAAATCAAACTCTGATAATTTGAGTGGCAATATCACATCAAGATATGACACTAATATAAATATATATGCTGCAATCTATAGAAAAAATTGAAACCCACAACTCACTTATCCTCAAAACTACACTTGCAATCATAGAGGGAAATATACCAAACTGGAATCAATGAAGCACAATGTTAGACTCTGTATGAATTTGATCTTGGATACCATAAAAAACACTACCTTCAAGCGTCTAAATCCTTGGTTTTTCAACCTTGGTCAAGTTCTTCCTTCTTTGGTTTCCCAGTCTCAGAAGAAAAATCATAAATTGTGAAAATAACATGCATAGAATGAATGAGTGAAAAATCAAAATTTTTCCTTTAATGCAAACCACATGAAAAAGGAAAAGTTGAGAACCCAAAACTCCACACCAAAATGGAAAGAATCTTGCATGTCATGATTTGTAACTTATTTTTCCTAATTGGCCTCCATGAAATTAGTTGTTTCCAACAAATATTTACTTTTATGACAAATATTGTCATAAGTGATTAAATTTGATTTTTAAGCCAAATATGCTCTTCCCAAAACCCACACCACTTCGGGGAAATAAACAACCTTGCAAAAAATATTTAATATTTATCATTAAATCAGGTTTGTTTGAATCAATTTGAAATATAAAATTTTCTTGTTTATTCATAAGTCTTGACTTACTATTTTTGGATAACCGACTTACTAAAAATAGTAATTTTCTATTTTTAGAAAATTCAAAAACGGGACATGGCAGAACTGCATAATAAATAAATATTACATTATAACATTATGCAAGGTGGACAACACACCTTTTCCTAACATTATCCCACTTGTATACATTGCATAAGGGGTAAACAAGTAAACTCAAACATGAACAAGGGAACAATCCCTTTAGCTGCATATACCATCAAGGAATAAAAGTGCTCCATGTAATCCATCAAGATACCTTCAACAAGAATCAAGGTGGCCACCATCTTAAACATGAATGCTCTCATCCTCCATCATGGAAACACACAAAGATGAAAAACCATCCAAAGAGATTCCACACTATCTGTCACAATGAAGCATAAGTCCTACCTCCAACTGATATCCCAATACACAAAAAACCCAATCTAAAGGTAACAAGTATGTATCAATAACTGTCAAGATAAAATCACCATAGCTGAAAATAGTACCCACAACAAATTCTAACACATCCAACTATCCATACCTTAAAGGTATACAAATCATAACAAGTGAACCTCATTCCATCAACATATACAACCTATAACATGCAATCACAAGCTCCAAGTGCCAAACCTATCATATAATGAACATACACATATAGGAATTCCCACTGTAGAGGTAATGCCAAATTTGAAAATGATTATGGCATCCAAGGATCCACCAATAGAAACACATATAAGTGTAACCAATATCATGTAGTATCAAGGAACATCCACAAAGATATGCAAATCTTGCAAACCAAAACACTGCAATATATCTCTCACAACAAGTCTCCATAGCTCTCCCAAGTTTTCCACACCCAACAAAGGAACGATGTAAAGGAACATCCATGTTGTCACCAAAGAATAATTAAAAACACATGACCACAAACATACTGATCACCATAGATCCACACAAGATCCCAAATCCAATGTCATGTGAATAGAAACATCTAGGAAGACGAACAAGACCAAAGAGAAAACGTGCAAATCAAAACATGTAGCATGTCCTTCTACATACACTTCTAAATACTAAGCTATGATAAGTATGATATCTTCCATAAAACCCCAAGGAGAATAGCAATATCCACATATAACTATAACCAAGATGTATGCATCTCAAACCAAAGGAAGATCAAACCAAATCCATTCCCAATGAAGGAAATAAGACCAATAACATCTCTTAAACTCAACATCAACGAATAATAACATAATGCATAAGGAGATAAACATGCCAAAATCCCTCAAATGAACCCTCCATAACTAACAAACCATAGCTCAAGACCCATATGCATGAGAAGATAAAGCATAAAATATAATGCACCTGAAAGTAATAATGGGAAATACCTCTCAGACGATAAACCACCAAGTAGACCAAGAGTGGGGAATGAGAATGATGCTCCAAGATATCCAAGTCATCATGACCCATCTAAGAACAATATCCTCATAGGTCAATGTTGAAATCACATCCAACCAGGGTGTAGGCTCCTCAAACTTCCAACTGAAACCTGATAAATGAGTAACCATTTGAACACATGTCTCTAATCACAAGATATCTCCTAGCCTCACCTATGTCTCCAAGTATCCATTACCTATAACCAATCAATCCATGCCAAACTCAAAATGAAACATAGCATCATCATGAATCTCTTAAGGAAATGATCAATGTACTCAATACCAAAAGAACCGACCAAGATCAAAGTGAAAGTTCTAACAACTGAATTAGGAACTAAACCATGACATCATGATCTTACATCTCCTCAAAAGATCATACGATCCAATGAACATATCATGTACCTGTATCATTTCAAAACTCTAATGTTCACAAACAAGAGTATACCATGACATAATAACATAACCATCCTATCAAAACAAGTATCACATGTCAAATGACAAATCATGACACCTTAACCAAAGACTAAAAAAGTCCTTGATGGCTAACCAAGATGTCAACATCTCCATACCACATTAAGATAACCATCTCTTGTTAATGAAGCCCAAGATGTTGAAGAACCCTCACTACATAGAAACATAATCCAAGAGTCCATCCATGACACAAACAAACATTGTAGAACACCCACTACCAAATGATGAATCCACATCATCGCCACAAGCTCCCACTGAATCGTGATATCGAGCTCTCCATGGAAACATGATACCATACTCTAAATGAAGATCCTCCATAGACCCAACATAATCAAAGAACTAAACACCATGAGCTCCCAAATGGAAGAGTCAAACCAAAATCTCCAAACCATCACTATCACAAGCTTCCACTGAATTGTGTAACCAAGCTATCTATGACATTGTGATAACAATGTCCTCCATGAAGATCAACCATAACCATGATCCTCAAGCCAAGAAGATACACCGCCACAAACCAAACAATAATCAGTCCAACACCACCAACAATGCACCTAAATAAACAATCATGTCATGCCAAATTACCTGAAGCACAAGAAACATCCATGACACCATGATCAACACCAAATGTACCAACAACACAATCCAACTGTGTCACACATGTCTGCATCACATAGTCAACTACATAGGTCTCACATCATGAGTGCACTTGGTAATACCATATCCCCTCCTCAACATGACAGCCAAACTAGCAAAACAAGTGACTAAACCAAGCCACCAAACTGAATATGCATCAACATTGAAACACCTATGGGCATAGACAACCCATATCCAAGTCATAAATGCAACCTATAAGTATAGACCACCTAAAACAATGCATAACTCGTAGATGTAACAATGCAACAAACAAATCCAACAATACACTGATAACCATGTCAAATGAGAGTAATCTAAGATGTACATGTGAGTATACAATGAATCCAACATCAAATCACCAAGATACGAATAGCCATAAGCTCACAAAATCACCATAGTCAAAAGAAACCATAAACAAATTAGATGGAAATAATAAAAAAAATTATGCCAAAACATCTCTAAACCTGATCCACTGTGTAGTGCTCTGAACAAGGTTTTCATTGACTATAAGAAGTCTAAAATTTGACTTTGTATGCACAAGATATGACCTCTCCAACCTTGAAAATAATATTTTACTTCCAGCAAGAAAATCATTGTCAAAATATAAAATATGGAAAAACCAGTGATACCATAGTGAAGAGCACAAAACCACCTTTCCAATGAGTATAAGAAGTCAAAAAATAGACACTCTGAGCAAAAGTTACACTCCTTGGAAAAAGGTTGTATAATTTGGCTATATAAGAAAAATGAGGTGGCCCCCTGGCGGCCCGTCGGTGGTGCTGCTCAAACTCGACTGCATATTTAAAAGTAGTTTAATTTTTAATATTTGAAATTATTGATTTAAAATGGACAACATAAAAATTTAATATGGTGGATTTAATTTTTGAATGTTGGTGGACTGTTTTAAATGAGCCCGTGGGGGCCAAATGCTATGGTCCCCCATGAGATTGAGGGCTATGCCAGGCCGGGGGCTCTACCCTGCCGACAACATCATCGTCGGTCACCATGGGGATGACAGTGCTTGCTACAATTGTATTATTGTGGTAGGGTGTCAATCACGTAGGGTACGGGGGGTTTGCGACTCCCCCTTGCTTTTTTTTAATAATTGGTTATAATAATTTTACAAGTAATATTTTTTTAATATTATTTTGTAGACGAGAAATTGCAAGTTGTACGACCATACAACATGGGTAGGAGGGGATTTTTTTTCATTTTTTCATGGTGGCCAAAATAAGCCGAATTTTATGTCAATCTTTATATCTCGGGCCTCTTAGATCCAATGGTGAGGTTTGTTTTGTCCCAAGGGGTCGGCTACAAAATTTCCCCTACAAAAACCTCATAATTAACATCCATAAAAAATCCTTTTTCCAACAAAGATTCATAAACCTAGATCTGCAAAAAAATACCTACACAAAACCCTCATATCTTGCAATGTCTTCATTCTTTCCATGCAAGTCCTAGATTCAACTATGCACTAGATCTACTCCAACAAGGGTTATACAAACCACAACCATGGATTTAATACAAAATGAAAAGAAATATGCATCCATCCAAGATAATTTCCACAACCCAAATAGATAAATCTATGCAAACAAGTATTCAGAATGCATATGCAAAAGAATAGACAACATACCATCAAAGATGACACAAGATATACCCTGGAAAAACATTCAAGAGGGAAAAATCAGCCTCCAAAATCATCCATCACTCATGTATTATTCAACAATAAACATTACAATACATCTTCAGAGTCCTCCATGAACACCTTTAAAACATCAAGCCCTCTACAAGTACTCCATGTGAACAAGCATGTAACCACACATCCCACATGCCATGCTTCAACCCTCACAAATGCTAACAAGAGCTAACCTGTCAATAAGCCAACCTTAGGCAACTGCCCATGTGTTATCTTTTATAGAAACAAGCTCCCAGAAAACCAACAAGTGGTATTATATAAAACCATGTGACTAATACCATGAGCTTACAAAACCATTAACCCCTCATTTAATATTGGTACTAAGTTTTCCCAATATTAAATATTATTCCCATGTGTAGCCCCACATTAAATATTTAAACCAATGTTACATACAACATATAAAATGGTTCAAAGAATGCTAGACCCATGTGATGCACGCATCCTTAGATCCCTTAGGTGCACCACATAATAAATGCATAAATATTACATTATAAAATTATGCAAGGTGGACAACACACCATTTATTAACATGTACTACTTATCATAATTTTTGATATTTTCCATTAAGGTTTTGTTAATCCTCTCTACAATCCCATTTTGCTACAGAGTATAGGCAATAGCCTTTTACTTCACAATATCTACATGTCTACATAGATCATCAATTTTTTTAGAGCAATATTCACCTCAATTATCATATTTATTATTTCTCAATTAAAAATTTGAAATCCTTGAACTTAGAGGAGATTTTAGGGTTTGATGTAAAAAGACCAAGTGTATATTGATTAGTCATGTATAAATGAAATGTAATGTCATTTTTTACCAATAAAATCCACATCCAGTAGACCAAACACATCTAAGTGAATGAATTCTATTTTTTAATTTTTTAGTAATTTTAATATAAAAACAATTCTATATTGCTTTCCAAGTACATAGTGCTCACAAAAATCTAATTCATCAAAATAAGAGGAAAATTTGTCAACCATATTTTTATTAGTCATGGTCCAAAGAATTTTTCATCAATGTGGCCCAATTTTTGGTGCTATCACATACATATATTTTTAGAAGTCTCAATTGCATCGACAAAATTACTAATTATAGAAGTATTAAACCTAAATAAAGTGCCACACCATGAGCCTCTCACTCTAACTATTTTTCTCTCTAGCTTATATGCCACTAGAATTATCAAACGTTACATGCACTCCAAAATAATTCAAATTGCATATAGAAAGATCTTTTACAAACATTGAAACATGTAAAACACCATTGATATTTTTTTCACTCTCCCATCATTAAAACACAATTGTAACTTCCCATGGCCAATAGTCGATACAAACTATAGTCACCAACAAATACCCCTCCTCCATGTAAGATTTGAACCACTTATTTTGGGGAGTAATGGTAGGCACAATCTAAACCTATGAGCCAAAACTAATAACTAACAACATTAGCTGAAATAAATAAAGAATCATTATCAACATCATCTTAATTTTTCTTAGGTAATTGTAATAAGTTTTCTTTTTTTTTTTTGCATTCCTTCTTTATGTGTCGTGACTTTATAATTCTAACACTTAACTTTGAATTTTACAGAGGTTTTGGATTGTCCTTTATACTTGGAATTATATTTTTAATTAAATTTCATTCCCCTTTAGACCCACATTTATCCTTAGTCATTCCCAAACATGTAATGCATCTATTGATCCCTTATCTATATGTTTCTTTTTCTCATCTTTTCACCAAGAAAAAATAAATAGATGAATCTAGTTGGGATGTAAAATAGAAAAATTTAGAGTAGAAACTATATTTTCCTAAGATTCAAGCAAAGAATAAAGTAGAAAAATATATTATCTTATTCATCTAGCTTAATATCAATGGAACATAGCTAACTCAAAATTAAATTGAAAACATTGAAATTCTTATCAACAAAGTCTCCCTCTTTAATTTCAAGAAAGAGTATATATTTTTTTTTTCAAAATACAATTTATTAGCAAGAGACTTCGTTTAACAAATATCACATATTATTGTCTTCCATAAGCCATGTGTAGTAACCTTTAAGAAATTCAAGAGAAAGAAATCTATGAAATCTGTAGGATATATCCAAATCATTCTCTATGCATTTTTGCCTAACTTTATAAAATATTTATTAGATATATCCATAGGATTTCCTTCTTCTCAATTTTTTTTCATTTATCCTTTATTTTGAGAGATTTAAGATTAATCTATTGCACCCAATTGTCAGGTTAGGAAGATAAGCGAATCCTAGAAGGGAACTCCTTGTTTTTCTCCATAAGCACAAAATATAGTGAACAACATGCGTTTTATAAATTTAGTGACTAGATCAACAACAAAGTAATATCCAAAAGAATTTGTGATAAGCATAAACACCTCTTCATCCCAGTACTCCAAAAACAAACCCAACAATCTAATCCAAATAGAAAACTTGGTGGAATCAACATTCATTGGATCAAAGCCCAAAGTCCAATATTCAAGATATAGGCCATTTTGCCCATAAACCAAGGACCTTCCCACAAAGTCCAAGAGAAATAATCTAGATTAGGAAAAGAAAATAGGAAAAAGTTATTCGATAAGGTGAATACCTCAACAAGACCTCTTAAATTCCATTTCTGAAGCAACCATCTTTTGACAACATCAATATGAGAATGATTACCGTAGAATCTCCCAACCAATAAATTATTAAGCCTAACATTTAACTTAACAATAAGGGAGTCGAGAATAGAAATATATGTCTACTCCAACTCCTCAACCTAGATAGAGAATGAAGCATCTAAACCAACTTTATTAGCAGACAAATTGACCAACTCAGAATTAGGGCAAACACACACTAGCACACCCAACGACCCCATCACTGTTAAAGGCATTGTATAGAGCCACCTCAAGCCCAAAATCCTACAAAGAAGAAAGGGGATCAACTATCCCAAGCTTGTCACAACCATTCAGATGTAATCTCAAGAAATATTGTTGGGAAAAATCATTCCCAACAATAGCCCCCACAAAGCAATCCCTCCTGCCAAGGCTAACAGGAACAACAATGGGTGAAGGAGGAGGTATATCTCTAATGCCCCCACCAACAAACTTAGGCATACCATCAATAGGGGAAGTTGATTTACAAAACTCCGTAGGGTACTTGGGAGAGGCCAGAAGAAATCCCCTCCTAAGAGTATGCCCTAGGTCTCAGGACCCAAACACAAAAAAATCTAGTTTAGCAGAAGACCTAGGCAACTGTGAAACACTCCTCTGCGTGTCCAACCAAAACAATAAGAGGGAATCATCCTTGTCAGGAGAACCAAATTAATTAAGCGATGCAGAAGTTGAACACTCTTGTAAAAAAGCCTCCAACCATAACTCCATGAGGGGAACATCCTCCTCCATGTTATGTCACTCAACAACAGACTCGTCGTCATCATCAACACCTTCCCCTTCATCTACATCAAACCTTCCTTGCTTGTGCTTTGAGCAAAGCTCACAAACCCTCCCTTATTTCTTCCTCAACTCTCTTTCCGCTTTGAGTGGAGCTCACAAACCCTCCCCTATTTGATAGTTAACCCTCCCCTATTTCTTCCTCTACTCCCTATTTCCACTTTGAGTGGAGCTCGTAAACCCTCCCCTATTTGATAGTTATATAAGACATGTTAGTTATAGTACTCTTAAAGTAATATGAATACATGAATAATATTATTTATAAATATGTGAGTATATAAAAGTAATATTATTCTTATATATACAAAATATCTTCAAAAAATATAAATTAAATAAAATAGTTCTTAAGTAAATGGATTTATTTATACAATATATAGATACATAACTAATATATTTTTTTTAAAAAAAGGGGTACACGCTTTTGACCCTGAATCGGTGACGGGGGACCTCATCCCCAAAATAAATTCTTAACAATTTCCACCCCAATGGGGTTTGAACCTTGATGGCAAGAATAACAACACAATAATTCAACCATCACACCATGCCACTATTGGCTAGATACATAAATAATATTATTTTTATATATAAAAAATGATATTATTTACATATATATTAGCAATAATATAACAAAAAATACATAATTTTCTATATAAAATAATTCCAAACTAAATAGAATAATTTTATGATAAAATTAAAACTTCTAAATGAATAATTCTTTAAATATGAAAGAATATACAAATGATAATAATAAAGAAAAAATTTATGGATGCCACATTGAGCCCAAACAATTCCTCTTTTATCACCCTAGTAAATTCTTTCTTTAAAATAAAAATTCATAGATAAAATGCACACATGATTTTTCCATGAAATCTTGTAAATCACCTAAAACATATTATGAGCTACATAATCCACTTCCTTGAAATGCTTCAAGCCATTCAATGTGTAAACCTAGATCCCACTCATTAAAAATCCCTTTCATCATGAGGGTGTTGAAATTTACATTTTCTTGATCCAATATAAGCTCCATTCTAAATCCTAGGAAATCATTGTGTTAATGGAATATTTTACATTCTCCTTCATATCAAAATTCATATTTATAGTTTTCAAATGATTTTTTTTATATACATATATATGGAAATAATTTAAATATTAATAATTTTTTTGAAAAACATTATTTCATATGATTATTCGTGTATTTTGAACAGTTATTTTGACCCTATAATTATTTAATTTAGATATTTTCTATTAATTTTTGTTAATTTTAGATAAAAAAATAAAAAAAATAATTTAAATTAATAAAATTTATAATATTATATATATTAATAAATTTATTGTTTATATTTAATATTTATATGATATGATATAATATAAGTATTAGATAGGGGAAACGTACCAGTAGCCGTCAAGGCTAACTTCGCGCATTCGTGCAGAGTGTAAAATAGGTCCAATTTCAAATTTTTTTTTTTGGGCTTCTTCATAAGCGAGTTAGGACCTTAAAAAGAAAAGTTTGGCTTCTTGGTATTTAAAACGCACCTTGTAGAACTCGTAAAGCAAAAGGTGTTCAAAAAGGGTGTTTTAAAACATTCGCCCCATACATCTTTACCACTTCGCCAGTACCCGTTCATTAGACAAACAATAAAAACTCACAAATATTTAAAGTGTTTTCAATAGTTTTCAATGTGGGATTAATTTTTTTTGTCAACTACACATTTAGTAGTGAACATATATTGGTGTAATTTGTAAATTTTTATTGGCACAAATAAAACAATGTAATGACTAAAATGTAAACGGTTATTGGGGGGTCAGGTGAGCATGGAATGAACAGGTATTAGATCGTGGGCGGCAATTGGGGGTTTTCCCCTATATATTATTCAGTTTATTATATAAGTTATATTTTTTTATTATTTATATATCAGATTTATTATATAAGTTATATTTTTTATTATTTATATATCAAATTCATTAATAATTTTTTTACGTTTTGTCTTAAATTTCACAATAATTTACATGTTAAATATTAATATTTCATAAAAATAAGTAACAAACAAATCCATAATTGGTTTTTGGTGTTGTCAGGGTGTTTAGTGGTAGACATCATAATTCTTGGCTGACACAGTTTTGGAGGGTGACGACGGTGGTACATTGTGATGCGTGGGTGTTTAATGCTAAATGTGATGTACGTAGCCTTGGATGGGATGGGTTGTATAGTCCCCAGCTAGTTGGGAGTCCATTCAATGGCGGTGGTGTATTGCTGATGGAACCTCGCACGTTTGATGGGAGCCTCAGGCTTTTAAATTTGGTGTATGATAGTCAAATGGCACCGGTAACCATGGAAACGCCTGTCTCAATCGACAAGGAAGCTATGGGCGTTTTTCGGGAAGATTGCATATAGGGGAGAGGGGCCAGTAGTCGTGCGGGCTAACTTCGTCAACATGTAACAATTGACTGAAATATCGTAGAACCTTCATTTTTTTTTCGACATGTGGACTAGCCTCTTATCTATCTATAACTAAGGTTTGGAGGTGTGACTCATCATGCAACTCGCCACATCAGCACATCTATTGAGAAGTGTCTAAATTTTGATTTTGTAAAGATTTGACCAAAACTTAATCATGGAAACCCCAAAAGTTGAACAAAAAAATATCATTTGTTGCTTGTAAAATATCATTATTTTATTTAAAATATGATAATATGCAACATAAATGGACCAAATACTTATTGGTAACCATAAATCTTTGATATCTCTATCTTTTATATTCAACACATATGGATCAATAGTTGAACACAAAAAAACTATTTGTTGTTATAAAAACAACACATAATTATTTAAAATACAACTTATACCAAACAAAAATGGACCAATAGTTGAACACTAACTTTTTTTGAAAATCCTTCACATTTAATGAAAAAATACATGGTATTTATTGTACTCACCTTTAATATTTGTGATAGGACAAACTATTAATATAAAATACTCCAATGCTTGTACATTGCTACCCCAATAGTTGTACACATTAGAACAATATTTTTTCACTATGATAAGAATACTTGTTTAAATGAGTGTCTTATTTTATCAAATGAGCATTTTATTTTTTAAATTACACACTTATTGTGAATAGTTGTGATATTTTATTTGAGACGAAAAAATACTTATTTCACTTCTTCATGAATGTATTTATGTTTTTTTAATATAAAATTTAAAGGTTTTCATGTGTTCAAGTATGGGTCCACTTTTGATCAACATTTGGTTATTTTTTAATTTATATTTAGATTATTTATTTATAATATATAGTATAAATATGTGGTAAGACTGGGTATTATAATCACAATTGAGTGCACGACTATTGGACCCCGCACGACTATTGGCCCCTCTCCCCTAGTAGATTGAAATCCGTCTTCAAAGATTGGGACGTTCTGGTCTTGAAGGCGATCCAGCTGCTCTTGGGCGAGGAGTTCATGACGACGGCTGAGAGGTGGAACAGTAACGTGGACATTGCAGCCCGCTTTGTTGCTGCTTTTCTTGATTTGGAGGTTCCGAAGGCTATGACTTTGCTAATCGTTTGGAAGCTAGTTTGGGAGAGCCTGCTGGAAGGTGTAATGGATGTTGTGATCATAGCGGAGCTGGGGGTTGGGTTACCTTGGCCAAGGGACATGCACATGGCGCTCCTTCCTGGGGTGAGGGTGAAACGGTATCCATTATTATTGGATATCAAGGGCGAGGCGTTGCAGAGGCATCGAGAGTGGGCGTGGTGTGGGCTGATATTTTTGAAGCACCACCTATTTCTTGAGCCCGCGGATGGAGTGGCTTGGAGGTGGTTTTTTAGGGAGTTCTTGGAGGCTAACGACATGGAGATAGATGGGTAGCGGGCGTGGAGAAGATGATTTTTGTCTGGTAAGAATTTTGGTGGCGATAGGCAGTGTTCTCTGTTCCTCTAGCTGAGCGATTGGCATGTTCGGTGCTCCTGGGTGGAAGAGGTTTCCTCGATACGGTTTTTGGCTCTCTATGTTTCTAGCGGGATTGGCTAAGGCGTTGGTTGAGATGCTGGTCGATGCTATGGTAGTTTAGGTTTTTTATTTGGGTATCCTTTTTGGGTGGTTTGGGGAAGCTGTGTATGATGGGCTGTCTCTCGACAATTTTGCCATTGAAAGTGCATGATGTAATTTTCTTTTTTGCTATCAATAAAATCATATTTACCTATAAAAAAAAACAAACAAATCCTTAATTTTTTAATATTAAATTTATCAAATAATGAATGGTGATTTTTTAAAAATAAAATTAAAAGTTACACAAGTAAAATAAATATATTAAAAGTCAATAGTGGCTTGGTGTGATGGTTAAGCTGCTGTGTTGTTATTCTTGCTATCAAGGTTCAAACTCCATTGGATGCAATTGTTGAGAATATATATTGGGGATGAAGTCCTTTTTGTGATTTCATGGATTCATAACTCTGTTTGCCCCTCTTAATAATATATATATATAAATAAAGTAAACAATTTATAAATACAATATCATTGTAATTAAATAATAGTTTCAAAGTAAAATAGATGTATACTAGTTTATAATAATATTAAACTTTTGTTTTTAAATAAGGAATAATATTAAAAATATAATTTAAATATATATTTTTTGATAGATTAATAGTTGGGTAGGGCTAGCACCCATTGTATTAAATCGGGTATCAACAAAATTACATTTTTGGAAGTAAAAGTTTGCAACAGAGCAAAATGTTGTAACCAACGTTTAAACTACAAAACCCACACTACTATGCCGAGTTGGCTATGCACTTCCTACCTACCCAAGATGCATGACTAAAGCCATATACTACCAAAACATATATGCATAAAAGACCTCTGCATAGGGATTCACTTGTCCGTCATCTCTTCGTCTTCCTAAGGCCACTAAGTGCAGTGAAGATGGGGCTCCTCGCATCTCGACCAAAACCTCTTTTTACCTCCTCCTAACTCATTTCCCTATTTAATTATTGATATGTATACTATAGACATACTATCTGCATTCCTTTTCCATTTTCTTTGACGATCTCAGTGTCATTTGGAGCTTTGATTGACATGATTTTTTCTTCTTCACTTTTGTCCAATCTTGATCTGTAGGTGGGGGAGACTCCCCACCTCGCTCTTCCCTGCTAGATGAAGTGCCCATACCATCCCTAGGAATTAGAGCACTCGACGAACTCATAGATTTTGATATGTTATCAATCCCATCTCCCCCAACCTTTGTAACAGTTAATGGCTTAGTGGATGTAGAAGAATCATCCAAACAGGAGGGAGGTAAAACTTTCTCTAATTTTATTGTGGGGGTCACCACATCCTTCTTGTGTCTTCCCCAAGTGTAGCCCGTAAGGATATGAAGGTGGCCTTCGAAGAGGGGGAGGAAACAACAGTTTTTGTAGCCTTGGGAGGAGATCGAGGAGCGATTGTGCCAATTGGAGAAGCCATAGCAATGTTGTGATGGTGGGGCTCAACCCCCATCCACCAGGTTGGCTTCTCTTGAGAAGCTAGTGTGCCCTTCACAAAAGAGACCTTTCTGCATTGTGCAGTAAGGTGATTTGCAGAAAATACATTTCTTGCACCGAAAAGGTATTTTTTCATAATCTATTTGCTACCTCCAGGTTTTGCTACCCACCTTCACATCAATTTCAGCAGGTAGACCAATAGAAAGGTCCATTTGAACACATATTTGGGCACATGTTGAGTCTGCGTAATTTATAGATTCTTTTGAGGCACCATGATACTTCCCCAGACCGTTTCCAATGGCTCTCAAAATGTCAAGTTCCCAAAATTGAATGGGTAGGTATGGTAGATGCACCCATAGAAAGGCTGAGGAGAAATAATCTGATCGAGGATCGAAGGAAGGAAACCATGAATTTAAGCATAAAAAATCTCCATTAAAGAACCAAGGCCTCTGCTCCAACACCTTCTTTCTATCATCGAAGGAGTCAAATTCCAAAATAAAAAAACCCCTGGCGCACGGGTAAATGCTCACTTCTTCCTCTAAGCCCTCCTTCCAGCTCTCATAAATCCACTTATGAAGATCACACAATTTTGGCTACGTTCTAATGAACCTGCATATTAGTGCATGCTCCATAAGAAAGTCTTCCCTATCCTGAATGTCACCGATTAAGTAGATCTTTGGAATTGCATCAGAGCGATGAAATGGCAAGGCTTCGCTAAAATTGGTGATAGCCCTGAGTTTGTTAAATGTTTTTGTTGCATTGGGAGAGTTTGATGGGGAGGAAATGGGGGGGGGTTTCTGCCCTAACAACCATCCTAACCCAAATCTGTATCCCCACTGACACCACTCATCCAAAGATCGAGCTTGCATTGCAGATCTGTGTTCACTAGTGGAGGGACCAAGTGAGGCGCACAAGCAATTTGAAAACCATGCGAGGATACAGACAAAACACCATTGCACAATTGGTAAGAGGATTGGCATTGAAGACTTGGGTTTCCCACACGCCCCTTCTATGAATCAGGATCCCCACCTTTGCCCTTTAGGGCATCCTTGAAGTCCAATATCGAACCTTTGAGCTAGGGAACGCCTGCCCATTCATCTACGCGAGCACAGGTTGCACTATGCGTGCCATGAAGATTGCCAATGGAGGGAGAGGGAGGAATTGGGAGTGCGGGAGCGGTGCGACTCATAGCGCCTGAAAAATTGCAGATTTATTAAGCTAAAAAAATATAATTTAAATGTTACATCGAAACTCTTTATAGAAATTAAAGCTTGAATTTGACTATCAAATTTGTCAAACAATTTCTTTTAAGAATTATCAATTCAATTTGTTTCTCAAATATTACATTGAAACTCTTTCTAGAAGTATTTATATCATATCAATTCAATTTGTTTCTCAAATATTACATTAAATAATGAATAATATTAAAAATATAATTTAAATATTACATTGAAACTCTTTCTAGAAATTAAAGCTTGAATTTGACTATCAAATTTATCAAACAATTTTTGTAAAGAATTATCAATTCAATTTGTTTCTCAAATATTTACGTCGAAGGCATTCCCTATATGAACATTATTGGCTGACTTTAATGATCAACGGTTGAGAATGTGGTAGAATGATGGTTGACCATTGAAAAAGATCTGGCCATTCAATGAACCCAATATAAAATAAATTTTAAATAATATTAGAAAAATAAAACACTTTATACAAAGAAAGAAAGCAAAGAATTAGACATTTTTTCTACATTTCCACTAGAAAATATGTTTTACATTCATATTATAAAGGTCAAAAACAAAAAAACAAAATATCATAATTAATCATTGCACTTTATACAAAGAAAGAAAGCAAAGAATTAGATATTGTTTCTAATTTTCCACTAATATTCAAAGTGTATAAATCATATTATAAAGGCATCAACGATTGAGCATGTGTTAGCATGATGCAAGACTATTGAAAAAGATTTAACCGATCGATGAACCCAATATAAAATAATCAAAGAAATAAAGAAAACAAATAATCAAATATTTTTTCTATATTTCCACTAGAAAATAGCTTCACATTCATATTATAAAGGTCGAAAAAAAACACCAAATTATTATATTTTACAAATAAAAAATATTATATTTTAGAAAAACATATTTAAATACATCGAATTTAGCTTATCAAAATAATCATTGCATTTTATACAAAGAAAGAAAGTAAATAATTAAATATTATTTCTAAATTTCCACTAATATTCATAGTTTATAAATTATATTATAAACATGCAAAACAATTAATTTAAAGTTTTGAATGTATACTCAATATTATCCAGTTTCAAACATTATAATAAGCACTTTTATTCCATCTTCCTATGCAAAACAAAAAAATATTTCAAATTGTTTTTATTCTTAGTTCAAAGCATTTCATAATTACATTCTACTATACTTAATGTCAAATACTACTAAGCTCTATCCATATAAATTTTAAATTAACAAAAAAAACATTGACATGCCCTTTACACACCAAGGTGTGATTGCTAGCTTTATTCTAATATACATATTTTAATATTTATGTCTTATTTATGTATTTATTACATTTATTTGTATCTTATTTATGTATTTATTTATATGCTTATTCTACTTCTCTCTATCTCACCTATCCCTCTTTACCTCTCTCTCCCTCCCTCCTTCCTTCCCTCTCTCTTTGTCTCTACTTCTCTCTATCTCACCTATCCCTCTCTACCTCTCCCTTGCTCCCTCCTCTCTCTCTCTCTCATTCTCTCCTTCCCTCTCTACTTCTCTCTATACCTCTCCCTCCCTACCTTCCCCTCTTTCTATCTCTCCTCTCCCTCCATCCCTACCTCCCCCTCCATCACTCCATGCCACTCTCTCTCACCTCTCTCTCTCTCCTTCCACATCTCATTTTGTCTCTACTTCTCTTTATCTCCCTTCTCCCTCTATCACTCCCTACCATTCTCTCTCCCTCGCTCCCTCATTCCCTCTCTATCTTGCCTCTCCCTCTCTCTACCTACATGTCCCTCTCTCTCTCTCTCTCTCTCTCTCTCTCTCTCTATTTCTCTCTATCTCACCTCTATCTCCATCCATATCTCTCCCTCCCTCCTTCCTTCCCTCTTTAATTCTCTCTATCTTTCCTCTTCCTCCCTCTACCTACCTCAAAGATAGAGAGAGGGGGAGGGAGGGAGAAGTAGGAAGAGAGAGGCGAGATAGACAAAATTAGAGAGGGAAGGAGAGAGAGGGGGATAAGTAGGGAGGGAGAGAGGTGAGATAGATAGAAGTAGAGAGAGGAGAGAGAGAGTGGTGAGATAGAGAGTAGAGAGGGAAGGAGAGGGAGAGAGAAAGATGGGGTAGGGTGGGAGAGAATTAGAGAGGGAAGAAGGAAGGTGGAGAGATTGAGAGAGAGAGGAGGGAGGGAGAGGTAGAGAGAGAAGTATATAAGGAGAGGTAGAAAGGGAGAAGTAGAGAGAAAGAATGGTGAGATAGAGAGTAGCGTGGGAAAGAGAGAGAGAGAAAGAGAGAGAGAGAGAGGGGGGAAGGAGACACAGGGAGGGGGAGGAGGGAGGGAGAATTAGGAGGGAGGGAGATAGAGAGAAGTAGATAGGGAAGGAGGGAGGGAGGGAGAAAGAGAGAAGTGAGATAAAGATAATAAGAGAGAGAGGTTCGATGGAAGAGGAAGGTGGAGAGATTGAGCGAGAGAGAGAGGAGGGAGGGAGAGAGAGGAAGAGAGGGATATGTTAGAGAGAGAGGGAAGTAGAGAGAGAGTACAAAGAGATAGTGGTGAGATAGAAGTAGAGAGAGAGGAGGGGGAGGGAGTGAGGTAGAGAGGGAAGGAGGGAGGGAGGGAGAGAGTTAGAGAGAAGTGAGTAAGAGAGAGGTGATAGAGAGAATTAGAGAGGGAAGGAGGAAGGTGGAGAGATTGAGAGAGAGGAGGGAGGGAGATAGGGAAAGGTCGAGAGGGATAGGTTAGATAGAGAGAATTAGAGAGGGTAAAAGTAAGAAGTTGGGTCCACGAAGAGGGGAAGTTTCAACCAATTTTTTTTGTAAGAAATGTGTATGCTCTTTTTAAAAATGCATACGCACTTTGGTATGGGTACCTGACTGAATTTGAACATGTATGCGTTTAGATTCGGGTATGTACCAAAAAATGCGTACAAATTATAAAACACATACACGTTATAATGCGTACACGTTATTGAAAGCTATTTTATTTTTTAAATAAATGACCGTCATTTTCATTTTGCACTGCGAGTTTGGCCGACCAGGAGCGACAAAGGATTTCACATATGTGTTACTAAGGGGTGACTTCAACCAAATTTTCACTGCCACCTCCTCCCGTCGACATAACCGACCTCAACAACCTCTAGGTAGGTTGAACTCTACACTTTTTTGGCTTTATATCTAGCATTTTTTGTTTGTAATTTTTATTTAGTTTTTGTTTATTTTGTTTGTAATCAGGTTGAATATTTTATAGTTTTTAAATTGTATTTGTAACCAAAATCATCAACCAAAGCAAAAACGTTAAATTCTAAATTGAAAACCATAAAATCATACCTAAATTAACTAGAATTTAACCTAAATTGGACATAAAACTTAGAAATCAAAACCCTAAACCCTACATTCCAAAAAACATAGACCTAAAAACTAAAACCCTTAACCCTAGGACCTAAACCTAAAACCTAAAACCTAAACCTAAAATCCTAAACCCTAAAACGTAAACCTTAAACAACAAAACCTAAACCTAAAACCTAAAGAGGTTAAACGACAAAACCTAATCTTTCATGTATCCAACACTATACACTAGCTAGTATCCTTAATCCCAAGGCCAATTAGGCCTTTGCACGTTGGTTGGTATGATATTAGTCCATTATTCTTAATCCATATAATGACAATAAAATTAAACTATATAACATATCTATAAAATTATATTTAATTTCTCAATATGTAACAATGTAAAACTATTTCATATGCTTCAACTTTGTTTTTTAACAATTATAAATTACCTTAGTTCAAAATCAGAGAAGCAAGCTATCTTTGTATTCTTACAAGTTTTTATATTATTATAAAACTCTACAACACATTGACAACCACATTCATAAACTTGGTTGATTACATATCCTTTGGTTCTATGTACGTTAAACCCCTCTTAGGATGTTGTTGGTGTTTCAATTCACACCTCTGGAGTTCATATTGGAAACATACTGTAACTATACACAGATAAATTGCTCTTCAAATTAGGAGGGGAACCTCCCTCTTTTGTTGATTATGCATAAAAAGTAAAGTAAACTAAATTCATATCTTTTTATCTCATCTGAGAGCACAAGGTTTATAAAAACTCTTTGCGTTGTAGCTGAGGTTTTCTCTGGTTTCATAATCTCAACTACAACTAGGCCTACATTTATAACACTTGTATCTCCTAAAGTAAATTCAGAGCAAGAGGATTTAGAAGTAATGGGGAATGATTTGGGTAACTTAGAAAAACTGGTTCTCAGAATGCATCCGAAGGCTCATTGCTCTTTTAGATCTACGCTGAAATATAGTTTATAAAAGTAAAACATCAAACGATAAACTAGATCTCAGGATTCCCTCAAAGGCTCATTGCTCTTTCGAGGTGTAGGCTGAAATAAAGGTTGTAAAAATAGAACATTAAACGATAAACTAGATCTTAGGATTCCCTTGAAGGCTCATTGCTCTTTTTGAGGTGTAGGCTGAAGTAAAGATTATAAGAAACAATATCAAACAATAAGCTTAATCTCCAAATTCCCTCAAAGGCTCATTGCTCTTTTCTAGGTGTAGATCGAAATAAACATTATAGAAACAATAATATTTGAAAGATCTTGAGAATTTTGGATTAAAGACTCATTGTACTTTTGATTTTATTTCCTCAAACTCAATCAATGGTTACACATTTGGGACAACAAATTGTATGAAGGAGACAACATACAATCAACGATCAACCAAATTACACTTGAACAAAGATGAACATAAGTACATGAACAACAAGAAAGCTAGCAAAAATAGCTCAGTGTTTTGTTATCACAAGTATGGTTAAGGAATAATGAGCAAGGTTTCTCTTATTTATAGACATTCAAATGAGTAGGGAACCCTAAAATCTCCTTGAGTTAACATTCAGTTCTTGCCAATCAACAAGATTTATTCCTATGTCTAAACAAATGTAACCTAACAGTTAACTGGAAAGACTACCTCAGTTAAATGATTCTAAAACTAAATAGAACTCCACCATACAAAGGTGTCTCCAAAACTAGACATGCATGAAAGGTGGGAAAATTTAACTTGGAAAAGGCGTCAAGTTTAATTGCTGTGTCAAATGCTATCTTTGGAAAATATGGGACGTCTTAACTGGTAGTTCACTGGTTTCCATTTTGAGCAATCATCTCCTCCAAGAAGTTGTTAACTGCCCCATCTTTTAGAGATCGTCACATGCCTCAACTGTTAGTTTACTGCTTGTCAGCAACTTGAGCAATCCTGGAAATATCTGCACACTTCAACTGGCAGTTCATTAATTGGTAACTTTGGCAGCTTTGTAACTGGAGTGATGACCTTTGTTTCTTTTGCAACATTATGCTTCTGACACTTTTCTTGATTTTTCTCAATGGAAGAATGTTGCATGATGAAACCGCGAAGTTTGACTGGGAACACTCTAGTTGTGAGAAATTCTCATGAACTCGTACACCCAGAGTTCCAATGGTATTCAACCCTCTAAACTGGCCTTGAAAGGCTATTAGATATACAAGGTATGAAACCATATGGAATTTGTGGACTTTGAGTGTCTATACCTGTCAATTTGTCCAAATCAACCATCAAATTCACTTGATGTAAGTCGATGTCAGCTGTCTTCAGGAAATCATGAAGCAAGACCGATTTGGTCTTGAATTCAACTTGAGAGAACTGCATTATGAAAATATTGAAGAGTGATTGGGCACACACCTATACTTGAACAACTTTTTCCATAGAGGCTAAAAATAGCTTCCTCAAGAGGCAATTTTTATGAAAAATTCTAAGACGTGGGTTTTGTTGAGAATGTTTTTCTAAGCAAACCTAGATCGTCTATTTTTCGAAAAAGTGACTATTTCTTGGACATGTAACAACCCATCAGAGGCAGAAGATATTTTTTTCTCGAAAAATTCTAGCACATGGGTTTTGTAAGTGCATGTGAGCTGGTCAAACCTAGTTTGTCTATTTTTTGAAAAGATGAATTTTTTCAGAAACCCTAAAAAATGGTGGACAACGGAGCAAATTTTTTGAAATTTTTTGGCACGTGGGTTTTGTGGCCAATTCAATGCTGAACGTACCCAGAAGGTCAGATTTATGAAAAAATGTAGTTTGCTCGAACATGCAAGAAAACCTAAGACATAAGTGGAAGAAATTATGGGAAGAATTTTCAATCTCGAAGAAGATTCAAAAAGAAGAGAACCCACATTCTTTGAATTTGAAGGTTATGAATTGCTGCCTTTGAAAAATGATGCTTGGAGATATGAACTTTGGAAAGATGTCCTTCTATGCAACCTATTCTTAAAAATATGAAGAATGCTGAAAACCACCTCCATTTGATCCTTCAAATGCTGTAGAGAAGAAAGCTTCTATTTTTGGCGTTTGAAGTTGACCTGCAAAGAATAATGAAGAAAAGACGCCTAGATGCTCGATAAATATCAATTTGGAGGTGGAAGTGTTAGTTAGGGCATTCAAAACGCTGATTGAGGAGTCAACTTGCATGATTGACTATTAACTGGAAGTTTTCCCCAAATTTTGTGACGCCTAGGCATGAGGAAGCCTTCAAAACTCATAACTCAAGTCAAACTGGGCCCACTTTAACTTTAGGCATCCAAGTTTCACCAGTGTTAGAATATTTTTTTGAAGAATTTTGTCCTTTTCTATAATGAACTGCCTCTGCTTGATCCTGAATTTCTGATGCCTGATTGATCTTGAGGCTTGATCGATAGATTCTCTTTAGAGTATGATCAAATTCGAGGAAATGTTCTTTGGAGCTGAAAACCCTGAAAATTGGTTCTGATGGCTCAAATTTCTAGGTGCCTTCTTGAGATAAGGTTCTTCTATTTTCCAGTGTTAGCTATTTTCTAGATGATTTTAAATTTCTTCAATTTTGACCTCTTGTGCTTTAATCTGTAGCTACCGGTGATTGTTAATCCTTGTAGATTGGATGTTGAATTCATCACGAAGCTGGAAGAATCTCAGATAGGATGATTGATTGTGCAAGCTCTAAAATTTGGTTTAGGAGGTTCAAATTCATGGGTGCTCTTGGCCTGCAGGGGCATTTTTGTGCTTTTGAGACACAATTTGTACTTTGTAACCCTTGACAAAATTCTCTAGTTTGGTCTTTGTTGCCGGGAGTTTGACCGGTTCGATGTATTTGCTGATGGTTTCATTGCGAAGATTGATCAACTTTGAAAAGGTCTTCTTGGAAGTCACAAAGCCTGAAAGCAACATCTGATGCTCCAAAAATTTGGGCGCCTTTTGCTAGAAGGGTGCATTTTTCTCTATATAGCCAATTTTTTACGTTTCTTAACTTGCCTCGACTATCAACATTTTCTCCTTGATCTTCGTTTGTGAGCATTTGAAAGGTCCCATGAGCTGGCTGTTGGATTCATTGCGAAGTTGGAAAGATCCTAAAAAGATGTCTTGGAGAAGACAGCTACTAAAAACCACATTTGGTTGCTCAAAATGCTGGGCACCCCTAGCCAGTAGGGGCGCTTTTGTACTGATAAAATTTAATTTATCCTCTATTTCACGTGGTCGTTTGATTGACAACTATTGCCATTTGATATGTCTTTGAGTTGGTGAAGAGATTCATTGCGAAGTTGGGTTGAAGCTAGGAAGATCATCTAGAAGTAGCTAATCTAAAAATTGACTTCCGAATGGTTCCTTTTCTAGACACCCTTGGCCTGTAGGGGCACTTTTCCCTTGATAGACTGTCATTTTTTACGACTCTTGACTTTTAGCATCTTCTGTTTGTTTCTTGTTTTTTGGTGTTTGATAAATCTGTTGAGCTTTCTTGACGATCCATCAGAAAGCTAGCAAAATTTTGAAGAAGACGACTGGTTTTACAATTCTTAACAACTGTAGTTGGCCTCTTGAATTCATGGGTGCCCTTGGCTTGTAGGGGTATTTTGGCCTCCCGAGTTATCAATTTTTTGATGATTTTACTCTCCTTGCACTTTGCATTCACCATGTTGCTTGACATGGTTGACCGTGCTGTCGACGATGCGATCATGTTCACCGTTGTGATTGCTTTCATCATTTCACGTGCACGAGCATTCAAAAAGTTGACCAAAGCATTAACTTCAAAGGCATCTCCCTTGTGACAAGGCGTGCATCTTCCAAACTTAGTTTATTTTTTGCATTTTTCAACTTTTGAAATTCCCCTCCATTGTTTGAGCATCTTTCTCCATAGACTAGATGCTGTGCAGTGTTTGAAGCTTAGATCTTGATACCTAGTACTGGTCATCTACCATTGATGGCCTCAAAGGTCCTATCTTTTCTCCTGAAAAAAGTGAAATAGACCCACCGAAGCGAAAATGATTTTTTCATGATTGTGACTAGACCAGTGTGATCGTGACGAAGAATAATCCAATCAAAATCATTCGGAGTCCTTTTTGGAAAGATCCTATTTTTTACGTTTTTCTAAAAATAGGGGTCTGAAACCCTAATTTCAAAAATTTCAAAAATTTGCAAGTATCCTCTTGACATAAAACCTAGAAAAACCTCATTTCGTTTGCCGTTCAAAAATTTCTAAAAATAACAAATTTCCATTCTTAGACATTTTGACCTAAATTTGACTTTTGACAACAATTTTACAAGTTTTTGACCATTTTAATCAAAATGCCTTAATGAAGCAAATTTTTTATTTTGGGTACAACATACCTATAATTAAGTAGGCATATAATTAATAATTATCACAATTATTTTAAATACATGTCACATAAAATTATTGAACTTGAGTTATCAAATTAGATGTATATAGTATTTGTTAGAATTGTTATTAATGTTCACAATTTTTTCTACTTTAGATAGAACCACACCCATGTCCCGGTCCTTAGATAGGTTGCCCATGTAGCCTAGTTTGACCTTTTTTGTGACTAATGTTACCTCCCAAAATGTGCTTGCCTCTTTTGTACATGTTCATTGATAAAGGGGTTATATTGAAAAGTAAGAGGAGGCCTACTATAAATAGAAGTAATACTATTGAATTCCTTGATAATAGTTAATCCTTATTGTCAATATGCAAAGATAAAAAATATGCCAAGCAAACATGAAAAAGGCTTAATCAACTAATGTTACAACTAAAATTGAGACTAAGACTAATGTTAAATGAATTTAAGTTTCTTATGAGTTTTTTAAGATAGTAATCAATGATCCTAATTTATCTAGAATGATTCCCTTAAATAGATGTTCCAGACACATGTCTCATCAAGACTTATAGATATGTCTATCAAATATATAATAACAAAACCTGAGAAAGTTTTGAAATAGCCATGATTATCTTCTCAAAATAGTTAGGAAATATAGGCTAGTTAAGAAAAGCAAATAGAAATTTAGTTAGAAATTAAACCAAAATATCACCTTCCCAAAATCACACAATCATGAAATGCCAACAATAAATTATGATCAAGTAGCTCATTAAATTATACTTAATGCATTTATAATTTTTCCACTTGTCAAATCAATGAAGTAGGACCTTGATATTATTATTTAAAGATTTTAAATTAGGCCATTGTGTTGAAATCAAAATTTAAGATAGAGTGAGAATTTAATCAAGGTACACATGACTTTAATTGTATAATTTAATGTACATGTTGTAGGGTAGGCTATAATTGTTTGTATAAATTCTACAACATAAATTAGTCTAAATTCTCATGCTATGGATTTTTTAATGTTTTAAATTGAATGTGTCTTCAAATGATATGTATTTTGAATTTGTGCACGTTTGCTGTGATTTTTAGTTCAAATTGTGTACATTATTTAATTAGTTTGTTGATATATATTTTTTAATTGTCTAACATGCGGTTGCCATTTCATCACATGGAGCCTGAATTTAATATAGAGGATTTCATACCTAGTGACCAGCTTGAAAATCCCATACATCCACAATCTCCACCATGACAAAACCCCACACCTCCACCCTCTCCACCTCCTAACCCCCCATGCCTTGCATTAGATCAAATCCAATTAAGAGAGAGCATAAGAGAAAACCTAAATGTGATTCAAGAAAATATAGATTTGATTAAAAATGAGCCTAACCTTCCCCCGCATCTTGTACGATTCGCATCTTCGATGCAAACTGTTGTCAATTCTGTTTGATCCATTGATGCAAACCTAGATAGTTTCCATTGATGGAGAGAAGAGAGGAGACAATTCTATGCAAATGGGTTGTCTTATAAATAAATCCTTGACCTTCATATTACCAAACAAGCCATTTTCCAACATTTCTTTAACCCCCAAACAAACGAACCAATTCCACCCACTAAAAAATGAATTTCAATTAAATGGTGTAGACACCCGTAGATAGTTGCACATTTTTGGGATAGATGGTAGATTGTGTTTGATACTCCACCACATGGAAATTGTGAGGTGCCCCTTTACTTTTGAGAAAGTTATGGGCTGAGTTTGAGTTGGGTAAAAATCTCAATTATTTTGATATGAGGTCATTTCAGGGAGTTGGGCATGGCATGCCCCAACATAGATTAGGAGCATGTGTCAATCCTCAATGACGTGCTCCGATTCCTCCAATTGTTGCTCCTCCATCTCCTAGTGTTCCCATTGCATTTCAGTAGTAGGCGATGTTGTTGACATTAGGAGCATTGAGTTCTCTTTCGGGAGATCTCGCTCATCATACTACACACACGAAAGTTAAAGTGGGCAGTCAAGAGCATGGAGGCTTAGGCTATGAGCATACTCAGGCATCCACTTCAGGTGACCCACATGCATCTAAAATGAAGTCATTTATGAATTTACTATATTCTGAGGATCATCCTACACAGGTATGTACATCTTTTGAAAGACCTTTTTTTTATGAAATGTGCAAAATTCATGTAAATAATAACATTAAATTATATATAATAATATTAATTCAAGAAGTGTTAGGCATAGATGCATGATCAGACGAGGCTTGAATCTTAATATAATCGTGTTTGTTTTTTGAGTATTATAGAATTGGGCACACCTTTTGATAAGGTAAACCAATATATATTTTAATTCATGCAAGGGGTTTCATTTTAATTTTCAAATATAAAAGGGATTTCATTCTCATTTTCATTAATATGAGGAATTTCATCATTATCTTATTTTTGCATTGTTTCAAAATTAGAATTATTTATCTCATCAATGATGTATCCAACTTCATCTAAATAACTAAGATCAATATTATCAAGACTTGGGTTTGAAGACATACCTGGATAAATTGTTTGAATATGTGCATTTTCCATATCACTGGGAGGTGGATTTGAAGACATACCTGAAGTTGTTTGCATAGGTGCTATTTCCATATCGTTCAAAGGTGAAGTTGAAGGCATAGTTGGGTTTGTCTTCATAATTGCATTTTCTTCCATATTCACCATCTCCACATTTGCATCATCTACATTAATCTCACCCTTCATGGTTTCCTCTTCAACATTCATGGAACTAGATGCTTCCAAATTTTTCATTTGGTGAATCCTTTCTCTTTTATCCCTTTGTCTTTTTGCCTCCATTTCTCTATTTACTTCAATTTCTTTAGGTGTCATTAACTTTCTACATTTTTTTTTGCCTTTGATTTGATCCCATGATTACTAAACCCTCTATGAAAAAAAAAAATGATTCTTAACCTATTTTACAATTTCTACCTCCTTCAAATATTCTAATAAAACTATATAGTATGGAGATTCTTTCTTTTATAAACTTTGAAGTACAAAAGCAACATGAATACATCCAAAAGTTCTCTTTTTCCAAATCTTCTTGTACTTGATTCCAAGTCAAAAAATTCAACTTGCACTTGTCTCTTCCAAAAATTTGAATAGAATATGCCCTGTTAAGAGATTGCACAAGACAACATTGAGATAAAAAATATAAAAAATGGCACTTTCGGTCCGTACTACAAAAAAGGAATGTTGCAGAAAAAAACGTGCTCTATTTGTTTTTTTCAAATTGGAAAAAACTGTTAAATAAGAAATGTGTATGCGTTATAAAACACATACTTGTTATGTTTTAGGAACGCGTACGTGTTACCTTCTACCAATAGGTAAATAGGTAACATGTACGTGTTATATAACGCGTACACGTTATATAATGCGTACATGTTTTGTTTAAATAATGCATACATGTTTTTAAAGTTTTGAATCTCCAACCCACATATTGCCTTGGTTTTAGGATTATGAAAGACTTGGCAACTTGACCCTTAGCCTTTGACTTGCAACTAAAAAACTAAGGCAGGTTCAAGAGAAATGTCCAACTTTGACAATATGGTCGATGAATTTTTTTTCTGAATCAATCTATGAAATTAAAACCCATTAGAGAACACAATGTCTAGTTTCCAAACATATAATTTTTGTTAAGATTGGATTATATTTGTTATTTTTAAATTAATTTCTAAGCAAAATAGTCCATAAACTTGAAATATCAAACTTTTTTTGGGTTAATTTTCTTGTAAAAAATTTATATGACATCAATCTTAAAACAATTCTCTACACAATGAAAAGAAAAATATTCAAAAAATGTTTAGTTTAGGTCAAATTATATTGGACCCGTACACGTTAATTTTTAAAAACAACAATTAAGGCCAATAAAAATTCAGTAAAAAAATATTCAGAAAAAAATTATAAAAAAATATCCTCATCAATCTTCATGTTGTTAGCTATATTTCACCAAAAGGAATTAGCAAAATAATTTTATTTGGGTCAAAAAGTGGCGTCCGTACAAGTGCATGGTATGGTAAAAAAATGACTTTTAAAAAATGGTTTTTATACATCCCTATCAAAATTTATTTTTTATCATCTAGGTATTTGAATAAATTACATATTTGGAAACTAGATTCAAAATTCAAAATTTCATATTACTGAATTTTTTTAAGATTCATTGTGTAAGTGCCTCAAATTTTTAGTCCAAGTGTGACAAATTTTGAAAAATAGCAAAAACACTTCCACTTTTTGTGGACCCAACTTCTTGCATCAGCTCGAGAGGGATAGGTTAGATAGAGAGAAGTAGAGAGGGAAGGTGGGTGAGAGGAAGGAAGAGAGAGAGAGGGGGAGATAGAAAAAAATAGAGAGGGGAGGAGGGATTGATGGAGAAAGGTGAGATTGAGAGAAGTATAGAGGGAAAGAGAGGTGAGATTGAAAGAAGTAGAAAGAGAGATAATTATATAGGAAATGAGACATAGGGAGGGAGAATTCGAGAGAGGGGGAGGCAAGGAGATAGAGAGTAGACAGGGAAGGAGGGAGGGAGGGAGAGATAATAAGAGAGAGAGAGGCTTGATGGAAGAGGAAGGTGGAGAGATTGAGAGAGAGAGGGAGGGAGAGAGAGGAAGAGAGGGATAGGTTGGAGAGAGAGAAGTAGAGAGAGAGGTGACAAAGTAGAGAAAGAGTGGTGAGATAGAAATAGAGAGAGAGGAGGGCAAGGGAGTGAGAGTAGAGAGGGAAGGAGTGAGGGAGGGTGCTAGAGAGAAGTGAGAGAGAGAGGTGATAGAGAGAGAATTAGAGAGGGAAGGAGGAAGGTGGAGAGATTGAGAGAGAGGATGGAGGGAGACATGGAAAGGTAGAGAGGGATATGTTAGATAGAGAGGGAGGAGAGAGGGAGAGAGAGGTAGAGAGGGAGGAGCGAGGGAGAGAGAAGTAGAGAGGGAAGGTGGGTGACAAGGAGGAAGAGAGAGAGGGGGGAGATAGAGAGAGGGGGAGATAGAGAAAATTAGAGAGGAGAGGAGGGAAGGACATGGATTGAAAGGTGAGATTGAGAGAAGTATAGAGGGAAAGAGAGAGGTGAGATTGAGAGAAGTATATAGAGAGAGAGAGGATAAACAATGAGTGAGGTAGAGAGAAAAAATGACACAACTCGTTGATCATCAAAATTTGACTATCTAAAATATTATAAGATCTTCCAAAGACTAGAATTTACATTATAACTGCTAGAGATCCAAAACCACTCTCAAAAATCTTGAAACTAGATACATAAAATATAACTTAAAGTATAAGAAAGAAAATGTCCATATGTAAATGTTTATTTCATGTATATAGTTTCACTGAATTAGAAGGACAAAAAAGAGAAAAAAAGAGAGATTATTTTTTAAATTCAAAACATAAACGAGCATGTTATAATGTGCTCACATTTTGTGAAAGCATTCACATAACGTGAATGCGTTATAACACACTCATATTTTGTCAACGCATTTAAATAACGCGAGCGCATTTTTTTCTATTTCAAGACCAAAAAAAGGAGTGACCACTTTTTGGTCCCCCATCTTTATGCACTTACCCATAAGCCATAAATTAAGTTTTTATATTTCATAGTCGTAAATTGCATTTTAATATACTTAACAAAAGGTGTGAGATGGAGACACTTTTCCTAAAATACCTATCTATTCTTATTACTTTTATGTCCTCAGCATTAGGCCAAATCTTCGGTCACCTTATGGTTACCTACTATATGTGTTTGCATTCTTACATATGGATATATTAATTTATCATTGCATAATGTTATCTTTGACACCTATTACATGATTCTACATGACCATATCTTTTCTCCTCTTAAATTTCTTACATCTTTTGTATATGATCAATTGAAGGGGTTTATACCATCATTGACATTATTTGATGACTATGATTGTAGTGATTATCTCATAGTAATGATCAATATATAGCCTTATTTTCCATTTTCAAATGGTGCCATATTTTTATGCTAAACATGGTCTTAATTCCATTTTTAGATACAATTTTTTTACATTAGATGAGATCTTACATTGTGTACCATACAAAATAACTATTTTTTATCATGCAAAATCAATTTATCCTTTTAATTTTATACTTTTTTGGTCCATAGATAGTTTAGTAGTTGTATTTATGTCTAATTTTAAATTCTTGATAGATGCTACTCATTGGAATTTTTGCTTCTATACTTCTACAAATTTTTAGATGGAGTGATCATTACAAAAGAGTGCATAAATCAACATTCTTATATATATACTTTTCATGAGTATATGAATATATATTTTGATGATGAGTGTTTGCTTTACTTTGACTTGTATTCTTATAATAATTCGCATACAAATCAAAACGAAAGAAAAAGTGATGAAAAATATTGTATACTCCAAAAAAATGATCCATATATCTTATACAATCACTAATATTCAATTTATAACATATTCTAACATAAAAATTAGTAACTAAAATATAATTTAGTTGAATCCTCACTGGTATTTGTTATTTTGAGTCAAAATTTGTGTGTGTAGAACATCACATACCACCTAACAAAAACATTTTCATGAACTTTTTTCTCTCCAACATTTGATGTGATACAGTATCTAACGCAGGCAGGCTTTATAAAATGACAAACGGGCAACAAATCAATCAACCTGCAATTCAGAGGAATGGCCAAAACTATCGAATAAGTCTTCTCCTCCACTACCAAAGATCAGATTTAAAGAGGAAGTTACAAACTGTTTAAGGCTATGATTCTTTGATCCCATAGACTGCTTTGACCTTGTAGAAGTTATTAAAATCATTTATTCGTTCATTCAAAGACAAGACCTTATCAACATTAAGAAACGATTAGTATACTAAAATATTTAGATTACCCATCACAGGGTTCTCACATCAGACGGCAGAGGTTGTTTCGTGCCATTTACCATAGTACAAAACCATTACAAGAACAACATCATATACTCTGAATTCAAGGAAGACTCCGGTCAACCGGAAATATAATTCAATCTCTAGGCTGAAAATGACGGGCGAACCGGGCATCCTAACTAATAGTTAAGACCTGTCTGAACTAACATAGAAGTTTATTACTTACAGGCGGATTAGTTTTCGAAACTCTCATCATCGTCGATCCATAAGTCAGATATTTGGATGAGCAGAGCCCTTGCTATGCTCCTCGACTTCATTTTCGCCACTCTCCTAACTGCCTCTTCGTAATTAATTGCACCATCATTTGTATGCTTACCGATTTTTGCCTCCTCCACAACGTCTGTGTTAAGCAGAATCCCAAGTCCTCTGCGTCCCTCCGTTGAATTTGTGTATAACTTTTTCACATACTGCTCTCTCCTTATTGCCCTCGCCTCCTCTGAAATCTGCAGGTCGGCCAGACAACCTGCAATTGCATCCTCGTAGTGTTGTTTTCTAGCCTTGCAAATATTACTGCAAGTACTGCTCCGTGGAACATCCGAAAGCCGGTCGCTCCCACAAATTACACAAATTGCCCCCAGAAAAGCCAGGTACCTGATCAGATGCTGGAGAAGACCTTCGACAACATTTTTGTTGCTTAGTTCAGCCTCATTTCGCTCCAGGACAGACCTGATGCAATCCTTTACCACGTCGGGCAGCAGGTAAGCCAACCCCAACGAGGTTCTGGTTTCAAGTCCCTCCTGAGAACAAACCACTTCCACAGCCTCGGTCAAAAATACCCGCACTGTGAGCGCGCGATCATTAGCCACACCAATTCGCAGAAGCACATCATCTCCATTCAAAAACACGTGGATCGCAACCTCAAATTGGAAATAGGGATTGGGTTTGACAAAAACTTTCACTGTGCACCATTGAACCACATTTCCTCTCTTCACGGCCTCTGCTTGAATTACCCTCATCTTGCATTCCCAACTATCCCGTGGGAAAAAATCTGGTGGCCCAGAGCTCGTCTGTAACCGTCCACTTATCAATCCACCATCCTGATCTCTCGCAGCTCTCACTCTACTGCCCGCCTATGGAAACAGAGGACTCCAGTTGGTCAACAAGAACAGCCACCGCTGCTTGTGCTGCCTGGTAAAGTGCTTCTTTCGCACACTTACAAGCCGTTGCCGTGATCTCGGCGTCCAGAGCGATCCACCAACGGCTATTTTCTTCGGCTTGGGAAAACAAACGGGAAAATGCATACAATTTATCCAGCGCTTCGTCTGCCCTGCACAGAGACTTTATCGACGCCTTATAGCCTACAAGCAGAAGCTCAAACTTTGCAGGTAAATTGGGCGCCGCAGCTTCTGACAAAGAGAGAGGGGCTTCTGATCGTTTGACATCCATGATCTGGAAGGAATATTCGGTTGGACTCTGCAACGCCAGGGCTTGAATCGACCACACCAGTCATCTCATTCCCAACTTCATGCAGTGTCGTGGTTTACGAATGCATTTCATGAGGCAGTCCGCATAGCGAGAGCATTTCCAGCTAACGATTTCAGTTTGCAGGTTCAATTCATAGTCGTCGAGCGCCATTACAAATATATTGCTGCTGCTACACTTCACAGTCTCTTCGTCAAAATTTTCTTCAATCCAAAAACACCACTGCGCTACTTTAGCAGTTATTTTCTTTTGCCCTCCCAGGAAATATAATCTTGCAGCTTGGTTGCTTCATTGTTGAAGAATTTCTAGAAATAAGGCTGACGACTCGTGGGTTTGTCGTTGTGTCCTGGCGACTTCTTGTGCTTTTGTGCAGAGAATTCAAAGAAACTACCCGTGAAATTTCGTGGAAAGTTCACAGAAGTGGAGAGCACGACATTCTTGTATCTCATGACCGCGTCATTGGAGAATAAAGTGAGAAGGATTAATTTAAATAGTGAAGAGCGTTCCAACTGTCCATCGTCCAAAGTTGCATTTGCCTTGTCTAGGCGAACAAAGCTCTCCACTCATTGTGGAATGGATGCCCAAATAAGAATTTTTGCTGTTAGCGTGTTTTAGGAAAAAAAATCTCAAAAGAGAGAGTTGGCTTTTTATTTTATTGAAGTAGCACTTCTACCTAGCTGCATATGGTTAGAGTAGATAATTAATATTAAGTGCTAAATAATGGAATGCAATAAACTTAGATAAATAGATTTTAAGATCTTAAAAAAAAGAAATTAAGTATTATTTGATTGAAATAATTGTATATAGATTTAAAATATAATGTAATTTAAACAAAAAAAGAAAGTTGTCATCAAATTAATAAAAAAAACACTGCAAATGGAAATAGGATGTTTCCATTTAATTGTCAAATCAATATTTATCAAATGAAAAGTTGATAAAAAAAACACTACAAATGAAAAGTTGTCTATTTTTTTCTTAAAGAAATTAAGTATTATTTGATTGAAATATTTGCATATATCAGATTTAAAACATAATGTAATCCAAATAAAAAAAAGAAAGTTGTTTGGAGGCATGAGACTTGTTTAGACTCAAATCTCACACTATATATATAGCCTATTGACTAATTATTATGTTATTTTGTTTTTAGTTTTGTATTTATTTCAAAGAATATAAAATAAATAAAAATAATATTAAAAAATAAAACACTTTATACAAAGAAAGAAATATTCTTTCTACATTTCCACTAGAAAATATGTTTTACATTCATATTATAAAGGTCAAAAACCAAAAAACAAAAAAAACCATTATTAATCATTCCACTATATACAAAAAAATAAAGCAAAAAAAAAAAAAAAAAAAAAAAAACGTAATTAATCATTCCTTTATACAAAGAAATAAAGTAAAAAACAAAAAACAAAAAAAACCATAATTAATCATTCCACTTTATACAAAGAAATAAAACAAAGAATTAAATATTGTTTCTAATTTTTCACTAATTTTCAAAGTGTAAATCATATTATAAAGACATGGACAATTGAGAATGTGTCAGCATGATGGAAGACTATTGAAAAAGATCTAACTACTCCATGAACCCAATATAAAATAAAGAAAGAAAGAAAGAAAGCAAGCAAAAGATTTAGATATTCTTTCTACATTTCCACTAGAAAATATGCTTCACATTCATATTGTAAAGGGCAAAAACAAAAAAAATAAAATTATTATATTTAAAAAAAAAAAACTATTATATTTTAGAAAAACATATTTAGATACACTAAATTTAGCTTATCAAAATAATCATTGTATTTTATACAAAGAAAAAAATTAAAGAATTAAACATTGTTTTTAAATTTTCACTAATATTCACAGTTTATAAATTATATTATAAACATACAGAATAATTAATCTAACTAATATTTTGAATATGTATTCAATATTATTCAATTTCAATGAAAAAAAGAAAAATATTGATTAAATAAAAAATAAATACTTGAACTTTTATCTTAGCATTGCATCAATAGTTCGCTTTAGTTACAGAGGAGATCTTGGATGGCAGAGTGTTTTGGTAAGGGTGTGCAGGCAAGTGGTGAGGATCATGGTGAAAGAAGAACCAGAAAAAAACCAAACCCGAGAACCAATTTCGAATCAAGAAAATTTTGATGTTTCAAATATTGTGATAAAGGATGCAAATATTTTCGAAAAAGTGGTCGTTATTGGCCGATTCTTGGGAAAGAGGTTTATGAGGAAGGAGATAAGAGATTGGGTTTTAGGGAAATGGAAATGCGAATCGATTCTAAACTATCTGCCCAAAGGCTTCTTCGTGGCGTTTTTTGAGGACGAGGAAACCAAAAATGAAATATTGAAAAAAGAGGGATGGAGAAATGGATATTCATATCTATACACATGCAGAAATGGCCAAGGAATTTCAATCCGTTAGAATACAATCCAATGGAGGGTCCAACTTGGGTTAGATTACATAATTTTCCATAAGAATACTGGTCTGATAACTGCTTAAAAAAGATTGGACATTCCATCAGACACACGATCGATATCGATCTGAGAAACTGTGAATTGTTAATTTATGCAAGGATAAAGATGATAGCAATTAGCGAAATCCCAAAGTAATAAAGTTGGTTAATGGGAGGGAGATTTGGAATCAGACGTTGGAAGTAGAAAAACCTGCCTTCTATTGTGTGAAATATAGGAGGAAAAATCATAATGAAGCAGGATGTAGAAGATTTCATAGGCCACAGAGAGGCGTTTGACGAGAAAAGGCCTAGAATAGAGATAATAAAAGATAAACAGTGGCAAAAGAGGGAAATGAAGAAGAAAACCAAGCCTCGGGAAAGTGGGCAATGGTGCTGGTTGATCCGTTAAAAGTAGTTATTCCGGAGTAGGAGGAACAATTGGAAGGAGAGATGGATCTCCAATCCATGCCATTGCCAATAGAATACCCACTGTAGAAGCATGAAATGGAAGGGGACTTCTTGGATGGGGATAACTCGTCTAACCAAAAGGAAGAGGAAGAAATCGATATCATTGAGGAGCGCCATATATGTTAAATAGCAAAGGCGTTGTCCTCGAAAGTAGGCATGAAATCGCTCGAGCAAAAACGCAAGGAAGAGGCCCAAAGGGAAATCAACCATCAATAAAGACCTATATGACAAGATCCAAGGGAGTATGACGAAAATGAAGATCCTCATATGAAATGTTAGGGACTTGAATGCCCCTAATAAAAAATGACTAGTCAAGAGCCAGTTGGAAATTCAAAAGGTAGATTTGGTCTTATTCCAATAAAAAAAACTAAGAGGTCAGGAGGCATGTACTTTCCTCAAAGCCAAAAAAATTGGAAAGGTGTGTTTGGAGGTGGTGGATCCTATAGGTGGGCTTGGTTTTCTGTGGAACTCGATAAATGTGGAAGTGGAGCCATTAATAAAGAATCAAAACTGGATGAAAGCAAAGGAGCAAAGAGGTGGTGAGGAACTGCATAAAGCTACTAGCTAATGTGCATAAGGAAGCTGCAATGTTGGGTTTGGAAGCCAGTGAAGAGTGGTCATCGAAAGGTTTTGTGTGCACAGTATCATCGATGTGGAGTAGACTCGAAGGGAACCGAAACTGAATGAAGTGGTGGAGGTCTTGAAAGCGGTGGTGCTGTCCAAATATCTGGCCAGGTTTCTGGATCACGTCGCTGCAAACAAGGAGGTGTTGAGAGATACGATGGTTAGTCGTCTGACAGATCTAGGATTAGGAGTGATAACTGTCCTCTCAAGAATACAGTAGTTGGTCTATAAAATTTCTTAGACGGTTGGTTTGTAATGCTATATTTTGTTGTAGTTGGCTAGACAGTAAAGCCATGTCTTGTTGTGACGGTCTGAATTTTTTTTGTGGTGTGTAGTTGGTTGGTCAGTAAAGTCATGTTTTGATGTAAGCTCTCTTGGTTTTAATAAAAGTGTGTTATTTATTAAGATAGCAATTTATCAAAAAATAAATTATTTAGTTTCAAACATCATTAATAAGCACTTTTATTTCATCTTTCTACACAAAACAAATATTTATTTCAACTTACTTTTCTTCTTAGTTTAAAGCATTTCACAATTAAATTGTATTATACTTAATGTCAAATACTAAATTCTATCCATATAAATTTTAAATTAAAAAACCATCCGCATACCCATTGCACACCAAGATGTGATTGCTAGGAATAACTTATATATGAATTATTTCTATTCATATAATTATTTTATTATATTAAATAATGACAACTTAACTAATATTTTTTAATATATATTTTATATATTTAAATAATATAAAAAGATAATTTAAATGTCTTCCATTGCACTGCCTTGCTCATCCTCCCTCTCCCACCTCGGCTTCCCCCACCACGCCCCCCCACACATATATATGAATGGGTTGTTTTATTTATTTATTCTTAAAAATTATTTCCTTGATTGGATTTATTTTTATTTTTTATTTTCTTCAAATATATAAGATATATTATAATTTACTTAAGATTTTCCAAAATTTTATAATATTGATAATTATATATTTTTAGTTTTACAAAATCAAATTATTTATAATTTGAGAATTATTACATTTTATAATTTTAAATTGATATAATATTTGAATATTGTATTAAATATTTATAATATTCATACTAATTATGATCAATTATACTTTTAACATTCATAAATCAATTAATCGATCTAAAATTTGTTCTAACAAATCACTTTTTCATGAATATTTAACAAATATTTATTATAAAAATAAATTCAACTTGAGCAAAACTATGAAGGGTCTTAATATCAAACTACAAATCAACCTTGATCAATGTACAAAGTCTCTTTATTAACAAATAATTTTTCATCAATATTTAACAAACATTTTTTCTAAGGAACAAACTCAACTTCAACTATATCATAGTTGTTCCTGGTATGAACCAAGCTTGAAGATCCTTATTGACCCAATAAAATTGTGATACATATGATCCCAAAGAATTTGTTCATCTCAAACTATTATCTAGTCTTCCCTTGAATTAGTATGGCATAACTCATTTATTGATTAGGGAACAAATATTAAATTATTAAAATACTACAAAGGCAATGTATTTGATTTGATTTCTTCTCTTTCTATATTTTTAATATTTATATGTTGTATTTGAACTATTTTCTTACTACATGAACTATACTTTAATGTTAGTTATATCATTCATTTATTTTAGTGGTATTAATTTTTTTAATAATGTTGAGACATAATTATATTTATAAATATTGAATATCTTAAAATTATTATATTGTTCCATATGACTCATTTTAACTTTAGAAATTAACACTTTATATTTGATGTCAAAATAAAAAATTATCTGTGAAATATAGTTATTTTACTAAGTTAGTAAAAGTAGTTCTATTAATTTTAGTAACTTGATTTACAAGCTATTATAAGCATAAAATAAAACAGCATATCCATTTTTAGAAAAATCTATGCAAAATATATCTAGACATCTTTTTAACATAGATTTTTCTAAAGATAGGTATGTTTTTAAAGAGACATGTATAATTGTTTTTTGTTTTAAAATTATATAATCGTAGTGTATATGCTACTGCTAGTAAAGAGTTATTTTATTTTATTTGAGATTTTTTTTAACATTATTTATTTTTATTTGAAGAGCTATTTGTATAAATTTATTTTATCTTACTTTAGAATTATGTTATTATATTATATTATTTATTTTATTTTAATTAGACTATAACAAAATTCTAGCTCTATATGGGCTTGTAAACAAAACATCTAAAATTTACATAAGATTTTGAGCTATTAACCAACCTCTATGGTATGTTTTCTTTAATTCCTTATTGTCTTCATCCTTTGAGTTCTTCATGAACAAGGAAATTAACTATTCAATTATAATTAACTTCATTTGGCTCCCAGCCTATTTCAAGAGTTATATCACCTTCTATGTCTTCTACTTCCTTTCGGGTTGTGACAATGGGTTATTGGAAAGGATTTAAACAACTTCACCAAAATATTGAAGACCCATTATCCATCGATGCCTCTTTCCCCAAAGGCAAGCCCAAGTCAAGAGTTGGAACCTAAAGAGTATCTGATGAGCCTAGAATTTAGCCTAGTTAGAAGGACAAAATCTCTTGCTATTTTTTGTATTACCATAAGACTTTGATATTATATGATGACATTATATAGTTCTCTTAGACATATGACATTTGGATTGATTCCACTTCTGCCGGTTTTAATGATATATATACCCATTATGTGGACCATCTATCTTTATCTTGCATGTGGTTGATGAATGTTCTTAAGATGATTATGATTATGTGATTATTATGTGTACTGACATTATTCTGCAGACATGACTGATATGCTAAGTTGAGAAATGTAGCCGCCAACCGGTCAGGTTAAGGAGACACGCGAAGGTCAAACTTAGGATGCCAATAGAAGATTTCACGTCAGCCACATGTAACCGCCATGAAGATGACCACTCTGGAATTCCTATTGCACATACTGTGCTGACCCATTTCAAGTTCACATCCCTGGGTTGACAATTTAAATGTACCTTCATGATGATTAAGATGGCTATTCAGTTCAGATGTCCAATCTCTGAATCATGGCAGTAAGAGCTAAGTTATTGAGATCATTATAGGAGGCTGACATTTTTGGCACTATTGCCGGGGATGGTGTCAAACTAGGAAATATTTTGGAGTCATTGATAGTTTTCTTGCTTTAGTATTTTAGAAGTTTTCTCTTAGTATTAGAAGTATGATCCACTATTTTTCCCCATCTATTCTTTGTGTGAGTTGGTTGATACTGAGTTGATACCACATGCATAGAAGAAGAAGAGATGCTTTTGGGAGATTTCTTCCTAATAATCATATTGAGCCATTTCAACCAGTAGAACTTCCAAATCTGCCCAGAGATGAAGAAGAAGAACCATAGCTCTTTGTTGATGTATTCTCCGATTTGAAAAACTTTGCAGTTTCCCTTGAAGATCAAAATCCTATTGAAGAACCCTTTTTTATGGAATCTCATCAAGACATGGTTGATGCAAATGGAGATAGGCCTAATAGGAAAAACAAACCAGTTTTCCCATTTCCCATTGCTGAACAGAATGAAGTGGACAACCTCAAGAATATCCTTGCTCAGTCCTTCCTAAATTCTATGGACTTGTCACAAAAGACCTTGATATCTTCCTATTTGAGTTTGATATTGTTATCACAGAATCTAGCAACGCTCGATTCACGGATAACCCCCTATAAAACTAGTCCGTTTCCTAGGACCATGCATTTCAAGCACGCAAAACGAGGCACAAAATCATTTTGCGAATTTCCATAACCTACCTAGTCTGGGTAGGCAAAGATAGGCTCAAATTTTGAGTTTATCAATACAACTCCTTTTTCTCGCCAGGAGTTAGCTTATTTTTGTAGAAACTATTTTTGGTGCAACGACGATTAAAATCACCGCCACTGCACCTTATGTTCATTTTCCAGCTTTTGGTGCTCAAGCGGTGTTTTTCACCGCCGTTGCACCAAAAGTTCATTTTCAAGTTTGGTGCTCGGGCGGTGAAAATATTTCTGCGTTGAGCCCAAGTCTTTTCCGCCACATTCAATGTGCACGACATGAGTTCTGTTTTAGGTTTTTAATATCTTTTGAAGTCCAAGTTACCAATTTTTATTGTTCCTATCGACTTTATCTCCTGACTCCGCGCGCTCCCATGCCATTTCGAGTTGACTCCATTGAGATTCTTCTTGGTGCCTTTCTCCTCGCGCGTTTCTCGCCTCCATCTTCATCGTGACCGTCACAGGTATGTACGCAGCTGGTTTTATTTTCATTTCTTCATTTCGCTTTGTTTAAAGTTAAGAGTAAATTCTAATTTTTTGTTTTAGCTTTATCTTTTGTATGCTTCGCCCTCCATCCTCCGTGCTTCCTTGTCAATTCTTTCAGTCTTTCTTTCGACTGTCATGATCCCTCACGCATCCTTCCTTTCATCTTGCTTTGGCCATTACAGCCAGTATTTCCAAACATATTCGCCTAACACCAGAACAACTCGTGTCGTGGCGGTGTATTTCACCGCAATGGCACTGAGAGAAGTCTACCTTAAGTGTCGAGGCGGTGAAAAACACTGCCACGACACCGAACCTTCCAACGAATTCACTAACCCTTTTTGGTGTTGGAGCAGTGATTTTCACCGCCTTGACACCAAACATTTTTTACATGTCGGTGTTCGGGCGGTGAAAATCACCACCCTGACACCAAACATCGACAACCCCCAAAATTCCTAAGTGCGAACACTTGGTGTTCGAGCGGTGATTTTCACTGCTCCAACACCAAGATAATATTTCACTTCGGTGCTCGAGCGGTTAAAAACACCGCCCGAACACCAAAATCTGTATTTTTAATCTAACGCTAGAAATAGTGTTTTCTCCTCATTTTTCGTCTCGATGCTCATTTCTGTTTCTTGTTTTCTGTACCACTTGGCCAAAACACAGTAACTCCATATCGCCATGATCATCTCACGCTTTCCCATGTGACATTTTTCCTGACAATCATCGCATCCACCATTCTTGCAGTTTGTTCTAAGGTTCCTTCCAAGATCTTCAGAGATAAGGATTACATTGGTTTATTTTCTCCTAGATGTCAGCTGAAATGCCATCGCTGTCTCCTAAAGATAAGGAGAAAATGAAGTACAAGTACCAAGGCGTCTTCCCTCCAACCGTGGTGTTGTCAAAGGTAGATGAAATCAAACACACTGAGATCGGCCATCAAGATCTGGCTGAGTTCGTGAAGAGGATTCAGCAGAGGCCATGGGATGAAAATTTGAAAGCCATCGTACATAGCAATCTTCATATGGGTTCGACTTTTCCAACTTTAGCCCATTCAACGGAGTTTGTACTCCAAATAGCTGCACACTACATTGAAGAAGACAGAATGGTAAGGGATTCAACAAGACAAGTAATAATGAGGCTTGATGGTGAGTTTTTTGACATAGTCTTCAAAGTGCCACAGATGGAACAATACACCTCTATCACAATGCAGAGTGCTCAAGAAATATTTGACAATGATCCAGTCAAAGCCAAAACACTGATTAATTCACAGTGGTTGAAGACCCCTCGACATGCTGATTCTAGATGGCCTAAGGGACTCCCCAGGAGTGATTTCAAAGAAGATGTGAGAGATATGATTACCTTGTTAAGCAGAGTCAAAGGCTTGCCCGGTTCTTCTTATTTCCAAGATTGGATGTATGAATACATCTAGATTATCCGAAGGAGGAAAGTGCACATTGATTGGCGAATGCAGATCAATGACGAAATTCATGATCAGCTGATCAAGGTGCCCACCACCTTAAAGTTTTATATGACTTCCTTCTTGGTGTACTCAGCAGCAGTGATGAGATAGTTTCCAGGTTTATCTACCAAAGGTAATAGGCATTCCACCCCAATCTATGACTACTATTACCAATTGAACATGAGGGAGAGTTTCCATCATTTTAGAAGAGTCACAGATGCCTTTTTTGCTCCCTTGCTATTTACTTTTGATCCAACTTTGGAGAAGAAGAGGATTTCAGATGAAGCTTACAAGGTGGTCAGCAAGGTGGGATGTGTGTTTCTACAATTTCCTATCTTTACTTACATAAGGGTAGGATGTTTCACGGGATCCCCTTTTATGCTTCCCAGATACCCATCAGATAAATGGATTCTTATGGAGTTGTGCAAGCAATCAATTTCTGTGCACAAGGAACGACAAAAGAATCATAAGCCAGGATTTAAATTTCCATTAACCATTGGCATATACACAATCAGAACTGTGCAGAAGGCCAAGAATGTTTCAGCTGAGATGCACATAAATACTATCAAGACCTACAGGTACAGGCGTGATTTTGACTTCAGGGACGTCAAGAAGAAACTCAAGAAAGGTCACAACCATGTCTACCATTTTGAAGATATATGGGCAAAATGCAGAGATGAGGAGGATGTACAAAAAATGGATTTCTGCAGGTTGACAGTTGATCAAATCAAGGCTCTCCAAATAGCTAATTTACCTGAAGATTTCACGGATCCAGGTGATGTCCTTAATTCTTCCTATGACGAGGACAAAATTGCTGGGAAACCTTTGCCTCCAGTGCAATGGTCTAAAAAAGAATGCACTTACATGAGAGAAAGGTTGGCCCCTATCCTACACAACACGACAGAATGGCTCACCAAGCATGGTTTTCAAATAAAAAACTTCAAGACAGATTCTGAAGGTGAGCTCTCTAAAGAGAATCCTGCTCCACTACCAGAATCTCGCGCCAAAGAAAAATAGGTAGCGATTCCTTCTTCATCAAGAAGAGGGCCAAGGATTAAGTTCACTGTGGGAAAAATACCTACTCCACGAACTACTGAAATACAAGAAACAAGGGCTACTAAATCTCATGCCCAAGAGAAAGAGCTTGTTTCTGAGGAATTGTCTTCAAAAGAAGAAGGAGGAGATACAGAGTTTGAATCCGAAGAATCAGATGATGAGAACTCTGGAGGGACTGCGTCAAATGGAGAAGAAGAAGAACAATCAGCACAGGAGGTTGAGGAGTACCAAGAGAGTGAGCAGGTTTTGTCACCTTCTCAAGGTGAAACTGAACAAGTTCCAGTCTCTTCACTTCCTCATACTCCTTCAATTCAGAAATCTCCTGTTCCACCCATTCTTCCTTCTCCTCTTCCTACCACTGTTACAGGGGTGGAAGATGTTTTTTCCCTACCAGTATTGTCGACAGTGTTGGTTTCTCCTGCAGTTGACCGATCAAAAAGTATCAATGACCTATCTAGTTCACCAGTTTCTCTCCATAGCTTGTTATCCCCATCCTTTGACATCTCTTTGGAGGCTGATTTTGATAGATTTATGAATGAATCCTTGCAAAGTCAGCTTGGCGTACAAACAACCAGGGCCATAATGACTACAACGATGACCATAGTTACTGCTTCAGTTATTCCACCAAGAGCCCTTGCAACCCAGGAATTAACAGTAACAAGTGATGTGTATGCTTCTTCCCTTCCCCCTTGGTTGGTGTCGTAGGTTCCTAAACGAAAAAAGCAGATGATCTCCCCTGATGAACTGGACTTGGAAGAAATACCTGCTCCCAAGAACAAAGAAAAGAAAAAGGCTAAGGTATTGTCAAGACTACAGGTTGATAAAGCTGGTCAAAAGTTTGCTGAGGTAGGTTTTCCTCCACAGTCAGAGGGAGATGTGAACATGGAAGATTATACCATTCAGAGAATACAACTTGGGAAGGTGACAAACGAAAGTGCAAAAGCAGATGCTCAAGTAGTGTTAGATGCTCTGGCAGGAAGGCTTGACAAGATGGAGCAAGCAAAAAATCTATACAAAGAGAAAGCTAACCGCTATGCAAACATTTTGAGAAACATAGCGGGATCTTCAATGGGTGATGCTCAATCTATGACCTTGGTAAATGCCGAAGAACCAGCTGTTCAAAAGGCAGAAAAGCTTGCATCTAAGGGTAAAATCTTAAATGAGTTTATTGAAGAGATCATAGATCATGGAACATGGGTTATCACCACTGCAAGTGAGAAGAAAATACAAATAGCCCACCTGCAGACTGAGCTGGACAAAGAAGAAGGATCACTTGTGAGAGATCTATCCAATATGGAAAGAACTTTATCATCATGGCTGCAAATGAAAGAATCCAAGATCAGCCAATTGGTAAAAAATGGAGTGATACCTGGTAAGGAGAAATATGTTGAAGTAAAAGAATCACTCAAGCATCAAATCCAGGTGTTGAAGGTTCTGATTGATGATATTCACCAGGCACAAGAAGATGTTGAGGGTTACCGGATTCTACTGGTAAATTGAATGGAAGAGTTGCCAGGTGATCTTCTCGATGATGAGCACACCTTCCTTCCTCTCAGCGAAATAATTCAATTGTATAAGGAAGCCTTCATGAAGTTGGTGGATGACAAAGGTTTTACTAAGAACACCTTACACATTGTATGTGATCTACGACTTTCACTTGATTGTTTCATATCTCATCTTGAAAGATGTAAAAAGGTTTCTTCGTCTGCAAAGAAGTTGATTACCAAAATACATACACTGGTGGATTTTACAGTTGGACCGGATAATAAGTTCTTGAGAGAGACAAGAAAAAAATATGAAGACTTCCACGCCCAAAGCAAAGAACAATAGTCTTCTTTTCGTCTCCAGTGTTCGCCATTTGTGGTGTCCCCTATTTCGCACATTGTAAATAGTTTTTGACACTTTAGGTGTCTTTTTGTAAAAAATAATTACACCAAAATATGAGGTGCAATTACGTAGAAATAAATTACACTTAGTTAGATTAGGGTTTCCTATTTTTACTCATCTGATCCCCTAATTTTGCTCTTCCCTCCTTTTTATAAATAAGAGGGATTTCTTTTGTAAGGGTTACCTTTTGAGATTTTGCAACAAAGTGCTGCTATTTTGAAACAAGCATTGAGACTTTGTGTTCAATATTGTGAATTCAGATCTGATCAATAAAGAAGAAGATTGCATTCCAGACTTTGTGTTGGAATCAATCGTTTTGTGTGTTGATTATATCAGTAGTAATTATTGTATGAGATTGAAAGGGATTCAAGTGTTTGATGTGAACTTTGTGTTACATTTATCATTTGGATTTGTTTATGTTTGAAGATTTTGTTGAAGGATGTACAAGACTTTGTGCTTGTAATCGTTCTTGTTGTTCGAGGAATCGCTGTGTCTAAGAAGACTTTGTGCTTTTAATACAACGAATGATATCATCACCGGATTCAACATTGAAAAGGCTATTGAACGACTTTGTGCCTTCGTGAGCCTTCCCTTTTCTCGTTACTTTTGTTATTATAAATCACACTTGGTATTTCTAAGCTTTGCTTTGTCAAGATGGAAATATTTGTATTACTATTGTTGATTAAGTTTAAGTTATTCCAGATCTAAAAGCTTTTCATAGTGAAGCATTGTAAACATCTTCTCTGAAAAAAGAGAGAAGTATGAATGTTACACACCCCCGCCATTTCATGAAGTACAGTGTACATTTTTGTAAGTATTCTTTGAAGTTTACTATAGCTTCTAATTAGCAGTAAGAAGGGCGCCTCCCGTTTTCGAGAGGAGAGAATAATCTCACATAACTGTGGTTGAAATCTAGATGGTGTAATCTATTGAAAAGTTGATTACATTATTTTCACCCAACAGTTTTTTTGGCGACTCTGCTGGGGAATGAACACACAATCCAAGCCTCAAGCTTTTGATTGATTAAAATCATTTCCGGTTTCTTATTTTATTTTGGAAATTTTTCTCTATAAGTTTTAGTCTTTTTCAGATCCACATTCTGGCGGACCGAAGCTACACACGAAGTTTGAGAGCTCAAGGAGTTATAGATCCTCTGTTTGAAGAGTTACTACAAAGTAACTTTCCTTTTACTCCTATGCGAATGAGGTCACCGTTGCAACATGCTATGAGTTTTCCTCCCCGAAAAGACAAATCCGCTTTCCCACCTGTTTGGTCTGTCTATAGCAGGCGTCCAACTCAAGCGTTTATCATACAACCAGCAATGGCCACACCACTTGCTGGACCGTGGGGAAATGCTTTTGGTCCTCTACGTTTGGCTGCATCACTACATGATCTTCCACGTGTTTCGAGGAAACATCTCCCGAAATTCACTAGTGACAGAAAGCAACATCCTGATGAACACATTGTTGCCTTCTATATCGTTTGTGGCATTTTGGCCGTCGAACATGAAGATGTCTTTGTAAGGCTCTTCATCGAATCCCTTCAGGGGGTTGCTGCCGAATGGTTTTGTACACTCCCCAACGCTTCAATCACCAGTTGGGCTACTCTCCGAACAATGTTTGAAGAGAGATTCAAGCCTGCTGAAGATGCGCATGATTTGTTGGCACAATTGACAACCATGCGAAAGGAAGCTCATGAACCGATGAGAGAATTTGTGGCCAAGTTCAACAAGTTAGTGATGCGGATCCCACAAGATGCAAAACCTACGGATCACAACTTGAAGTGCTTCTTCATAAATACCCAGTTACCCAAGGTGTGTTTCTTCTTACGTAGGGAAACCCTGGCTAATGTTGAAGCATTACAGCAATTGGCCACGATTTTGGAAGATGATATGATCCTGGCTGGAGAGATCATAATCAACAACAACTCCAATGCCAACAAAAGGATGCAAGCGTCAGGGTCTTCAACATCCAATGCCATCACTCCTAGCACCAGTTCCAATTTCACTGACCCTATGGTGCAACGGTTGGCGAATGAGCTCCTCGCTCTGAAGAAGCAAGTGGCTAACAATAACATGAATTACAAGGACGTCTCTAGAAGGACTTTCCCCAATAATGCCAAGAACAAGATTCAAAATCATCTTCCGGCACCACCAGGTAGGCTCGCTCTTGAAGTTCCAGCTACAAATGTTGCTGCAGGGTATTATGAAGCTGAACAAGAAGATTATGCTCAGCCAGATTATCCTGAAGAACAAAATGTCGATCTCTTCCAAGAAGAAGAGACAGAATCGGCTGGCGACTCCTAGATTAGCTACTTGCGGATCACAAATGAAGAGGAATTAGAGGACTTCATGACAGATACTTATGCTGTCTTTATGCGGCACCATGAAAACCAACTTGACAAAGTTCAATCTGTCGTCCCACTTGAAAAGGAAAAGCCGCTTGTCACGATTGCCAAGAGAGGATCTCCCCTTCCTTGGTAGCCTAAGAAAGCAGTAAATCCACAAGCCAATGTGCCACGTTCCTCAACTCCCACTCCCGCTGTACCTAAAGCTAATCACCCGGTTCCAAAGACCAACGTGCCTTTCGTTAAACCGATTAGTGAGGTCACCACCTCTAGTTTACAAAATTCTTTCCAAGCCTTTGATATTATCGACCATGCAAAAAGAACCAAGGTTCAAATGTCTGAGGTAGAGTATCTCAAAGCTAATCCTGACCAATTTGATAGGCTTGTCCAATTCGTCAAGAATCAAGGAATTACCCCAACTCAGGATTCACCCCCTGAAATCCCGGTTGCTCCTAAACCAAAAGTACCTCAGAATAACTTGGTATCCAATCCCCTGACTACCTCTAGGTGCATTGACCCGTTCTTTATCTCCTTACTAGTAAATGGTTTCAAACTAAGCAATTGTGTCATAGACTCTGGTGCATCTGACAACGTGATGCCCGCCAAAGTAGCCACTACCTTGGGTCTAGAAATGACCAAAACGTTTAGCCGTTGCTTTTATATGGAAAATAAACAAGTGCCCTTGATCGGTTAGATCAAAGACGCACAATATGCATTTACTGCATATCCTGATAAAATGATAAAAATGACAGTCTTTGTGGCCGATGTGCTAGCATCATATGGAATTCTCCTCGGGCGGAATTTCTGCAAAGATGTTGGTGGAGAATTAAGTATGGATATGTCCGAAGCCAGAATACCGGTGAAAGGCGTAATGCAAAAGCTTATTCCCGAGAAAGAAGCAAAATTCTCCATAACCCCATCAGATGACCCAAGAGCCTAGATCTTGTTTGAATCTTTAGGTATGGGGACTTATTATCTCCAAACTCAAGAGATTGGTGAATCTTCAACGACACATGAGTTGGAGAGTGCTGAATCTCTCTCTTTGATGAATGACTCATCACCAGATGATTTGTCGACATCAGACTCTGAAACTCAATTAGGAGATGAATTTTCAAGTTTTGATACTGTTGGCCTCGGCGACGCAAATGGCGTTTGGTTGTTAGAGTTCGATGGTAGTTGTTCTTCAACCGGTTCCAGAGCTGGAATAGTTTTCATTTCTCCTAACGGAAAGATCTTCCCTTTTTCTTTCAAGCTACAGTTTGATAATACCAACAACACTGCTGAATATGAAGCCTTGCTATTGGGAATGCAAGTAGCGCGCAAGAAAGGTATCAAAAATCTCCATGCGCAAGGTGATGCCGAGCTAATAGTTTGTCAGGTATGAAACCTTTACCAAACAAAAAATGACAGGCTTAGACATTATCGCAATCTCGTTTGGGATTGCATTGAAGAATTTGATGCTTTTGAATCTCTGCGGTACCAAGGGAATACAATGGCCGGGCAGACTCTTTGGCAGTGTCAGCCACGCTTCTCATACCGCACAAAGATTTTCAAGGTTCTACCTACACTATCGAGTTGGTTTTCCGTCCAAGTGTCCCTGACAATTCAGAGAATTGGCAGATCTTCAACGACGATCATCAAATAGTTGCCTTCTTGGAAAAGGCCAAAAATTTTGATGAATTGTACTTCGAAGGAAGTGATTCTCCCCTGCGAGAATCTGTGTCCAGCATAGATCCAATTTCCGGTGAAGAATTCCTACAACTGAAGGGGAACAAAATTCCTAAGGGGTTGGTATCTCTAGAAAGGAATTTTGACAAACATGACCGCTATGTCAAACAACAACTCGCCGACTCTAATTCGTCTAATGAGGTTGAGCAATACAATTTGGGAACTGAAGCAGATCCTAAGATGGTAAACATCGGTAAATTTTGCACTCCAGAAGAAAGGATCCAGTTCACTAGGTTGTTACAAGAATATATGGATGTTCTAGCGTATTCATATGAAGATCTCAAATCTTTCCGACCGAAGGAAGTGCAACATGATATCCCGCTGAAGGTTGGAGCTTTACCTTTTAAGCAAAAGCAAAGGCAGTACAACCCAAAGATTTCTAGAACAATTCTTGCAAAGGTTCAAAAGATGCTGAATGCACGAATAATCTTCCCAATTCACCATTCGACATGGGTAGCAAATATTGTCCCTATGCATAAGAAGAATGGAGAGATCCGCATCTGCGTTGATTTTAGAAATCTCAACCAGTTGTCACTTAAAGACAATTACCCTCTCCCTGTCATGGACCAAGTCTTGCAGAATGTGACTGGATCTGAGATGCTCTCCATGCTGGACAGATTCTCTGGTTACAATCAAATTGAAGTCACCGTAGATGATCAACACAAGACCGCCTTCACAACACCATGGGGTTCCTTTGCATACCGCCGGATGCCTTTTGGTTTGATAAACATTGCTGCTACTTTCCAACGTGCTATGGAACTGGCTTTCCGTGGCGTGATGGGTAAGTTCATTGTGGTATATCTTGATGACCTCACAGTATTTTCTAAAAAACGTCATGAGCACTGCTACCACCTAAGACAAATTTTGGAAAGATGCCGTCAGCATGGTATTTCTCTAAATCCTAAAAATTCAATTTTTGGAGTTACAGAGGGTAAACTCCTTGGTCATATAGTGTCTACCGAAGGAATTAAGATTGACCCAGAAAGAGTCAATAGCATCAGATCCCTCTCCCTGCCATCAAGTAAGAAAACTGTTCACTCATTCTTCGGTAAGGTAAATTTCCTGCGATTGTTCCTCCTAGACTTTGCGGAAAAAACTCGTCATATTGTAGACATGATGAAAGGTAATACCACTTTCCACTGGACTGCGGAAGGGAAAGTTGCATTTGACAATGTCAAGGAGGCAATTACTCATGCTCTTGTATGAGTTTGTCCTGATTTCACCAAAGACTTCATAATGTACAGTTATGCTTCCGAGCATACACTTTCAGCTATATTGGTATAGGAAAACCATGAAGGTTTTGAATCACCCATTGCATTTATGAGCTGCCCCCTCAAAAACTATGAGTTGAAGTATTCTCAAATGGAAAAGCATGCCTTTGCCATGGTCAAGGCTGTTAAGTATTTCCGATTTTACATCTTGAATAGTCATGTCAAGGTCTTAGTTCCAGATACAACTGTTAAGTCAATTCTAACACAACAGGAATTCGGGACCAAAAGAGGCAACTGGGTTGCCAAGATTCAGGAGTATGATCTGGAGATCGAACCCACCAAATTGATACGGGGACATGGCTTGTGTCAACTGATTGCTGAGATCAACCTCGACAAAGAAGTTTCAGAAGATGAAGAAGTTCCTGATATTGAAGAAAATTCCAAAGACCTACCCCTTGAGCTATTTGTCAGCACCACTGATGAGTGGTTTTCTAATATCGCTCATTTTCTTACATACGGTGAATGCCCCAACAACTTGACATCAAAAGAAAAAAGGACTATCAAGTTAAAATCAGCAAATTTTGTCTTATGGGACAATGGCTTGTACAAGCACGCCGTCGATGGTACCTTTCTACGGTGTGTGGACAAGGAACAACAAATTTTTTTGTTAAAATCATACCATGATTTGGCATGTGGAGGTCATTTCTCAGTGCCGGTCACTGCTCACAAAATCTTGAGAGCAAAATACTACTAGCCTACGCTTTTCCAAGATACGTACTCCTGGGTACGTAAGTGCGAGTTATGCCAACAGTTTGTTGGCCGGCCCAGACTGGAAGCTTTACCATTGAAGCTAGTAGTAATCGAGGAACCTTTCCAACAATGGGGGATAGACTTCATAGGTGCGGTTAATCCATCTTCCAGTGCTGGACATGTCTATGTTCTGACTACTACTGACTATTTTACCAAGTGGGTAGAGGCAATCCCCACTAAGCGCGCAACTTCTGAAGTAGTGTGCAAATTTTTGAAAGAGAATATCATTTCCAGGTTTGGCGTGCCAAACAAGATAGTCACTGACAATGCTTCTGCCTTTTCTTCAAGCGAAATCACCAAATTTTGTTTTGAACATGGCATAACCTTGTCACATTCTTCTGACTATTATCCACAATGTAATGGCCAAGCAGAATCGAGCAACAAAAATCTAGTGACTATCATTCGAAAGCTAGTAGATGAAAATCGATGCCTTTGGCATAAGGTTTTGTATGATGCCTTGTGGGCAGACAAGATCACTCCCAGGTGGGCAATTGGCATGTCTCCTTTTCAACTCTTGTACGAATTAAATGCTGAATTACCCATAACTCTGGAATTTCCGGCCCTCAAGCTGGCAAAGGCTATCGAAGACGAGACCTTTGAAAGTTCTGCAGACAAACGCTTAATGTACCTCTCTGAATTGGAGGAGAAGCATGTCCAAGTTGCTGATCACATTTTCGAACACCAGCAACAAGTAAAAAAACTGTTTGATAAGAAAGCTAAATCTAGGGACTTTCAAATTGGCGACCTCATTCTCCTATGGGACAAATGGAGGGAGCCAAAAGGTATGCATGGGAAGTTCGATTCACCGTGGACTAGACCCTTCCTGGTTCATCAACTTTGCGGTGGAAATAGTTTCTTATTAGCATACAAAGATGGAACGCCGTTCGCTCTTCCACACAGTGGACAACATCTCAAACACTTTGTGTGTAAAAAAAAATGAACATTCTAGAGGTAAGTATTTTTATTCTTCGTCTTAGTCTTTGAGTCTTTTTGTTCTTTTGCTTTTTGTCGTTGTCGCCTGACTCCAAGCCCAATGGATGGATAAAGGCACTTGAATTCTGGTTGTTCTTCTCCCTTCACTCATTTGAAAGAATGACTGAAGAAAGATCCCCAGCAGGAGCCAACTGTTATCACAGAATCTAGCAGCGCTCGATTCACGGATAACCCCCCTACGAAACTAGTCCATTTCCTAGGACCATGCGTTTCAAGCACGCAAAACGAGGCACAAAATAATTTTATGAATTTCCATAACCTACCTAGTCCGGGTAGGCGAAGATAGGCTCAAATTTTGAGTTTATCAATACAACTCCTTTTTCTCGCCAGGAGTTAGCTTATTTTTGTAGAAACTGTTTTTGGTGCAACGGCGATGAAAATCACCGCCACTGCACCTTATGTTCATTTTCCAGCTTTTGGTGCTCGGGCGGTGTTTTTCACCATCGTTGCACCAAAAGTTCATTTTCAAGTTTGGTGCTCGAGCGGTGATTTTCACCGCCCGAGCACCTATTTCTTCATTGAGCCCAAGTCTTTTCCGCCGCATTCAATGCGCACGACATGAGTTTTGTTTTAGGTTTTTAATATCTTTTGAAGTCCAAGTTACCTATTTTTATTGTTCATATCGACTTTATCTCCTGACTCTGCGCGCTCCCATGCCATTTGGAGTTGACTCCATTGAGATTCTTGTCGGTGCCTTTCTCCTCACGCGTATCTTGCCTCCATCTTCATTGTGACCGTCATAGGTATGTACGGAGCTGGTTTTCTTTTCATTTCTTCATTTCGCTTTGTTTAAAGTTAAGAGTAAATTCTGATTTTTCATTTTAGCTTTATCTTTTGTATGCTTCACCCTCCATCCTCCATGCTTCCTTGTCAATTCTTTCAGTCTTTCTTTCGACTGTCATGATCCCTCACGCATCCTTCCTTTCGTCTTGCTTTGGCCATTACGACCGGTATTTCCAAACGTATTCGCCTAACACCAGAACAACTCGTGTCATGGCGGTGTATTTCACCGCAACGACACTGAGAGAAGTCTACCCTAAGTGTTGAGGTGGTGAAAAACACCGCCATGACACCGAACCTTCCAACGAATTCACTAACCCTTTTTGGTGTTGGAGCGGTGATTTTCACCGCCCCGACACCAAATTTTTTTACATGTCGGTGTTCGGGCGGTGAAAATCACCGCCCCGACACCAAACATCGACAACCCCCAAAATTCCTAAGTGCGAACACTTGGTGTTCGAGCGGTGATTTTAACCGCTCCAACACCAAGATAATATTTCACTTCGGTGCTCGAGCGGTTAAAAACACCGCCCGAACACCAAAATCTGTATTTTTAATCTAACACTAGAAATAGTGTTTTCTCCTCATTTTTCGTCTTGATGCTCATTTCCGTTTCTCGTTTTCTGTACCACTTGGCCAAAACATAGTAACTCCATATCGCCATGATCATCTCACGCTTTCCCATGTGACAATTTTCCTGATAATCATCGCATCCGCCATTCTTGCAGTTTGTTCTAAGGTTCCTTCCAGGATCTTCAGAGATAAGGATTACATTGGTTTATTTTCTCCTAGATGTCAGCTGAAACGCCATCGCCGTCTCCTAAAGATAAGGAGAAAATGAAGTACAAGTACCAAGGCATCTTCCCTCCAACCGTGGTGTTGTCAAAGGTAGATGAAATCAAAGACACTGAGATCGGCCATCAAGATCTGGCTGAGTTCGTGAAGAGGATTTAGCAGAGGCCGTGGGATGAAAATTTGAAAGCCATTATACATAGCAATCTTCATATGGTTTCGAATTTTCCAACTTCAGCCCAGTCATCGAAGTTTGTACTCCAGGTAGCTGCACACTACATTGAAGAAGACAAAACGGTAAGGGATTCAGCAGGATAAAGTAATAATGAGGCTTGATGGTGAGTTTTTTGACATAATCTTCAAAATGCCACAGATGGAACAATACACCTCTATCACAATGCAGAGTGCTCAAGAAATATTTGACAATGATCCAGTCAAAGCCAAAACACTGATTAATTCACAGTGGTTGAAGACCCCTCGGCATGCTGTTTCTAGATGGCCTAAGGGACTCCCCAGGAGTGATTTCAAAGAAGATGTGAGAGATATGATTACCTTGTTAAGCAGAGTCAAAGGCTTGCCTGGTTCTTCTTATTTCCAAGATTGGATGTATGAATACATCCGGATTATCCGAAGGAGGAAAGTGCACATTGATTGGGGAATGCAGATCAGTGACGAAATTCATGATCAGCTGATCAAGGTGCCCACCACCTTAAAGTTTTATATGACTTCCTTCTTGGTGTACTCAGCAACAGTGATGAGATGGTTTCCAGGTTTATCTACCAAAGGTAATAGGCATTCCACCCCAATCTGTGACTACTATTACCAATTGAACCTGAGGGACAGTTTCCATCATTTTAGAAGAGTCACAGATGCCTTTTTTGCTCCCTTGCTATTTACTTTTGATCCAACTTTGGAGAAGAAGAGGATTTCAGATGAAGCTTACAAGGTGGTCAACAAGGTGGGATGTGTGTTTCTACAATTTCCTACCCTTACTTACATAAGGGTAGGATGTTTCACGGGATCCCCTTTCATGCTTCCCAGATACCCATTAGATAAATGGATTCTTATGGAGTTGTGTAGGCAATCAATTTTTGTGCACAAGGAACGACAAAAGAATCATAAGCCAGGCTTTAAATTTCCATTAACCATAGGCAGATACACAATCAGAACTGTGACAAGGCCAAGAATGTTTTAGTTGAGATGCACATAAATACTCTCAGGACCTACAGGTACAGGCATGATTTTGACTTCAGGGACGTCAAGAAGAAACTGAAGAAAGGTCACACCCTTGTCTACCATTTTGAAGATATATGGGTAGAATGCAGAGATGAGGAGGATGTATGGAAAATGGATTTCTGCAGGTTGACAGTTGATCAAATCAGGGCTCTCCAAATAGCTGATTTACCTGAAGATTTCACGGATGCAGGTGACATCCTTAATTCTGCCTATGACGAGGACAAAATTGCTGGGAAACCTTTGCCTCCAGTGCAATGGTCTAAAAAATAATGCACTTACATGAAAGAAAGGTTGGCCCCTATCCTACACAACACGGCGGAATGGATCGCCAAGCATGGTTTTCAAATAAAAAACTTCAAGACAGATTCTGAAGGTGAGCTCCCTAAAGAGAATCTTGGTCCACTGCCAGAATCTTGCGCCAAAGAAAAACAGGCAGCGATTCCTTCTTCATCAAGAAGAGGTCCAAGGATTAAGTTCACTGTGGGAAAAAACTTACTCCACAAACTACTAAAATACAAGAAACAAGGGCTACTACATCTCATGCCCAAGATAAAGAGCTTGTTTCTGAGGAATTGTCTTCAAAAGAAGAAGGAGGAGATACAAAGATTGAATCCGAAGAATTAGACGATGAGAACTCTGGAGGGACTGCGTCAAATGGAGAAGAAGAAGAAAAATCAGCACAGGAGGTTGAGGAGTACCAAGAGAGTGAGCAGGTTTTGTCACCTTCTCAAGGTGAAACCGAACAAGTTCCAGTCTCTTCACTTCCTCATACTCCTTCAATTCAGAAATCTCCTGTTCCACCCATTCTTCCTTCTCCTCTTCCTACCACGATTAAAGGGGTGGAAGATGTTTTTTCCCTATCAGTAGTGTCGACAGTGTTGGTTTCTCCTGTAGTTGACCGATCAAAAAGTATCAATGACCTATCTAGTTCGCCAGTTTCTCTCCCTAGCTTGTCATCCCCATCCTTTGACATCTCTTCGGAGGTTGATTTTGATAGATTTATGAATGAATCCTTGTAGAGTCAGCTTGGCATACAAACAATCGGGGCCATAATGACTACAACGGTGCCCATAGTTACTGCTTCAGTTATTCCACCGAGAGCCCCTGTAGCCCAGAAATTAACAGTAACAAGTGATGTGTATAGTTCTTCCCTTCCCCCTTGGTTGGTGTCACAGGTTCCTAAACGGAAAAAGCAGATGATCTCCCCTGATGAGCTGGACTTGGAAGAAATACCTGCTCCCAAGAAGAAAGTAAAGAAAAAGGCCAAGGTATTGTCAAGACTACAGGTTGATAAAGCTGGTCAAAAGTTTGTTGAGGTAGGTTTTCCTCCATAATCAGAGGGAGATGTGAACATGGAAGATTATACCATTCAGAGAATACAACTTGGGAAGGTGACAAACGAAAGTGCAAAAGCAGATGCTCAAGTAGTGTTAGATGCTCTGGCAGGAAGGCTTGACAAGATGGAGCAAGCAAAAAATCTATACAAAGAGAAAGCTAACCGCTATGCAAACATTTTGAGAAACATAGCGGAATCTTCAATGGGCGACGCTCAATCTATGACCTTGGTAAATGCCGAAGAACCAGCTATTCAAAAGGCAGAAAAGCTTGCATCTAAGGGTAAAATCTTAAATGAGTTTATTGAAGAGATCATAGATCATGGAACGCGGGTTATCACCACTGCAAGTGAGAAGAAAATACAAATAGCCCAGCTACAGACTGAGCTGGACAAAGAATAAGGATCACTTGTGAGAGATCTATCCAATATGGAAAGAACTTTATCATCATGGCTGCAAATGAAAGAATCCAAGATCAGCCAATTGGTAAAAAATGGAGTGATACCTGGTAAGGAGAAATATGTTGAAGTAAAAGAATCACTCAAGCATCAAATCCAGGTGTTGAAGGTTCTAATTGATGATATTCACCAGGCACAAGAAGATGTTGAGGGTTACCGGATTCTACTGGTAAATGGAATGGAAGAGTTGCCAGGTGATCTTCTCGATGACGAGCACACCTTCCTTCCTCTCAACGAAATAATTCAATTGTATAAGGAAGCCTTCATGAAGTTGGTGGATGACAAAGGTTTTACTAAGAAAACCTTACACACTGTATGTGATCTACCACTTTCACTTGATTGTTTCAAATCTCATCTTGAAATATGTAAAAAGGTTTCTTCGTCTGCAAAGAAGTTGATTACCAAAATACATACACTGGTGGATTTTACAGTTGGACCAGATAATAAGTTCTTGAGAGAGACGACAAAGAAATATGAAGACTTCCACGCCCAAAGCAAAGAACAATAGTCTTCTTTTCGTCTCCAGTGTTCGCCATTTGTGGTGTCCCCTATTTTGCACATTGTAAATAGTTTTTGACACTTTAGGTGTCTTTTTGTAAAACATAATTACACCAAAATATGAGGTGCAATTACATAGAAATAAATTACACTCAGTTAGATTAGGGCTTCCTATTTTTACTCATCTGATGCCCTAATTTTGCTCTTCCCTCCTTTTTATAAATAAGAGGGATTTCTTTTGTAAGGGTTACCTTTTGAGATTTTGCAACAAAGTGCTGCTATTTTGAAACAAGCATTGAGACTTTGTGTTCAATATTGTGAATTCAGATCTAATCAATAAAGAAGAAGACTGCATGCCAGACTTTGTGTTGGAATCAATCGTTTTGTGTGTTGATTATATCAGTAGTAATTATTGTATGAGATTGAAAGGGCTTCAAGTGTTTGATGTGAACTTTGTGTTACATTTATCATTTAGATTTGTTTACGTTTGAAGATTTTGTTGAAGGATGTACAAGACTTTGTGCCTGTAATCGTTCTTGTAGTTCGAGGAATCGCTGTGTTTGAGAAGACTTTGTGCTTCTAATACAACGAACGATATCATCACTGGATTCAACATTGAAAAGGCTACGGAATGACTTTGTGCCTTCGTGAGACTTCCCTTTTCTCCTTACTTTTGTTATTATAAATCACACCTGGTATTTCTAAGCTTTGCTTTGTCAAGATGGAAATATTGGTATTACTGTTGTTGATTAAGTTTAAGTTATTCCAGATCTAAAAGCTTTTCATAGTGAAGCATTGTAAACATCTTCTCTGAAAAAAGAGAGAAGTATGAATGTTACACACCCCCCCCATTTCATGAAGTACAGTTTACATTTTTGTAAGTATTCTTTGAAGTATACTATAGCTTCTAATTAGTAGTAAGAAGGGCACCTCCCCTTTTCGAGAGGAGAGAGTAATCTCACATAGCTGTGGCTGAAATCTAGATGGTGTAATCTATCGAAAAGTTGATTACATTATTTTCACCCAACAAATATATACTCTACAAAAGCTATGACTATACCACTAATTCCCACAGACTCAAGCTATTTCCTACTACTTTGAAAGAAGCTGCATTAAGTTGGTTTATGAGCCTTGGCAGAAATACTGTAAGAACTTGGGAAGATATGAAGACACAGTTTCTTGAGAAATACAAAGAATATTGCAGGGGTAGTGACATGAGACGAGACATTTTCAAAATGCAGAAAAAAGAAGATGAGAGCTTGGAAGACTTCATTTCGAGGTTCCTATTTTTTCTGCAGAAATATCCACATCATATAGTTAATGAAGACTCACAAAAATTACTTTTTCTAAGAGGAATTAATGAAAGCTGCACTGATGCCTTGGACTTAATGGCAGGAGGAGATACCACTCAAGTCCCTTGGGATGATATCAAGAAGATATGTAAAAACTATTCTAGGGCATCTTTAAAGAAAGGAAGAGCCTATCAATCCTTTATGGGTAAATCATCCAATAGTGGAGTCTCAAGGATGGAGATTACTAATTTATTGGCAGATTTCAAGCAAGATATAATTAACAATCTAGCTACTCAGCTGGATACACTTCAAGATAAAAAGAAACATGAGGAGGAAGAGGTAATACTGATAGAATATTGCCCCCAGTGTAGACAAAAGAAGAGAGACTGTAGATGCAAGGTGATAGCCAACATTGACAGTAAGAAGATTCCACCAGAGTTCAAACCAATCCAGACCGAGTCTACTTTGGTGCACAAAAGAGGTCATGGGCTTCAAGACAAGGTATGCCACCAGACCCACTATCTTTTGTTGGACCATATTTCAACTCTTATTCATCTTGTAACCAGTGGCAACCACCCTATCCATCCAACTATGGAGGATACCCACCCCAGTCTTGGAATAACCCACCCAGTACTTGGTCCAACTATCAAAATACCTCACCTCACTGGCAACAACCTCAGGGGAATTGACAATAGTTTCAAGGACCTCGACAACCACCCCCAGGAAACTAGCAACAAACATCTCAATGGAGAGGTGGCTAGCAATGGACAAAACAATCCACCAACTACATGCAACCATCTTCTCAAACCCAACAACCTACTATAATGCCCCCTCCTCCTAATCCCAATGCTAATCTATCTAAACCTACCTAGTTACCAGCCCAACCCACACCCAACCCAAATAATAAACCACAACAACAACCTGTATATTCTACTGATCCAAATCAATTTCCTGCATATGCTGTGAATTTAAGTGACATATGTCTATGTTCAAGAACAACCTTGCAAGCTCCTTCCACCCCCGTCATGACTGAGCTACCTATGAAAGAGCAAGAAGAATCCTTGACTGATCCCATTCAGCCTGGTGCACTCAAATCTCCTGAGCCAGCTGCAACAAACCAAACATCACAAGAAGCACTGTTTCCTCAGAGATTAGAAGCTACCAAACAAAAAGAAGATAAGGGGGCAACTAGCTTTGATATCCTAGATAAGCTAAAGCATATATGTGTTCAGATACCTCTGTTTCAAGCTATAAAAGATGTCCTTATCAATGGCAAGGCAATCAAGGAAGCATGCCTCAAGAAGCCGGGCAGGAAAAAGAAGGACCCCACTACAGTGCATGTAGTAGGGCAACTTGCTAACATCATGCTCGGAAAAGTAACTCTTCCCAAGTACAGTGATCCAGATAGTCCTATAGTTGAAGTTGTTATAAATGGAATGAACATAAAGGATGCCTTGATTGACTTAGGTGCATCAATCAATGTGATGACTAAGGAGATCTTGTAGCAACTGAATATTGCAAATATGAGGATCCACTCCTACAGTCTTGCAACTTGCCTATAGCTCCATTTTGATGCCAGATGGCATAGTAGAAGACCTAGTGGTGATCCTAGACTCTTGGGAGTATCCAGCCGACTTCATGGTTCTCTCACCTGAAGCCAAACTAGGGGGATATCCACTTATCCTTGGTTGACCATGTTTAGCAACTTTAGTCGCTTATATTGGATGTCACTCAGGTGATATGACCATTTCAAATGACACAAACACTAAAGAATTTATTCTATATCCTCTAGCTCAGCCATCCCAAAATATAGAAATATCAGTATGACCACATATTGGTGAAGAAGTTGAAGAAGTTAACTCTATGGCACAACTTTTGATGCTTGGAAGAAGTCCTTTCCTACAACTTCAAGATGAAGATGATGTGTTATCTAGTATCATTCAGAACCAATGTCAAATAGAAGAAACATCATCCTGTTCCACAGACATCACACAAACACTTCTATCTAATCTGCATGATCTTCTTGCAACAACTCTTCTTGCAACAACTATCTTTGCAGAAAAAATTCCTGTAGCCACTATTCCCGTAGAAAAAATTCCTGCAGCAATAGGTATGTTTCACACAATGCTTCCACATGAACTTAAGCTACCTTGTATTAATGAAGTAGCTATGATAAAGCTAGTCACACAAGTACAAGTGTCTGAGGGATGATCTCTAAATATCAATAGTAAATTAAATGAAGGGCAACAGTTGATATTAGAAAATTTGCTGAAAGCACATCAAAAAGCATTTTCCTGAGATTATCATGACATGAAAAGATTAGATCCAAAACTCTACACTCACAAAATCTATATCAGAGATGAATGTACCCCTGTAAGATAGCACAATGGAGAATCAACCCTGTTTTGAGAGAAATTGTCAAAACAGAACTGCAAAAGCTACTAGACACAGGATTTATCTACCCTATTTCAGATAGCCAGTGGGTGTTCCCATTGGTAATTGTGCCCAAAAAGGGAGGGAAATAGAGAGTTTGTGTTGACTATAGGGAGCTCAATTTTTCCACTAAGAAGGATCACTTTCCCCTACCATTTGTAGACCATGTCCTAGACTCTCTTGCAGGATAACAACACTTCTTATTTCTTGATGGATTCAGTGGATACAATCAGATTCGAATTGTACTAGAAGACCAAGAGAAGACCACATTTACATAACCTTGGGGGGACATATGCATATTTTGTGCTTCCCTTTGGGCTATGCAATGCCCCTACCACTTTCTAGAGAGATGTCATTAGTATATTTTTAGACATCTCCCTTGACTACATGAAGATCTATATGGATGATTTTACTACCTACGGTGCCACCTTTGATGAAGCACTGTAGAACCTAAAGAAAGTACTCCAGAGATGTGAGGATCAAAATCTATCTTTAAATAGTGAAAAGTGCTTCATGATGATGCAAGAAGGTGTAGTCCTTGGCCACTACATTTCACACCTTGGCATTCAAGTTGATCCAACAAAAAATGAGGTAATAAATAATCTGGCTATACCTGAAAAACAAAAGGATGTTAGGAGTTTTTTAGGACATGTAGGCTATTACAGACATTTCATCAAGGATTTTAGTAAAATAGCCACCCCACTATATAGTCTTCTAACCAAAGATGTTGAGTTTCAATGGACATAAGGTTGTGACAAAGTGTTTTCTGATTTAAAGATAACTCTAACTCATGCTTCGTAATTAAAGGACCAAATTGGGAAATCCCTTTCCACATACATACTGATACCTCAAACTATTCCATAGGAGCAGTCTTAGGAAAAAAAGCAGATGCTATTGAAAATGCCATCTATTTTGTTAGTAAAAACTTGCAGGGAGCATAATTCAATTACACAGTCACAAAGAAAGAAATGCTGGTAGTAATCTATGCCTTGAATAAATTCAGGCACTATATTAAAGGTTACCAAATTTTTGTACACATTGATAATGAAGCCATTAAATACCTCATGAAAAAACCTCTAATCTCAAAAATTAGCTAGATGGCTGCTACTAATGTAAGATTTTGACATAACTACTGTGGATAGACCAGGGAAAGCAAACGTGGTTGCAAATTTCCTCTCAAGGCTGACATCATCAGAAGATACTCAAGCCATAGATAACTCCTTTCCAGATGAGCATCTATTCTTTATAAGTGTGCAAACACCTTTGTATGCTGACATAGCCAATTACCTTGTGATAGGGAGAGTTCCTCCTCACTTCTCCCCAAAGGAGAGAATAGTGCTGATTGAAAAGTCATTTCCTTTTTCTTGGATAATTGGATGCCTATTCTATACTGGACTAGATCACGTTATGAGAAGATGTGTAAGGGAAGATGAAACCTATGAAATTTTGCATGCATACCATGATGAACCCTGTGGAGGCCACTTTGCAGCAAAATAAACAACAATGAAAATCTTGAACACATGATACTATTGGCCTACACTGCACAAAGATGTAGGGAGATACATAAGGAAATGTGATAGATGCCAAAGGATGGGAAGGCCAACAAAGTCAGATGAAATTCCACTCTATCCACAAGTGGTAGTCACACAATTTGACAAATGGGGTTTGGATTTTGTGGGACCCATTGATCCTCCATCAAATGGTAAGTCCTACATACTAGTGTGCATTGATTATGTAACAAAATGGGTTGAAGTCAAAGCTATGAAACATGGAAGAGACAATAAGGTTGCAAAATTCCTTTATGAAGAAATTTTCACAAGATATGGGGTACCAAGAGAACTAGTAACTGATCAATGCACTTAGTTTACATAAGCTTTTATTACAACATTGATCAATGAATATAAAATCTGTGACAATAAATCCACCCCTTATCACCCTCAAGCAAATGGACAAGTCGAGGTGACAAACATGGAGATTGAGGCCATCCTCACCAAAATAGTGCATATTCATAGAAAAGACTGGGCAAATAGATTATCAGAAGCAGTTTGGGCTTACAAGACCACCTAGAAGACAACTACAGGCTTCATCCCATTCAAACTACTATATGGGAAAATAACCATGATGCCTATAGAATTTGAGCACAAGACTCTCAGAATTGCTCTAGAATTGGGGATGGATATTTCTACAACATAGAAGGAACATACCATACAGCTAAATGAATTGGATGAGATAAGAAAACAACATTACATCATACCGAACTTGTGCAAAATTAGAGAGTCAAATGGCACGATGGATTTATCAAAGAAAATAAATTTCAGCCAGGTGATTGGGCATTGCTTTATGATTCTAGGTACAAGGATAATGCAGGAAAATTGTAGACAAGGTGGATAGGGCCATATGAAGTTGCAAAAGTCTTTCCCAATGGAGCTGTGCAACTCACAACCATTGATCCTATGAAATTAAAACTACTGGTGAATGGGCACCATCTCAGATTATATCACAGGCCAACATCAAAAGAAGAGTTCTTGCAATAGTTTGTCCAACACATAGAGCCCGAACACGGTTCCTAAAACAACGTAGTTCCTTCAACCGAAGGCAGTGGACCTAGTGTCCCTCCTTTTGGTTAAATGAGGTACACATTTTTCATAATAAAGATTTCTACTTTTGTAGAAATCCATTTCTTCACCCATCTACCCACCCATCCGTACCACCTTTCTCTCTCTTCCATCATTTCATTTCACCTCGCCCCGTTCCACCACCATTAATTGCTCAATTATTGCTCAATAACACAAGCGGTATTTTCTCCTTGATTGATGAAATGATTTATCCACCATCATATTTGCATACACTCAAGTACGTGCACATTAATTGCATTCTTAATTATCCTTTAGAGCATTTTATTTAATCAATGTACGATAAGATGAACGTTCACATAATTGTTTTTAAATCCCCCGTCAAATATATCTTTCCATTCCGCATGTGTGGACACATGTCCAAATTTAGGTTGGGGGGAAGGGTAAACAAGATTCAATTTTTTTTCCACATGCCGATATATGATTGTTTGCGTCAACAAATCTTACTGCACCGATTCAAAATTTAAAATGAATGATGGCTTGCATGTGTGATGTGACACTAAACTGTCGCCGCCATTCCCTCTCATTATGATGTCTTTTATTACCATTTATGCTATTCTTAACTCTACCATGATCCCGAAATGCAAGTGCTAAGTTGCTAAAAATAGGGAAAAAAGGAAATTCAGTCGACGGATTCACCCAACAAAGCAGACAGGAAAATTTGAAAAAATACAGAGGTAATTTTGTAGGGTGACGAGCTGAGCAGAAACAATGGGAGGTAGAATCATTCAGCATGAGTCCTCAGCTCATGATGCCTTGTTATAGGATGTAATATGCTTGGCCGAATTTCAAAATTGCGGGTGGCTAGACTATTTTCTGAAGTTGGATGGTTTCAACGAGGGTATTGTGTTGGAGTTCGCCTAGAAATTCTCAAACAGAAAGGCCATGGTGAAAGGACTGGAGGTCATAGCGATCGAAGAGAGAATTGCTGAAGTTTCAGGGTTGCTAGCTGATGGTAAACCATACCCTATTTCTAAGGATGCCAGGACAACCAGAGCCATATTTACAATGCATGGGGACCCTCCACTCACAATTGACCAGCAAGGTGCCAAGAGGCTCTCTCTACCCAAGCCATGGAAGTAGGATGCTGTGCATATCATCAAGTACATTAGTTGCGAAGGTCGGTTATCGAACCTGCATTCAATACATTTCAAATTGCTGAGTCATATGCGGCATAAGAGGAAGATGAATGTGCCCAATTTACTATACAACCATCTCTCTATTATGGAAGCAGAAACACAAAAAGGTAGAGAAAACTCTGTATCCCACCACTATTTAATTAAATTGTTGGTTATGAGATCTTTGCATGATATAAACCTCGGAATGGCCTAGGATGATTTGAGCTATCTAGATCTAAGCTCTCTTAGCCTAGGGTTTCATCTCAGTCACGTAGGTATAGCAAAATATTGGACACAATTGAAGGCACCGCTGGTGCCTTGACCTCTGGTACTGGTATGGATTCCCCCATTGAAGAAAAGGCCATAAATATTAGTTCCTCTGACCATGCGAGTGAAAGAGAAAATTCATCATCAAGTTTTGATGATGATGATGTCCCATTAAAAATTGTGATAAAGACAAGAGCACAAAAGAGAGGCAAAAGCAAAGAGAAGAAAAATGAAATCTGCACAGGAAAAGGCGCCAAGCCCTAAGAAAAGGAAGGCTAGCACTGTTCATCCTGTAGCCAAAGAGAAACGAAAAATCTGTCTCAAGAAATTGAAGCCGACCAACCCTGAGCTTGGCGAGACATTGGGTAAAAATACAGATGCTCTAATGGAGTAGGAGAAGGGACAAGAAAAAGATGTGTTGGAAGAGGCATAAAAAATGACCCTGACAGATCTTGCTGGCATTGCTGAAGAAGTTGAAACTCAAGAAAATGAAGAAATTGAGTACATCCTATAGCAAGACCGATAGTGAGACTTCTTGTAGCAAAGTCAGGAAATAGATCAAGAGCCCCCGCAGCCACCACTAGAAGAAGAATAAGAGGTCTTATAGCAGAACGAGGAAAGATGAATCATACCTCAACAACTTGAATCGGTGAGACCTCCTGAATCTATGCAAATAGTCCTCTATGAGAAGAAGCCGTCTACAAATTTTTTGGTAGGAATCCACAACCCTCCTAATTTTTTAGTACTGTGAACCCCAATTTCATACCTGCACAAACATAGCAAACAAACACAATGTTAAATCAAATGCAAGTGAGAATCAAGATTCCCCATGAAATCCATTTACAAATACTTAAAATAAGAAAAATGAAGAAATAAAACATGGAAAGATAAGTAAAATCCTAATTAAGCATGCAAAGTCTTGATCCCATGGGGGAGTTGGTGCCAACTGATATGTCAAAATCAGCCCTTTCCCAACTCCTTTGTAAGCTTGATGATTTGATCCACTTTGGTTGAATTCCTGCATAACCTAGCTAAGAACTTGATAAAAAGATATGAGAATGGCTATTCTTGAAGATGGATTTGAGTATAATAATTTTACTCAAATTATGGATGATAGAATGAGAGGAAGAGTCTCTCATTTATAGATTTCAAATTGGAAGAATGAGTGAAATTGAGCAATGTGGGATCATTCAACATCCAATGGCCAAGTGCCATTTGTCAAGATGTGAATGGTTGAAGGTTGAGCACATTTTGATCAATGTGTAAGTTTGAATTTTGAATTTGATGAAGTGACATGTTTAGGGGGGATGAAAGAAACGGAGTTAATGTCACTTGGCTCAATGTAAAGGACATGTAAGAGGTCTTAAATTCCTTGTTGGAAGGACCAAGTCCATTTGAATTTGAATTCAAATTTGAGGGAATATTCCCCTTTTATTCCATGTTGAGAGAAAATAGGCAATTAAATAAATCAAAGTAATCGATTTATTGTGAAAGTTGCATTCTCTAGAGGATTTTAGTGATAGTGATTAACTTAATCAAGATTTGATTAACTTAATAGGAGGTTAGGTGATTTGACAATTTTAATTCAAATAGATGAATTAATTTAAATTAGAATTGAGAGGAAATGATTAATTAAATAAATGATTTTGATTTATTTAACTAAGGAGGAATATGTTAGATTAAATCAAATAAGGTTTAATTTGTTTAATTTAATAAGAGGACTTTAGAGATTTTAATCAAATAAAATGATTTATTTAATTAAATAGGAAATGTAAGGTTAATTAAATTAAATCGATTAATTTAATCCCTGGAGGAGAAAGATTTAATCAAATGAATATTGATTCATTAAATTAAGAGACAAAATATGATGAAATGCTGAGAGTATGATTTAGGGGGAAATGTTGTTAGTAATCAAAATCAAGCGTGCCGAATCAAATTTGTACATTTTTCGTGTCTACATTTTGCCCCTCTTTGAAGCAATGTACTTGTTGCATTGATTCAAAGAATAAACTGCTGTGATCAAAGTTCAAATTCTTTCGATTTTTCCAGATGCCCCACTGTTGCCCCAACGAGAAGAATTATGTTGGTATACTGCCCCCTCGAGAGATCGGGTGGAAATGCTAATTTTCGATCGATATTGCGATAAAATGCGAGAGGAGTGGTTCTATTGATCAGAGGATGAAAGATAATTTTTTAATGTAGACAATTTTGATGATGTATAGATAGTCATCAGCCATGGGTAGCCACATGTATATTTTGATACAACACATCGATTTTAGATAGAAATGTTAGTAAAGATAGAAGAATAAGAAGAATAAGATGGATGGAAGGAGGATCCACACAAGTTCACATTATTAATGATGATGATGATGATTTGTTTACCAAGAGTTGGGATTTTCAAAGGGCCAATTACTTTATGTTTGATAACACACATAGGTACGATGCATCAAGGTATAAAGGAACATGATGAAATTGTACCTAGTGTGATGGACTTTGACTCGATAATGAGATAGGAGTATTCTTGTTCACACTTGACATACAAAATCCTTGCTAGGACGGACCTAACAAAGCAAGTATTCGCCAAGTTATTTTACAAGACTATCCAACAAGCACAACAGATAAAAAAGATAATGATCATTGCTCCATTCCTTTCTCTCTAAATTTGTTTTGTTTAGGCATCATCTAGAGGTCCTACGAATGAGAGCAAAATAAGATAAGTCAGAAAAGACCAAGACAAAGTAAACAAACAAGCTAATGTTCTTCATACCGCTAGCCAAGACTAAAATACTGAGGGGTACCTGATGCTTATGTCCATCGCAGGAAAACTTCATCCTAGGACATGTTGTGATCAGGGTTTTGATGGGATTGATTGGGTGATAAGTTATTGATACTTTGAGTTGATCAACTTGCTTGCTTACTGACCGAGACTTGAGACCTCTGACAATTAGTTGTTCACTTTGGAACTTGCTAGACTTGTTTCCGACTAACTCACCAAAGGGTGAAGGTGACGATTGATTTTATTAGGAATGGTGATTATTGCGGGTGAAAGCGAGATGAGACAGATGCACCATTTTGGATTTTTCAGATATTTTGAGGTTTTTTTGGTATTTTCAAGATTCTTTATGAATGTTTTTGGTATTTTTGAGGTTTTTCGATGAAAGGACTAACTTAAAGACCTATCCTAGGGGTATTGGGAGCTGATCCATAGATTAGCCTTGCCTACGTTATACACCCAGAGACCATGTAGTTTGACTAACGATAGATTTGACTCAATGATGAGATAGATGGGCAAACAGATTGCCATTTTATTGCGACGGACACCTAAGGACTGACCTAAAATGTGAAAAAGATGGGCAAACAAATTGCCATTGCGACAGACGCCTAAAGGAATGACCTCAAAAAAGATGGGAAAACGGATTGCCATTGCGAAAGACGCCTAAAGGACTGACCTAAATGTCTCGGGGGATGATCAAAGATCAAACTTTCCTACGTTCAATCTCAGAGATGACGTAGTTTGGCAAGACGACTCTATTTTTGATTTTTCAGATTTTGACATGTTTTGGATTTTTTTTTTTTGAATTTTCGCATGATTTTGACAATTTGGATATGGATATGTGATATCAGTGCTCTGTTTTGGGATTTTGTTGAAAACCAAGCTTAATGTTGATCAATCGGATTGATGGATTGATAGTTTGACTAAGTATGTTAAGTGAAACAAAAGTGATAATGCACTTGTAAACTCTAGGAAGTTGTGTTATCCTAGAGTAAACTCGTACACGAGGGGGGAGTTTGACTAAGTGTGTTAAGTCAAAAAAGTTGATGATGGATTAGATAATTTGCCTAAGTGTGTTAAGTCAAATAAGATGATAATGTACTTGTAAACTCGAGGAAGTTGTGTTATCCAAGAGTAAACTCATGCACAAGATGATAGTTTGACTAAGTGTGTTAAGTGAAACAAAGTGATAATTGATTGGATTTAATTGATCAAGATTGATGAAGCTTGATTTGGAACAAAATTGTTTTGATGATTTGATGTGACGCTGATGTGCACATTAGATGCGACTGATATGAATTGTTGGATTGATGTTCAATGAAAGATAAAGCTTGATAAAGAACATCATCTTGCTGTCAAAATATGCCATGGGCTAGTGATTTGGATTTTGGATTTTCTTTGCTCATAAATGCTTTGACCAATTTGATTTCACATTTTCCAATGTTTAGATCACCAAATAAGTAGGAGGATGTAGATCAAGATTTATTCCCGAAGCAAGATGTAAATATCTGCCCCCAGTGTCTAGCAATGTTTGAAAGGTCATGGGTAGATTCTTGGATAAATAGATGGATGAATGGATACGGATGGATCATCTTGCGATAAGATAAGGTGTTCAGGTAGTGGATGCACATTTGGATAGTGATTCATGGCTCAGATAATGTTGAATTGGATAGGATCAATGAAAATGACCCATGTTAAGATGACTACCATAAGCAAGTGTAAAGTGTGCACCAAAATTTCATCAAGATTAAGATACCTTGGAGTATGGATGTAGATGGATAAAAATGGATTGGATAAATGGTTCATGGATGAATGGATTTATTATGGATAAGATGGAGGGAATGCTGACTTTATTATGGATGCGATAAGATGCTTTTTCTTGAACTGGCACACATAGATGCTCGATTCTACATATAATGCCTGTTTGCCAAGTTTTCATCATGGTACTTGTCTAAAGCGCCACCGAAGTGGTTCTCACTAGAGGACGATTTTTTTCTTTACTGTTTTCAATCCTTTTTTTGATTTTTGATTTTTTGATTTTTTTGTATTTTCTGAGGAAATTTTAAGCTGATGCTAAATCACCTGGTACTGCTAACATTGATGCTTCTGTCATAATGTGCCATCGATATCCTGCTTGAAGAAGTTTCTTTGCCAAGATACGTGCACTTGAATGCAACTTTTGAGATCCCTGATCTGCTTTGCTGATACCGGAGTTAACTTCATCTTTGTGCGCACATCACAATAGAGTGCCTTCTAAATCCTTATGATGAAGGGTCGCTACCAATACTTGGTCAATGTGAGAATTGGATATCATGCATGGATGAGTGGATGACAGAGTGTGTTTAGGAATAAAAGATGGATTGGTTGATAGTTTGGAACCTTTGACTCTCCAAACTTGGGAAGATGAGCAATGATGGGTGGATATGAAAGTGTGTATGGAATTAGGACCAAAAACTTAATACACTTTGTATGTTGCTTGAGAAGCTTGCTTTTTCCTTTGTGGACATCTTTGATGGATAATTTTCCCTTTTTTATTTTTTCCCATTGTTTTTTTGATTGGTGGAGTTTGATAGGGATAATCTTTCTTTGTATTCTTTGGTATCCAAGTGTATTTGATTTGTCTGATATGCTTCTTAGCTTCTTTTTCTTTGATAACCTTCTTCATGCTTCGATTCAAGTCTTTCTTTTGACGTTGGTCCCAATTTGTGGATGGGGTGATGGGTGGATGAAGATTCATGATGTGGATGGTTGTAGTATTCGAATTGGTTTCATCATAAGGATTCTTTGTGCCCCCTATGTTGGTGTTTGCTCGAGACGAAGTTGTCCCCAATTTTATATAGGTATCACTTACATTTTTAGATCCTTGAATTTTTGAATAACCAAGACTTTGATGCTTAGGATTGCCAATAATTTGCACTGGTTCTAGGATACCCTATTCATGTAGGCCTAATCCTCTACCTTGATAACTAATCTGTTGAAATTTTTTATCTGCAATAGGATATGATTTACCTTGGAAACAAGGTGCTAATCCTTCTTTTCTCTATGGTGGATCTTCAAAAGTGACAACTTCTTTATTGATGAGGTAGCTTGCCCTAAGAAAGGTAAGTGATCCAACTTTATAAGTGATAGGACCCTCCATATGTGTGATGAATGCCTGATTGATATCTTTAGCTTGATCTTGTGAGATATCAGATTGTAATGCTTCTTCGAGAGGTATCGATGATTCACTATCCATATAAAAGTCTTCCTCATGATTCATTTTATAGGATGTTTCTAATTCACGACTTTTGTAGAAGCCTTCTTCATGACCCATTTCTGATATGTCTCTACATTTATCTATATCTTGACCATGTGTATAAATGTTAAGAGTAAGAGACTCTTGTTCCTTGGTAATGATGTCAAGAGTATGAGACTCTTGTTTTGAATGAAGATCATCTACGTGTCCATCCAAAAAAAGCATCTTATGGGTAGATGGAGGAGTATTTGCTATATGGATATGATCCTTATTTGTGACATCTTGTATGGATAGGGGAGTTTCCATTACCTCATTGTAGTATCTTGGATATACGAATTCTTGATCTTGGTTAATGCCAGAATTGCTTTCAACATGCTTTGGATCAAGTTCTTGACATGGGTCAATTTCAAAGGATGGATTATCTACAAGGGATTCTTGGACATTTTTATTAGGGAGGATTCCTTCACTATCCATAATCATGAGGTCGAGGGATTTCAGTATGTCTTGGGAAGGACCATTGCTAGACCTTGGTGATAGATGTTGATAATGTTTTGGAATAAATTCTTGAGATATGTCTTGTAACTCGTTAGGTGATGTAGAGACATTGTCAACACGATCATTGGTGGATGGATCTTGGTTTGTGTCAATACGATCAAATAATATCAACACTCCTTGAAATAGATCTTTGTAGGAGGGGTACTGATCATGACTAAAAAATGGCTCTTGATGTATGTTGATTTGATCATAAGATGAGGTGGAAACATCTTCAAGGTGTTCATCGATGGATAGATCTTGATTATTGTTTTTAACAATTGTGGTGGGAATTTGTTGCAAGCTCTGTTGTGAGAGTAAGGCTTGGGTTTGTTGCTGAGCCAACAATGCTTGTTGTTGGTCATGTTGTTGTTGTTGTGCCAACAATGCTTGTTGTTGGTCATGATGTTGTTGTTCCAAGAAAGCTTGTTGTTGGTCTTGTTGCTGCTGTGCCAACAAAGCTTGTTGTTGGTCTACCTGGTGTTGTGCCAACAAAGATTTTTGTTGGGCTCCTTGTTGTGCTACTTGTTGATGGACTTGTTCATGGATTGCTTGCAATAGTGCCCAGAATTATGCTTGCGCCTGCCGAGCTTGGTGTTGGGCTTGAACTTGTGCTTGCTGGGTTGCTTGTGCTTCTTGCACAACTTGTGCGGCTTGAGTAGCTTGTTGGTTTTGTAGCATCTTTTGATGTGTGGCTTGTTGAGCAGTTTGCAACATGATGGAGAATGAATTTTTCATGTTGTGTTTTGGCGGCGGTGATGGTGGATTGGGAATAGTGTTGATTGTTGGGGTTGCTTGAATGGTGTTGATTTTTGGGGTTGCTTAAATGGTTGCCATCTATTGTTGCGACATCAATGGAAAAATGAGAGGATTTGATATGATGTTTTGGTTTATGAAGGGGGTGTTATTTGGATTCAATTGATTGAGGGTTGGTAAAGGGGGAAGGCTCATGCCTTGATTGTTTGGTTGATAGATTTTTAAGTTTTGACTTTGATTTAAATCTACGATAGGAAGATATTTTCCAAAATTTAGATTGGGCATGCTCACATTTGTACCATTGATGTTTGGAGGAGATAGTGATCCCATGTATGGATTGTAAAAATGCAAGTTTTGAAAATCAATTGGAATTGTGAGGCTTGGATAGTTTGGTTGAATTGAATTACTCATGATGTAGGAATCAAGTTTATATTCCATGTTCCTCTTGTTTTTTGACCTTGATGACCTCTAAGGGATTTAGGACCAATGATGAGATGAAGGATGAAAGGGGTGAATGATATGGGTGTTTAAATTTTTAGGAACTTTGGAACAATGCTAGAATTTAGGACTTGTTTTGATTTTGATTGATGATAGTTTGAATAAGTGTGTTAAGTCAAACAAGGTGATTTTGAACTTGTAAACCCTAGGAAGTTGTGTTATCCTAGGGGTAAATTCGCTCAAGAGGATTGATAATTTGACTAGGTGCGTTAAGTCAAACAAGGTGATGTTGATTTTTCCTAAAAGTCTAGCATAAGTGATGTTTCCAAGGTTCCAAGAGTTGTTGGTGAAATGGAATTTTGATAAATGTTTGGATGGATGAAGTGTTTGATTTGATCCTAGATGACCCTACGAGGACCTATTTACTAGACCAAGATATTGAAGAACATGCTTTTCCCTAAAAATATTTCAAACCAAAAGATAAATGTTCGCATGGAAACCAAATGACTCAAAAGAGACCAAGCACATGTGTGGTTCAATTGTCTATTATCTTTCTTAGATTTGGTTTCTTTTACCACAAAACACTTTCTTGATTATGTTTCAAACTGCATGTCTAATTTCCCACTTTCTTTTCATCCCACAAGGTCCATTATGTGGAAATCAAGGAAATTAGGGAAAAATTTTCCTAGGTTTAACCTTGGTGAAAACAAATGATGATAAAATCCAAGCACTTAGAAACCTTTAAGGATATGATCCCTAGGGAAAGCAAGAGTACTTAGATTCGTCAAAGGATATTTATTTCCCCCAAGGGGTTTGAAATTTGGATCTCTTTGTGGATGTTTGTTTTTCAATTATTTTGAGGACCAAGCAATGTATTTTCCATTTCCAAGCACATGTACAACCCTAGGATGAAGAGATAATATTTTATTGGGTTCCCACTTGGACGAATCCAGCTGCGCATATTCTGTGCGGATGACTAGATGCTTGACCACACTGGCTCCCCTCCACGACACACACTTCTCGGGTCAGCCAAGCATTAGTACCCATGAATCTCCCATGACATACTTTTCATCTCTACAACAAAACCGCATGTATAACGTGGGGAAGCTTTGAAGGACGTGACCTTTTGCACCAACAAAATAGATAGGATTTGGCCTTTTCTAAATAATAGGTTTTAATTCGGGCATTCTGTTCATGGGGGACTATCCATGTGGTGAGAGACCATTGTTGCTCTTCTCATTGGAATAATCCTCGCGATTCTTGAAGTTTCCTCAAGAATCCACACTTATATATCGGTTGGAAGTCGCTTGGCTTTAGTGTGTTCCTGGTTGGGTCATTCCCTTGGGTGATTAATTTTTCCCACAAGGCAGGCCCACTAAGATAAATAACAGCAAGCTAACATATCCTGTAGTTCAATCAACCTTCATTGAAAAACAAAGGGAGAACACTCGCAATATACCATGCTCACACTTGCATGTTTGGTTCAATTTTAATTCCAAAAATGAAATGTGGAGGAAATTATTTTACTCAACTTAAGATTACCAAAAAAAGCTTTTGATTCTCAAGATCATCGTGAGGTACGAGAGAAGCGCATATGCCCTTTTGATGATATTAACTTGAATAAATAATTACAAGACAAAATAACACTTATTCATTTTAATCCCACAAAGCAAAATGAATTCTTTTTAGAGCACCAAATTTAAGTGTGGAAGTTTCCTTGTTCAATTTGTTATACCTTAAACCAAATCTAGTAGATTGTTTCTAAGGTTTTTTTTAAGCCCTTTGTTGTAAAATTTGAAAGAAAATTAGTTTGTTCTTTTTAGGACCCAAATAAAATTTAGTGTTTCCTAAAGCATAAAGTAAAAAAATCCTTAGAAAGGGATTATAAGTTCTCCCAAAGTGTTTAAAAACACTTGATACAATGAGATGATAACATCATCAAGAACCCTTGGCCTTCGTTTTCCTTCCTTCACCTTTAATCAATAAATTTCATTTTTAGGCAAATTTCAACAATTGTTAGATTTTTGCATTTTTGGTAATTTTGCATGCATGACTTTGAGAGTCCTATTTTTTACTAATTTTTTTTCTAAAACTAAGATAGGATGAATTTCCAACCAACATATGAAATTGGAAACATGGGTTTCGAGTTATTAACAAAAATAACTTTCAAAAAATTAGGAAAAAACAATAAATGTCATTTTAAGGGCCAAGATGAAAGTTTCAAGCCCTAGAAATGTGCCAAAATAGCCACCAATCTATCTATGATGTGTTGGGAATCCACATGCCACTTCATAAAGAAACCACTTGTAAAATTTCAGCCAAAACCCACATCCGAGTGAAAAGTTATGACCTCGGGAAGTTCCTGCATCACAAAAAATAAGTTAAAAAAAATAAGAAATCTATAGGTGTGACGTAGTTAGCAAATGCGACGCTGTTTGGAATAGAAGCGGTGCTATATAGTGCCGCGTGTTTGACTGGGTGCGATGCTCTGCAAAAACAGAGATCGTGGGTGCGGCGGAGTTTGGCACGCAACGAAGTCTGCAACTTTGAAAATCTGCGGCGAAGTTTAAAATTTTGAAATTTATGAGCGAGAATGCGGGTGCAACGCTGTTTAAGAAAAGTGCGGTGCAATATAGCACCGCGCCTCTAAAAGCGATGCAATACATATATATAATAATTTCACTTCTGCCAGTTTTAATGATATATATACCCATTATGTGGAGCACCTATCTTTATCTTGCATGTGGTTGATGAATGTTCTTAAGATGAAATTATGATTATTCAATTATTATGTGTACTGGCATTATTCTACAGACATGATTGATATGCTAAGTTGAAAAATTTAGATGCCAGTCGGTCAGGTTGAGGAGACACGCGAAGGTCAAACTTAGGACGCCAACAAAAGATTCCGCGTTAGCCGCATGTAACCGCTCTGCACCAATCTTCAATGAAATTGAGCATCGCGGGTGTTACTGTAGTGGTTGAGTCCACATTTGGGCTTGCATGTCCAACAGATTCCCCTGCATGTGTAACCGCCGCTTTCTCTCTCTCTCACTTTCCCTAAATGGCATCCTCCTGGTTAGTGGGACTTGATGGCTCTATTTTAGTTGATAAATAAGGCTTGATCCTCCTTTCTGAAAGAGAGAGAATTATGAGTTGATCGCCATATTCTTGTACAAGCTGATTACCAGCCGTATTTTTGTAACTGCATTTTCTGATAAATAACATGAGATTATGAGTTGAGTATGTAAGCTTTATAGTAATTTAGAGGATACTCATCCAAGGGGGCCCACTTGGTGAGTAATCCGTGTTTTAGTTTAGATAGATTAGTGTTAGTCTCTGTTTGAGTACTTAGTTAAAATCTTGGCATTGACTATTCTTATAGCCATTGGAACTCTGTTCTGTGACTATTCCTGCAGCTAAGGCTGGCAGAGTATTTTTCTGTTGAATGCTTAGTCTTTCCTTCTTGTTATGCATAATCATTTTAGATTTGCTTGAGTAATGTTAAGCACTTACTTTGTTTCCTTTCTTGTAATGTACTTTCAGTTTTAAGTCTCCCTTAGATATAGAATGAAGATGACCACTCTGGAATTCCTAGTGCACATACTATGCTGACCCATTTCAAGTTCACGTCCTTGGGTTGACAATTTAAATGTACCTTCATGGTGATTAAGATGGCTATTCAGGTTAGATGTCCAATCTCTGAATCATGGCAGCAAGAGCTAAGTTATTGAGATAATTATAGGAGGTTGACAATATCATTGAGAATTTTGATTTTATCATTAGTTTACTCGTGATTCCCACCATATTCTTATCCTCACCCAAATCTAGTAGCACAACCACAAACATGAAAAAAATTTAAATGAAATAATTTTATACCATTAAAATTTTTTATTATGTTTTGAGCTTACTTTGTTTTTAATTTCCTCTAGTATGTTTTTATGTGTATTACAACCCATGTATTAGCCTTTTCTCCCCATCATGCCAAATGCCTTACCTCCCATGGTATTTTTTTGTGAAAACAAATGTTATAGATGTCTTGATCATGTAATTTTATTGTGTTTCATCCTTTTCATAGCTTAAACTATTCAGACACAAGAGTAATGCATATAAATGTCCACACAATGTGCCAATATCCCATGAGAGTTACCTTTTTAATTATCATATTTAATAATTTTCTAACTGATAGCTTCCTATGTTGGTGGTAACCTATTAGGATGAAATTTAATGACTCTCCAGCCTCCAGTCTTCCTTATTTTTGAATCTAATATTTGATTCACACGTTGAATCTCAATTTATCTCTTCCTGAATCTTGTAATATCTCAAACTATATATCATTGTCTACAAATTTCTATAAAACATTTAGTTTTGATTTATCCTATGTGAGTAATACAACACTTCAACAATAATCTTCTTGGAAATATTATAGCATTTGACATTGTTCTTATCATCTTGAATTCATCAAGCTTCTAGAGGTGACATTGTTCTTGTTTTCATTACTCTTGCCTTCTCTACCTAATTATTATTGTAACATCCTTTTAGAATGCCCTTAGTACCTTGGAATATTCAAATCCTTACTATCACTCTAATTCTAGTTTAGATTATTAGTATTGAAATTGTTCTATTAATTCATAAACACACTAAGGATATGAGCATATATATTTTTATCATTTTCTAAATGTTGGCTTCATATGAAGGTCAAAATACATAAGCAAGGGCTTGACCATTCATGGAAAGCTCCTTTGATGCCCCATAATTTCTCTCTCCTCAACTAAAATTTTCTCAAGGATACTCACATGTTGGTTTGTGTCCTTTTATGTATTTATTATCATTTTCATTTTCTTTCATTTAATAAATAGCTTAAATTACCTGTTGTTATGGCTTAAAATTGTACCCTTATGCAATTTCCCACATCACCCTTTACTTTATAAGTTTAATAAGTTGATAATGTAAAAACATGCCTTCTAAGCCTTCATTCCTATCCATGCCTTGTCATTTTCTATTAGTGGGGGAATTTTGGTCTTGGAAGCTTCTGTATCACATAGACGTTTGTATGCTACGCGAATGTCCTGACAATATTTTTGCTATTGTGGCCATTGGGACGATACAGTATCACCTACTCGTGAAGTAATGCATCTACAATCACAAGAACACACAAGAATAACTCTTTGGCATGCAATTTGATTATTTCTTTCCCTCCTTTTGTTATTCTCATTCATTCATTCTATTCTACTTCATTCTTACAATTTCTCTCTATCACTCTCACTTCTTTTAACACTCCTTTCTTTCCTTATTTCTATTCTATATTTTTCCTTGTATTTTTCAAGCTCTCTATACCACACTCTTGCATGATCCTCTCAAGTATTCTAAGTGCAACTCTTCCTACCAACTTCACGAAACTTGTAGAAGGGAGGATAATCCTTTTATTTTATAGCATTATCATTCTTATTGTTAGCATATTGTTGTCTTTGCATAGTTTACACCCTGTTCATCATTTATTTAACACTATTTATATATTTTTGTCTATTTGGCTATCTATGAAGTTGGAAACACCAAAGAGGGGGTTTGACTAAGGAAAACCCCAAAAAGTAGCCCCAACATTTTATCGTTTCTGCGTGAGCAAGTTTTTTCCATGAGGATCTTACGAGAGGCTGGACCTATCATGAGTTAAATATATTTTCCTCCTACTTGTCATTTTTCTTATAGTTAGTTTAGATACTATTTAAGTATTCTTATTTTTGTACTTATTTATACTTTATGCATTTTTAACATTCTATTTAGTTAGCAAAATTGTCATACTTTAGCATTCGGGTTCTCAGCAGGTCCTGAGTATTTTTGGCAATAGACTTTGGTCCTAGTTCATATGAGATGTAGCATGCCACAAAGACGCCCGCGTGCCATATATATCCTAATGTGTAGTGTTTTCATCGTCGGTATGCACTCTTGTCCTTTTTTCAAGAGATCTCTAGTCTATTCCCGAGACCTCTGAGGTCTCTTCACCCAATTTTTGAAGTCCTTTGTCATAAACATTCATAAAAATACAAAAACATAGTTTAGTCTTTCCTTCATTTGTCATCCTGTCACTTGATATTTTGTCATTGAGGTAACCTAGAGCCATTTGTCCCCTATAGACTCTTCCCTATCCAGAGACTTGGGAATGGCAGATCCTCTCTATTACATTTTGATGAACCTAACATGAACCTTCCTTTTCTCTTTGTCTTTGTTTTGAAATTTTTTCTTCTCTAGTGCTAGGACACATAACTGATAGTGTGTTGTGACACTCTTTATGAGCTTTATGACCTATTCAACTACCTCTAGTCAAAATTTATCATAACTTGGATATGGAATCTAAAAGGTTTAGTCCTACCTGATCTGACCTGAATTTCCAAGAGTTCTCTATAGGAATCTCTATCGGATACACCCCTCCTATCAATGAAGCTTAAACCCATGTTCCTACCCCTCCTGCCTCACCCTTGATCTCTTCCTCTTACTTTAAGATGAAGCTACTCTCATGGTCCTTGCAGAGAAAATTTACTCCTTGGAACTGAGGCTTAAAGAGCTCATGGGGTTCTTAGCATGAGATTATGTCTTTGCCCAAGTGGCTCCTATTTTTGAGAATCTAAATAATTTATTAACTAAATATCAAAGAGGCTTAGAGCTTCTTTGTGGAATAGTTAACATTGTAGAGACTCATGTCCCATCCTACACCTCCATCTTGGGTGCTACCTATTGGGAATAGGATTCCATTTACTTGTAATCCTAAACATATTTCATGTATCTCCTAAGTCCTTGGAAAGTGTTCCCCAACACTAGGATTAGAAAGAGATTGAATTTGAATGAAATGAACATGTAAATTGACATTTGTAATTATTCCTAAATAATAGGAACATGTGGGGATGTCCATGTTTAGATCCTACAAGATAGGAGCACATGGGGTGCCCACATGGAAGGTGGAACCCACCTTGCTTCAGTTAACTGTTTGGAGGATTGATAACACTTCAGTAATGCATGTCTTGTTCCTACAAAATAGGGATTTATATTTACAAGAGTGGAGTGGCACTATCAGTTCAATATAAGTTTAGTTCAATTCAGTTCGGTTCAGTTATGGTTCAGTTATCTTGAGTTGCATGTAGTTGAATTGAGTTGCATGCTAGTTGACTTGAGTTGCATGCTAGTTGACCTGAGTTGCATGACTAATGACTTTAGTTGCATGAAAAATAACAGGTGGATAATTTTAGTTAAGTGGGGATGATCAATCATGCATGTTTTTTGGATGAATTGGTGGAGAGATGTTTCAGTTAACTAAAATTGACTTGGGTCCACCTTGGGCACCCAAGTTGGCATCTTTCAATTAACACCGTCTACATGAGAAGATATTTACAAGGCTCAATTAAGTGGGACCATTCTTGGGTGCCAACTTTGAGGTGAGGCTTTCAAGATATCTTCTTGAACAAAGTTAAGTTAAGTGTTCAGTTTTTGGTGCCTAAATAGAGGAAGACTTTGGTTTGACTTCTATTTACATGGTGGAACTCTACTTGCCAAATCTAGGCGTAGGTTTTTGGAAGGATTTTTATGCTCTTGTAATTGTCAACTCTTAAGAGTTTATAATGCTCACTAATTATCTATTTATTGCAGCAATTGTATCAGAGTTTGAAGCAGGTTAGCAGGTTAAGCATGGCATGGGATGTGTGGATTCATGCTTGGTCACATGGAATGCATGGATAGCTTGCGCTATAGAAAGTGTATGAGAGTTTATTTGTAGGTTGTGAAGAAGAATTGTTGAAGACAAGGAAGCCTATCAGTCAAGGATTGATATAGTATTGTAATCTTGTTCTAAGGTTAAATAATACAAGCATTATTGATTCTAGTGGAGTTTTTTTCTTGAAAGGGTTTCTCCACGTATATGCTATGTCACTTCTATCTTCTGTATCATTATTCTACAATCTTCTATCTCTTTCTACAATTGGTAAAATTGATTGAAATAGATTAATCATGCACAAATAATTATGACAAAGAACACTTAATTAAATTTACAGTCACATAGGTTTACAAGTTTTAAGCTACGATTTCACCTTCATTTTCAACATTTGGTATCAGAGCTAATGGTTAGTTAGGGTTTGGGACACCTTTCTATTAAAAGTTTGAAGGCTTTTTGGCTGTAGTGGGAGCTTTTACTATTGTGTTATTGTTTTATCATGTTGTCATTGAGAGCTTGGATTCATAGGTTTGGTGTGTTCTTATGACAGTGATGTGGTGTTGGTTGTGTGCATCATGATGCCATGGGGTTGCTCGGTATCACAGTTCAGTGGGAGAATTTGGAAATGATGTGGATCCATTGTTGTTTATGATGGTTTGGTGGTTGTAGGTATTTTCTTGTCTTGGAGATTTTGGTTCTATTTGTTATGTTATTGACATTATAGTTGTGTGTGTAGACCTAGATGATATTCATGGAGAGGATGGTAGTCACAATGCCATGTATGAATCGGTATCACAGTTCATTGGGAGTTGTTGGTAGTGATGCGGATTCACCATTTTATGGTGAATGATTGTCTACAGTGATTTTTGGTGTCATGGATGGACTCTTGGTTTCTACTTCTATGTAGTGAGGGTTCATTAGTATTTTTGTTTTCATTGACAGAGGATGGTTATATTCATGTGGTTTGGATATGTTGACATCTTTGGTTGCCATGCAAGACTTCTTTAGTCTATGGTTGAGGTGTCATGATTTGTTTTTGATATGATGGTTATATTCATATTGATTAGATCATGGATGTCATGTTTATGTTCCTGATTTATGATTGGAGCTTTGACATTGATCGTTGTATTTCTCTTTGTATTGAGTACATTGATCATTTTCTTGATTACTTCATGACGATGCTATGTTGCATTTGGAATTGGGAATGGATTGGTTGGTTACAGGTACTCATGGATACTTGGAGACATAGGTGAGGTTTGAGTTATCTTATGGTAAGAGACATGTGTTGAGATGGTTACTCTTGTCTCTTGGTGCAGGAAGGCCATTGGCCTTGAGTCATGTACTTGATTTATAATAATGATTCCTTGTTTAGAATAATTACAATGTATAATGTCAAGTGGGAGAATGTTGGGAATAGGATGCCATTTAATTGCAATCCTAAACATATTTCATGTATCTCCTAAGTCTTTGGAAAGTGTTCCCCAACACTAGGATTAGAAAGAGATTAAATTCAAATGAAATGAACATGTAAATTGACATTTGTAATAATTCCTAAATGATAGGAACATGTGGAGACACCCATTTTTATCTCCTACAAGATAGGAGCACATGGGGTGCTCACATGGAAGGTGGAATCCACCTTGCTTCAGTTAACTGTTTGGAGGATTGATATCACTTTAGTAATGCATGTCCTCTTCCTACAAAATAGGGATTGATATTTACAAGAGTGGAGTGGCACTATTAGTTTAGTATCAATTCAATTTAGTTTAGTTTAGTTTAGTTATGGTTCAGTTATCTTCAGTTGCATGCTAGATGACTTGAGTTGCATGTTAATTTACTTGAGTTGCATGACTAATGAATTCAGGTGCATGAATGGTAATAGGGGGATAATTTCAGTTAAGTGGGGATGATCAATCATGCATGTTTGTATGAATTGGTGGAGAGATATGTTTCAGTTAACTAAGATTGATTTGGGTCCACCTTGGGTGCCCAAGTTGGCATCTTTCAATTAACACCTTTTGCATGAGAAGATATTTACAAGGCTCAGTTAAGTGGGCCCATTATTGGGTGCCAAATTTGAGGTGAAGCTTCCAAGATATATTCTTGACCAGAGTTCAGTTAAGTGTTCAATTTGGGGTGCCTAAATTGAGGAAGACTTTGGGTTGAATTCTGTTTACATGGTGGAACTCTACTTGCCAAATCTAGGCGTAGGTTTTTGAGAGGAGCTTTATGCTCTTGTAATTGTCAACTCTTAGGAGTTTACAATGCTCATTAATCATCTATTTATTGCGGCAATTACATCAGAGTGATGCGGTAGCACTAAAAAACACTAAACTTCCTGCAACATCAACACATTTGTCTCACACTTCTCAATTATTAACACTACTAATGTTATTTTCATTGTCTGCATGTCATACGATCCTCGTAGATGCATGGTTATTCCCACCATACAGACCACTCCTGATAGTTACTCATCGCTCCTGACTAAGTCTTATCTCATTCTGCATTTCACTGCTATTCTTCCTCTATAGTCACTCCATGTCATCTAATCCCTACACCTTGCGGGTCTGCTCATCTTAGCTCATGTCCATGGTTATTCCACATATCCTCCAGCTTGTCCTTGAAACTCCATTGTTCACATTCCATAAACAAGACAAGAACCCGAGCAAGAACGTGGATAGCATGTCCACCGTCCTTCTCCTTGAGACTGTCATCACGAACCTGCCATACCAACACTGGCATAAAGAAACCACCTTGAACAATAAGGTCAAGCTCCCACCATGATGTGGGTCGCGGCTGCTCCAAGAAAGACAAAACACCATTCGGGACTGTCCATAAAGACACACGACCCATACTCGATTTTGATTACTTTAACACAGTCCACTATTTAACCCGACCGCGGGTCTTCCATGGCATGGGAAGGAAACACCATATCCTCCAAACTGTTTGCCATCTCCATGCTCCCAAAGGCCGAGCCTCACACTGTGCAAACATAAAGGCTACTGCCCAACAAGATAGTTGAGCTCACCCATGGCGTGGTTCGTGGGTTTCTCCAGGGAAGATGGTAAGGATTGCGGGACTGACATGAAGAATCCGCACCATAATCACCAATGGTTCATGTACCACACACCGAGTCACACACAAATTGCTCAATGCATAGGCCGACTATCATAAAGTACGGGACTGGCACAAAGAGGCCGACCCCTGAACAATACCTTTGTGTCATTCAAAACAATGGCACAATCCCCCAAAACTAATCTGCACTCACAGTATGCAAAACACGTAAACTAGGAAAGAAAATAGAACAATGCAACCCGACAGGAAATTCAAACAAAAACATATATTCACACAACAAACGGTTGTACATTAATTTGGCTAGAGAGCCTAATTTCCTCTCCTCTGTTTACTCTCCTATCACCTTTCTTCTATTCGCACTCTTCTATTTTCTCTCTCTCTATTCCCTCTCTCCCGATTCTATTACATCTTCTTGTTTTTTTTTTTAATAGAGATTCTAGGGTAGGGTAGTTATCAAACCATACCTCTACCCGATCGGTTACAACTTCTTTAACTTGTTAAATTTTTAAAAGAATCTAACATTGCAGATTTAACTAAACCATTTAACATGGTCCCCCGAAATGCTAACTCTAAGACATTACAATAAAATGAGACTTGAGGTGCTCCAGCACCATAGAGTTTGAAGCAGGTTAGCAGGTTAAGCATGGCATGGGATGTGTGAATTCATGCTTAGTCACATGGAATGCATGGATAGATTGTGATGCATAAAGTGTATGAGAGTTTATTTATAGGTTGTGAAGAAGAATTGTTGAAGACAAGGAAGAATATCAATCAAGGATTGCTACAGTATTATTGTAATCTTGTTCTAAGGTTAAATAATACAAACACTATTGATTCTGGTGGAGTTTTTTTCCCGAAAGGGTTTCTCCATGTATATGTCGTGTCACTTCTATCTTCTGTCTCATTCTTCTACAATATTCCATCGCTTTATACAATTGTTAAAATTGATCTAAATAGATTAATCATGCACAAATAATTGTGACAAAGAACACTTAATTAAATCTATAGTCACATAGGTTTACAAGTTTTAAGCTACAATTTCACCTTCATTTTTGACACTACCCAAGATTTTGGATTGGAGATCGTTGGACTACAATTGGATATATCAGTTCTTGGGGTTTCTATTGTAACAACCCTGGTGTTCTACTCAGTAAAATTTCAAAGTTTTCAGCTCAAGTGAATGATCGATGATGCCACAACATAGCAATAAATTTTTTTATTTTCCAAAATGTAAATTGCATGCACATTTGATATAAACACTATTCCAAACTTTCATTGCATTTCAATGTAATTTTAAAAATATTTCCATATCATAGATTTCATGTTGAATTAACTCAAGTTTATTATTCAAGAATACATCCTTCCATATAAATTGTACAAGATACATACATAGCTCTTCTGAGCTTCATTTGGAAATAGATATACAAACTGGTCTTGATTTCGCCACATTGGTGCATTTCATTTAGATGTCTCCATTCCTTGGTGTGCACACTCTAGTTGTTCCCAATACTGACACAAACATTTGCAAACCTCGACTGCCAATTGATGAGGAGAAGCATCACTCGAGCACTTTTTTGCCAACTATGGAATAACTGTGGTCCCTCACACATCTACCACATTTGGAAATATGGACCTTACCTTTGACAAAGAGTTTGGTATGGTAACATCATAAAAATAGCCTATTTGAGCTTAGTGTTGTGCTCTACATGACTAGAAATTGCATCCACTACAATCCTGAACTAGCATGCATAAAAGGAACACAACGAACTAACAGTGCAATCAGTGGAAAATTACAATACTTTGGCCAAAGTATTCTCACTTAGTACTTCGAGTGACAACCATCCTATTCACATACACTACTACCCTAGCTCGGTTTGGTTTATGACCGTTCATATGCTATGCATAGGTAGTTTTTCTTCCATAGGCAATCTTTAACCTTAGAAATAACCAATTCCCTTTTCCAATTCACACTGACATTTCTATCAAGTATTCAAATACATAGTTATCCCCTTCATAGGACAATCTAATCCTAGGAATAACCTATGATCTGCTCATGACTCTAACTTTACAAGATCTTTGTAAATTACTTTATATTCTAAAGTATAGCTACATAAGTATCATAGAATAATTAACCAAATATAAATGGCTCCCTTTAGGAATATATCATGTCTTGATAAGTGATTCTTATCAAGAGTATAATCTCATCAATATATGATCTCAATCGAAGAACAATCATATCAATAAATGATTCTATTCGAGAGTGTAATCTCCTAAGTAAAAAGGGTTATTCTAAGAGTGGAATCTTGTCAACAATATGACTTCACATCAAGAGTATAAAGCAACCAAATAGGTAACAAATCTAACTCAATAGGTAGTCCCACCTATGGATCCAAGCAAATAGTAATTCACAAACTCAAGTGACCAAATTAATCACAAAGGTGAGTCTCAACCTTGGTATATCCTAATCCTACGATAAAGTCAACAATCAATGACTAGTCCGATCATGTAGATTAATCCCAACCTATGTGTTTTGAAAAAATACTAAATAAACAACCCAACCAAGTAGGTTATTCCCAACCTACGGTTTCCAATGAGTAATCAAGTACATATCCCAACCCAATAGGTAAATCTTAACCTAAGGTTTCATTCATTAATCAAATAAACTTGTCGACCCAAATAGGTTATTCTTAACCTAGGGTTTTATTCGAGAGTAAGGTAATGATCAACTGATCATACAAGTATAGATTAGAAATATGATGTCTCATCCTATCATATATTTCATACTATCACTTGATGTATTGCTAAACCTTATCATACCTAAGGTTTCCTAGCATTATAAGCTAACAGTGTCAAGTCACTTCATGACATTGACACATATCACATTATACATATAGCGTAATCTATCTATGTATAAAAACATCATATGAGTTCCAAAATAGGGTATATTAAAATAATAACCTAATAGATAGGTTTCTCAAGAAAATATCAAACAAGATCATGCAAGTAACTTTGCATCAAATAAATTCTCAAGATATTTTCATAAATTCTAGTATATAATACTAATGACGATAATTAATCCTTAATATGGAGTAAGTACAAACACTTATAAGGAAACATATCAATAAGAATTTCCATTTCTTATAAGAAAATACAATATAATTATATTTCAAGCAAACAATACAATTTCCAATTTAAACATGCAAGGAAAACAATCTTTCAGTTAAAAGATAAAACATGAAGAGAATAGAATCTCATGCTTGATATATGCTTATTCCAATTGGTTCACTAGATCTCTAGTTTGAACTCCTCTTAAAATCAACTTAGCAACAAACCCTCTCAATTTCTCTCACTAATCTTCCTCAAAATAACTCTCAACAATATAAGAAAATCTCTATAAAAAATATAGCATAATGGAACAGCGTAATGATGCAAAGAAGAAGTGTGTCAAATGAAGTGAGTTTGACCTATATTTATACCCAAAAAATAGCTTATCAAGGCTAAAAACAAGGCTCATTCTATGCCACTTCTCAGCCATAAACAATCGACTCAACTTACCAGTAGAAAGGTGGCAGATTCCTATCAAATTACTCATCAAAACTATACAACAAATCAATCTAATGCTTGCCACAATGGTTTGAATAATTCATAAAGCACATGATCTATACAAAAAACAAACTTCCAAGCTTGAAAGACTTCTAAAGTAATAAGAGAATTCATAGTATGGTGCCAAGTTTACAGCACATTTCCTATTCCTGAGGCCGCGGTTTAAATAGTGGAAATAGTCTATCACTATTTGGCTGCACATACTCAGTCGACTTGGTCAAGGCATGACCATCAACACTTAACAATTTGTTCAACCTCGTTCATTTATATCACTGTTTAAATGTCGAATTAGCACGTTTCATAAAATGAATTGCATTTGAACTTTACACAACCGTCTTTATTCTTATGAGTTTCCTTCACTCTTTATCCATAATGATAAATGCAACTTAATTCTTACTAATGCGCTATTACATATTGTGTTGCACTCTCATTTTTATTGATCATGGCATATATTCTATGAATCGACCTTTAGCATTTATAAATATTTGTTTATATCATTTCATGCACAACAGTTAAGATTTATCGTTGGCCACTATATAAGTTGGCTTTTGTATTCCCTTTCACATGCTCTTTAAAAAGCTCAAACTAAGGTTTAAAAACTAATGAATAACATTTTCACTATGCTGTCCAACAACATCAGATTCAATGCATTAAGATAAAGTATGCATTATTTTCATTTATAATATATATATACATTAAAATATTCTTTATATATATATAATCATATATATATATCCTCCAAAGCTATCAAAATTATTAATTGCTAATTAATACATAAATATAATCATATTTATTTGTTTACCATACTCATTCTTCCACTATCGCTCATAGTGTATATATTTATATATCATTCTTGTTCAATTGATATAAAAAGAATAGCGTATACTCAATAACAAACAAGTTCATCAAATAAACCATTCGATATATGAATATGTATATCCATGTTATCATTTATCTATAAAAAATACCATAAGTATATATTTATATACACATATACACATATATACATATATTGTCATACTCAGATGGATACTCCATCACATCACAAATATGTGTATATCAAAATGTGTGTATATATGCATATATACATATACATTTATTCATACAAATATCATGTTACTATTACATATCAACTTAAATATGTTCATATCCTCATCGACAAGTATCTACATTAAGTGTATATATACAATCGATTCACCATGCATGTATGCTCATAAGAATTTATACTTACATATATGTGCACATGCTGATGCTCTCATGTACAGATCATTATATATACCCATATATATGTTTACAATTAACGTACATACAAATTGATGTAAGATAACTATTCCTAAAGCCCAAAGACTCAAAGATTCAATCACATAATTCAATCCAAGAATGCTCCTAACAGAAATCATGATCCTGTCTAATGCAAACACAACATGTCTAAAGGATGACTTACCAATATCCCAACACTATGAATTGACTCAACTATACTTAGAAGTGAGTGTGTGAAAGCTCAGGTAGGCTTCATGAAAGGTTACTAGACCAAACACTTCTCCTAAGTGATACTTCCCCTCCCTTTTGAATGCATGAACTTGTACTTGCATCCAACTTGACATTTTTGCAGTGGTACTGAGATGTTCACATGAAACCTATTTTCATCATAAAATATTTAGAATATTCATATTGTAATACACATAATTCCACTAATTAAGAATATATTCATTCTTTTGAAATCAATAACATCTTATTGAATATTCACATATTTCATTCATCTAATATTCATATCAAAGCCACATTTAACATTTATCATTAATTTTACTCATGAAGGTAAAAGTAACTTAGTAACAACAAGATGGGGTGTGACATCTATGTGCATGGAGAACGCGGGTCCCTCTACTAACACCAACACTGTGCTTGAGAAGAGTCATATGATTAAAGTAAATAGAGTTCCTCTAGGCTTTAGTTATTCCACACATGAGGTTTAGAATGTCCCTATTTCTAGTGCTAGTGCTAGTGACTCTATTGGTACTAGTACTATCAACGCTATCGATGTAAGTGTTGGTGGTTTCACTAGTAATACTTCATCCACTAATATTTTCATTAATGCTCTCCTTCAAAATATGGGGCATATGTAGAATCAACTGGCGAACTTGGCTAACTCATCCTCCTAGCCTATGTTACAACCTTTATGTTATCATAGTCATATGTCTATTGCTATTCTAAACACTCCTATCCCTTAGGGAGTGGAAATTCCAAAATTTAAAAAGTACAATGGTCGTGAGGATTCGTAGACTCATGTCTCATCCTTTAACACCATGTGTACAAATTTATTTCACTATGATGCACTCTTAGTAAGACTATTCTCATGTTCTCTTAAGGATACTACTTTGGAATGATACTGCTCTCTACTTGATAATTCAATTTCCTCTTTAGATTAGCATGTAAACCAATTCCTCCATCAGTTCTAGGCTAACATCGTGTTGAAGATTGCATTTGCTGATATCATCTGATGTAAACAAGGAACTCATGAGAAGGTAATTGATTTTATAGCTTGATATCAAGCCCTATTCTCTAAAGTTTCCTATCCTTTACCTGATTCCAATGTGTGGAAATTATTCATTAGAAACTTGCAGCCAATGTTGCAAGATAAATTTATTTTAATGAAGTATCCATCCTTTGTGCATTTTTGTATTGCGTTGTATGAGTATCAACAAACAATTTCCTAGTATGAGTATTCATTTTCATGCTCTCATTAGGATGAATAAATAGTTGTGTCAGTCTCTAGGAAATCTGGAAAGAACAAGGATATGACAAACATGGTCTTAGTTCCAACAAATAAAAATTCTACAAGATGAAATAAAATAGTTACTGAGTTAGCACAATATTATAATAACGTCCTACAATCTTTTTTGAAAGATAAAATAATAACTTTGCTAGAGATTAGACCACTATTTGAGTTGTATCCTCAATGGTATAATGCACAAAATTTCTGCCAGCACCACCAAGTCTCTGAACATGACACTAGGAGAAGTGTTCGCCTATGTCATGTCATTCAAGATCACATCGATGAAAACTATTTGGATCAATGGTAGGAAACAAAAATTGAATAAATCTATAGCGAAGTTGAATAACTAGCTATAGATCTACACATATCCATTCTCATCACATTCTGCTAATTTGGTCACTCCATCATCTTTCGATTTCACCTCATCCAAGTATGTGAATGTAGTCTCATTCACCCATATTCCTCCTTCAAAGCATGCGAATGATATTCCTGACATTACATTTAATTTGCATGATCTACCTCTGAACAAGGATAGATCTTTTTGTTATATGTTCCCACTTGTATCAATGGTAATGTCATAACCAATGCTATGGTTGATCCTTTGATTCGTGTGAATTTTATTACAGAGGAGACCCTTTTTATCAACAAATTACATAAGGAGAAATATGATGAGTCACATATTACCCTTCACACACACAATGAGTTTTCTATTACACCTATTGGTTTAATTTCTTTTTTTAGTCTTAGTAGGACTTAAGGCTTTAGAAGTATCGTTTGTTGTGATTCCTAATTCTGACTTGTTCAAAGTGAGGCTAAGAATTCCATGGATAACCTCCATAAATACAATCACTTCAGTAGTCCATAAATATTTTAAGTTTTACCATAAGATTACTGTGCATACTTTCCAGGATACTGGATATAAACCAATGGTATCACGTGGGGGCTTCTCCCTTGACCACTTTTGGCCTACCCCGGTAGGACCCCTACCTCCTGTTGGGTCTCAAAAATGCAAGTTTGAACCATGAGAGGTTGCCAAGATCTCACAATGCTTTTGGCCAACGTACAAGGCCAATTGATGCAATTGAACCTTCTTCTCTTTAGGTTCTGCTAGACCTAGGCAGGTGAACCTAATGATTGATGCAGATTTAAATGTATTTCTTGATGCAACAATCTACCCACAATGGCAAAGATAGTGGATAGATGAAAATCACTACAACTACTCCTACTCCTACTACACGAATGAAAGGATTTTAAAAATGATGTTTGATGTGAAATTTTATCTCTGGGTTGAAGTAGATCAACACCTTCTATCCACATGGGCAATGGAGTCAAAATAGAAAATGATATGTGTTTTCCTTATCTGGTTTAATTTCTAGTTGTTAGGTACTTTATAAAATAAAATCTTATGACTGGCATATAATCTCATTTATTTATGGCTTGCATAAATTATGCTGGAATGTTTTCTAACTTGGTTCTACTCAAATCATCCAAAAGAAATCTCTCAAACACTGTGACTTACTTGAAGGGTTTTAATTATGACTTGAGACACCAGCAAATAAAAATCACACAAAGTGAAAACATGCACCTTGATGAATCAAAAATTATGCTTTATACATTAACTCAAATGATCAAAAGATTTAGAATTGGAGAGAGCCAAGATAAAAACAACACAAATTATAGCATCTCAACAATTGAACCAGAAGGTTTTCACCAGTTAAAAATATTAGTTTCCATTGCTCTGTTTTAAGAAAAAGATTTGTACATTATTTCCATTCCCAGTCTTATTTCTGAGAAAAGATCTCACCCCAGCTCTAACTACTACCTCCTCTCCTCTCTTTTTTTTTTTGCAATTAAATTTTCAAAATATTTATACATCATATCTGAAGAGTCATGACCCTTCACTATTCTGGTAAAACCGTTTACATTCCACTGACATAAATTAAAATATTTGATTAAGTTGCCTTTCGGCAAATAAAATATTTCAACTATATCTCTGCCTTTGATTTCTCCTTTTAATACTTTTCTCGTCATTTTTCATTTTATGCCTTGATCGGTCTTTATATTTTATCTCCCCGTGGTTTTCATTATTTTTACCGCTCTACCGCGGGTTTGAATTTTCCACCCGTGGTTATGCGGTGCCTAGCCCCGACCAATCTTCACTCTGCTAACTACGATGACTATCTCCATGTTTACCGCACTACCATTGTCTCTGGCTTGATTGCCAGCGGTATTGTGGTAGCCACCTTCGTCGCTTCCTCTTGATCACCGCAGTCACCATGGTCTGTGGTTTAACCATGCGCGGTACTGCGGTATATGTTCTGGCTACTACCTCTGTCGTTCACTTCTTCATTTACCGCTCAACCACCGGCTACCTTTCTACCACCCACGATATCGCAGTGACCGATACTAACCACCAATTTGCTGCCTGTCTTTACTCACCACAATCAATGCGGTCATTGATCTGGTTGGCTACGGTACCGCAGTGATTAACACTCACTGCCACACTAACCGCCTATCGCGCTACCATGATCACTATGATGATGACCAACGATAGTGTGGTAAGCCCTTTCAACCACCTGGATGACTGTTCTTCAACCGCCACTGCCATACCGCAAGCCCCTTCGTGGGAGGCCACAGTAAAGTGGTAAAGACATAAACAATGATTGTTAAAGCAACGATATAAGATATTAGGTGTATGGGAATTTTTCGAAAGGGAAAAAATGAATTTTATATGAAAAGGATAGGAAAATGTGAGGGAAAAATGGGGAAACCCTTAGTTTTTCTTATGAATTTTTTAGGTTCTAATAGTGGCTATAGTTGGGGATGAGTGATTTTGCAAATCACTACAAGAATCCATAATATCTTTGGTAGAGAAGACCGAGCAAATGATATGAAAAATGAAGGCAATGGCAGCTGGAGGGAATGAACCAGAACAAAGATGGAAAATGGATAAAAATGGAGAAATGGAAAATCATAAACTACTATGCATGGAAGAGAATGATTAAAGAGGCATTGCTAAGAATTGTCCATGCATTGGCAATCCTTAATCCTTTGTACCTGCCATGGTTCAAAAATTAAACCATAAAAGACGGCCCCAAGCCACCCAAAAGGAAAAACCTACACTTTCCTTTGTCATAGACCTTATTCTGGTGTGAGCTCATCAGGTTTCTCTTGAAACTATCCATTCCACCTGCCCTGCAGCATGCACTATCATTGAAAACCTTCAGGAAATCATTGTGTTCAATTTGATTCATATTCATCTCATCAGTCTGCATTTTATCACTCTTATTATCACACAAAAAATATTTATCACCCTCAGCATACAAAGTGTATCCACACTCAACAAAACATTCATAGGCATGCTCACTGTCATATGTTGCTGAATGATCCAGCAGTTGTACTAGGACCTGAAAATCTGAATACTCCTTATGGCAACCAAAAAATTCTGTCTCATCAACATCTTTTGAAACAATCAAATCAAAATTATTTTCTATTTCTTTTCTATCACCAGTTGGCATTGACACATACCTCTAATCCATATAGTCAGCCTCACACATACTTGAATCAACAAATACTGAACACTCATCATCAATAACATGCAAACCAGCATCCTTTTCTTGAAGGCAAAAATCATTCAAATCACATACATCTTCTTGGATAGACAAGGATCTTTGATCAGCTTCAAAGAATTCTTCATCACTGTGAGAGATACACATGGAGTGATATGAATTGTTGCACACAATATCTTCACTGTCAAAGGATATATAGGCTGGAACAAAAACTCTAGAATCATCTTTATGTGCATACTTCTAGTACTCAAGAGTCAGTAAATCTGAAACTTGCTCATTGTTGAGTGAACAGGTCTCTGCTTCTATATCTTCAACTATATCTCCAACCTCTTGATAATCACCCTATTGTAGATCAACATCCATAACTTCATCCTTGCAATTTGAGTATTCAATGGATCCCTCATAACATACACTGTCACAATATGTTATGCAAGAGATATTCTCCTTGTCTTCATTGTTGGAAGGCATGATATCTTCTTCAATTTCAGCTATTGAAACATTGCTGATGTACTCTCCAGATAGTGTTTCCCTATCATCTTCCAAATTGTCCCAAGCATGGAATCAATAAATTTATTTTCTGCATCCAAGGCATACTGCTTTGATGATTCTGGCCAATAAACCGATTCAGGATCTAATTCTCTTAGAAGTTGTGCAACAAACATGGATCTTGTAGGTCTATGATGAGGAGGTAATTGCATACAAATTTCTACCATCCTATTGTATAAAGAACTCATAGATTCTTCCTTATATGTCCTTATGTCAAAAAAGGAATCCACAAGACTTTTTTTTCTTTCTTGAATTTGAAAATACTCATCAAAAGTGTTCTAATGTGAATAGATTACATTACCTTTATCACCAAAATTCTCAATTGCATCATGTGGTATTTTTGGTTTCCAAGATCTCTTGGAACTTGTGTCTTCATTCTCACTGTATGATGGCTTGTTTGGTGATGTATTTTGAACACCTTTGACTCCTAATTGCAGCAATTTTTTGTTTACTTGTAGCATCTATTGGTCCAATTGCAACCTTTGTTGCCTCAATTCCTTCAACTCTCTTATTGACTGCTGTCTTCTTTCTATTTCTGCCATCTTGATAAACTGTTACTGCTTCACAACACCCATGCATTATTTATCAAATAAAACAGAGTCACCACCTACTTTTCCAAAAGTAGGAAAATGAAATGGATTGCTTTGGTTTTCCCCAAGTGGAATCTCCAAAAAAAAATGTGAAACTTTGTTGACTCTATAAATGGATAGGCTGAAAAATCTTCCCGAGTAATTCCCCAGTAGAGTTGCCAAACTGTTGGGATTCAAAAACGCAAGTTTGGACCACGAGAGGTTGCCAAGCTCTCACAATGCTTTTGGCCAACGTACAAGGCCAATTGATGCAATTGAACCTTCTTCTCTTTAGGTTCTGCTAGACCTAGGCAGGCGAACCTAATGATTGGTATAGATTTAAATGTATTTCCTGATGCAACAATCTACCCACAATGGCAAAAGTAGTGGATAAATGAAAATCACTACAACTATTCCTACTCCTACTGCATGAATGAAAGGATTTTAAAAATGATGTTTGATGTGAAATTTTATCTCTGGGTTGAGGCAGATCAATGCCCTATATCCACATGGGCAATGGAGTTAAAATAGAAAATGATATGTGTTTTCCTTATCTGGTTTAATTTCTAGTTGTTAGGCACTTTAAAAAAAATAAAATCTTATGACTGACATATAATTTCATTTATTTATGGCTTGCATAAATTATGCTGGAATTTTTTCTAACTTGGTTCTACTCAAATCATCCAAAAGAAATCTCTCAAACACTGTGACTTACTTGAAGGGTTTTAATTATGACTTGAGACACCAGCAAATAAAAATCACACAAAGTGAAAACATGCACCTTGATAAATCAAAATTTATGCTTGATACATTAACTCAAATGATCAAAAGATTTCGAATTGGAGAGAGCCAAGATAAAAATAATACAAATTATAGCATCTCAACAACTGAACTAGAAGGTTTTCACTAGTTAAAAACATTAGTTTCCATTGCTCTGTTTTAAGAAAAAGATCTGTACATTATTTCCATTCCCAATCTTATTTCTGAGAAAAGATCTCACCCCAACTCTAACTACTGCCTCCTCTCCTCTTTTTTTTTTTTTTTGCAACTGAATTTTCAAAACATTTATATGTCATATCTGAAGAGTCACGACCCTTCACTGTTCCGGTAAAACCGTTTACATTCCACTAACATAAATTAAAATATTTGATTAAGTTGCCTTTTGGCAAATAAAATATTTCAAATATATCTCTGCCTTTGATTTCTCCTTTTAATACTTTTCCCGTCATTTTTCATTTTATGCCTTGACTGGTCTTTATATTTTATCTCCCTATGGTTTTCATTGTTTTTATTGCTCTACCGCGGGTTTGAATTTTCCACCCGCGATTATGTGGTGCCTAGCCCCGACCCATCTTCACTCTGCTAACTGTGACGACTATCTCCATGTTTACTGCGCTATTGCGGTCTCTAGCTTGACTGCCAGCGGTACCACAGTATCCACCTTCATCGCTTCCTCTTGACCACCACAGTCACCGCGGTCTATGGTTTAACCGCACGCGGTACTGCGGTATTTGTTCTGGCTGCTACCTCCATCATTAACTTCTTTGTTTATCGCCCAACTGTCGGCTACCTTTCTACCACCCGCAGTATCGCGGTGACCAATTCTAACCACCAAGTCACTGCCTGTCTTTAATCATCGCAATCACCATGGTCACTGATCTAGCCGGCTACGATAGCGCGGTGATTAACACTCATTGCCACACTAATCGCCTACCACGTTACCACGGTCACTATGATGACGACCAGTGGTAGCGTGGTAAGCCCTGTCCACCGCCTAGATGACTGTTCTTCAACCGCCACCACCTTACCTCGAGCCCCTTAGTGGGAGGCCACGGTAAAGAGGTAAAGACATGCAAAATGATTGTTAAAGCAACGGTATAAGATATTAGGTGTATGGGAATTTTTGGAAAGGGAAAAAATGAATTTTATATGAAAAGGATAGGAAAATGTGAGGGAAAAATGGGGAAACCCTTAGTTTTTATTATGGATTTTTTAGGTTCTAACACCTCCCAAGGTAGATCTTTTATATAGAGCTTATTTCAGATACAAGATTGGGGGCTCAACACCAAAGCGTGGTTTTCCTCCATCTCCTTATACTATTTCTCTGAAGGCCTACTTGTGAGCACATCAACAAGCTTCATCTTTTTTCCCTCCAAAGGGGAAGGACGAGCTTTCTCTTTCCCTAGGGCCTTCTCCTTCCACCTATTCTTCTTTTGTTTCATATTCTTCTGCACCTTCTACTTCTTCTTCCTAGACTTTGGTGTCATCTTCTATTCCTCCTACTATGCTAGGCATACAAAAAGGAAAAGTGCTTGCACTACAAAAATTGAAGCCCCCAAGCTTTTTAGCTTCCTATCCTACCCATGATGCCCGACCCACCCTCTATGGCAAGAGGAATCATTCTCATAGGGTGGTTCCTGCATCTCGACCTTCATGGCCTTTGCCTATTCCTCCACCTACCCCTAGGGTAGAGAAAGGAAAGAGGTCCATTGCTAAGATGCCTATCTTTGTATCTACTTTTGTGCCTCCTCCTCCTGATCCTCAAGAGTCCACCCTTCCATCACCAATGGTTGTGGAGGTTGCTCCTATAGTAGAGAAAGATTCCACAACCTCTTCTAAAGTTGTGTCTTCTAGTGCCCACAACCGACGTAATTGGCTTATTCATGAGCGTAAGCACCGGAAAAAGGCTTTAGCTTTGCCTTGTAGAAGAATGGGGAGGAGCGCATCATTTCTATCTTTGCCCCTTCTATTTTGGTTCCTTCTACTTCTATATTTTCGTCTTCCTCAATTCCCATCACCTTTGTGTTTCTTTCGACTTCATCAATGGATCTCGATGAAGGTCACCCCAAAAGGGTGTAGGTGTTCATTACTCCTTTTGTGGAGCCTCCCAAGGTTCTTACTTCTCTTCTTGATATTCCTCCTTTCTCGTATTCCATAGACATGCCTTTTATAAAGGTGGTGCCCTTTGTCGCTCCGTCTCCTTCTTCTGGTTTTGATTCATCTATGAGCATTTCACATCCTCCATTGAAGCACAAACTGGAGGATGACCTCGCTTCGGTTGTAAGAAATTTTTGTCTTCTCTTACATCTTTTTTTTCTTTGGCTTACATCGTCCTTATGATGGAGGAAGCCCTTGCATCCCTAGAGTTTGTTGCTGCCCCTCTTCTTGAGGTTGACAATGACTCTTGGATGCCTTTTCCTCCTCCTACTCATTTTACACATGGTACTCTTGAAAAGTGTATGTTCAATTTTTTGGAGGACATCCTGACTCTATCCTCAATCTTTGCAAGATTGATGGCTTTGGTCTCACAAGATCTTAGTGATGAAGACCTCAAAGGGCATTTTTTACTTAGCCCTTATTGTAGGCGAGTTGAATGGTGCTCCTTTAGCTATGTCTCCCCTATACGATCGTCCTCCCTCCCCTTATAATGATCTAGATTGGGAGAAAGATGACCTGCTAGTGGATTCAGATTAGAGCGACACCTTCTACATATTTAGATTAGCTTTGTGTGATTATTTGTGTTCCCCCATACTTGTCTAGATATGTTTGTGCTCTCACTTGAAGGACCCTTGCTACCCTTGTAGGTGCTTGGATACATGAGAGAAACTCTATTGTGAACTCCTTCTATTTATCTCATCATTCCTCTGTGTTGTAAATCTTGGATTTTCACGTCGGGGATGATGCAAAGAGTGGGGGAATTTAGGCCTCTTCCATGTTGACCTGATTTTTATTTTTGCTTTGTCTTCATGTTATCTTCTTCTCATTCTGATACATTTGAGGGGGTGATGATAGTTCATATATTATACTAGATCTATCTATCTATATCTATGAGAAGTTCCGACCTTGAATATTTGATCCCCTTATGCTCTTGATTTCTTCATCTCTTCTTTTTTGCTTCGTGATGTTGTGGTTTCTATGTGTTGTACCTTGTGTGACAACATTCCATGAATATATCTCATTGTGTATCTCATTCCATAATGTCTCTTATCTTTCTCTTCTCCTTATAATGATATGTGCTCCTCTGCATAGAACACATCATTCTAAGGGGGGCTATCAGATATGATTAAATTTCAAAAGTATACAAAAAAATTCAGAAGGATTTCTTGATGTCTTATGTCTCATCATCTAGCTTGGGGGCAACCTAACTAGACTTGTCTTTTTTGTGATTGTCCTGCAACATAGTTTGTAGTAGCCACATACCTATATGCTTGTTGTATGGTCTCTAGCCATGCTAGCCATACCTATTAGCGATGTCTTTATCTGATCAAATTTTCTTGTCTTGTCTATGGAGATTTTATCATATCTATTTTTTTTTATTTTTTGCCTAACATGTTCGTCTGCAACTAACATGTTTGTGGTGATATTGTAGTTGGATTTATAGGATCAAAGACCTATGTCCTCTTCGTATTCTGATGAAGCCCCTTCCATGTCATGGTATACCAGATCAAAGGTCTTCTTCCTCTCTATCTTTGATATATTCTCTCTAATATCTTTCTACTTTATCTCACACATGTTTAGATACATATGCTCACTAAAGTGGGGGAAAAATGTTATGGCATAAAATTGCACCCTTATGCAATTTCCCATAACATCAACCTTTACTTTAGCTTCATTATTGTCCATGCCTTGTCATTTTCTATTGGTGGGGGAATTTTCATCTTGGATGCTTCTATGTTGATAAAATTCCCACGCACTATGTGAACGTCCAGACAAGATTCCTACCATTGTGGCCATTGGGACGTTACACTGTCACCTACTCGCGAAGTGTAATACCTATGCTATCATAGGTATGCCCAAAAATGACTCATTGACATGAAATTTGACCATTTATTTCCCTCCTTTCCTCATTCTCATCCATTATTTCTATTCTTCTTCGTTCTTGTAATTTCTTTCTATCACTCTTACTTCTTAGCACTTCCATTCTCTCCTTCTTTCTATTCTACATCTTTTCTTGCAGGTTTCAAGCTCTCTACACCACACTCTTGCATGCTCATCTCACATCTTCAAAGCACCACTCTTCCTCTCAGCTTCACCAAGCTTGTAGAAGGGAGGATCCTTTTATTTCATGTAGCATTATCGTTCTTATTGTTAGCTCATATTTTTTGTCTTTGCATACTTTGCATCAGTTCTTGTCATTTCTTTATCACTATTTCTATATCATTGTCTATTTGGTTTTCTGTGAAGATGGAAACACCAAAGTGGGGGTTTGACTAAGGAAAAACTTGAAAAATAGCCCCAATATTTTGTTTATTTCCGTTTGTGTAGGTTTTGTCTGTGGGGAGCTTACAGGAGGCCAGACCTACCATGAGTTAAATATCTTTTCCTCTTACTCATCATTTTTCTTATAGTTAGTTTATATATTGTTTAAGTATTCTTCTTGTTGTACTTCTTTATGTTTTATGAATTTTCAATATTTTATTTAGTTAGCAAGATTGTTAGAATTTAGCATTCAGGTTGTTAGCAAGTCTCGAGTATTTCTAGTAGCAGACTCTACTCTTGGTTAGTACAATATGCTAGCATTTCATGTTGTTGTCTTTGGTTCTCACTCTCTTCCTCTAGCTGAGATATTTCTAGTTTTTCCTTAGACCTCTGATGTCTGTTCACCTGATTTATGAAGTCCTCTATCATAAACATTCATAAAACAAAAAAACATAGTCTAGTCTTTCCTTCATTTGCCACCTCGTCACTTGAGATCTTTTCATTGAGGTAACCTAGAGCCATCTGTCCCTTGTAGACTCTTCCCTACCCTAGATACTTGGGAGTGGTGGATCCTCTTTGTTACACATGTATTATTTATGTCTCATCTAGTATCCCCTAGTTCATTGATTTTGTTACATTCTTATGTCCTATTATGTAGACGAGTTCAAAATCTAGTGGAAACTTTAGGTTTTTCCAATTTTCTTGACAATAATGGAAGACTGGGGCAAAATGAGAGAGGGACAATAGTGAATTACATGGAAATCCATGCATCATGTTAGCATCTTGGGTAGTGAGCTCCATTTTTTTATACTAGGTTCTTTATTTTCTACTATTTACACTTTTAAACTCAAATTTTCAATTTTGTACTTCAAATTTTGGTAAATTAGCATTTCCTTCACAACTTATATTCATGCAATATTAAAACTTAAATTAGCTTATATTTTATAATACAAAAATATCAGAATTCACTATATACCTATGATTAGTAATAAGGAATTTCTCCCCAAGAAGCCATTGAATGACATGTACAATAAGAGGCCCAATTGTGTTTTAAAAACCTTTTTAAGATGTAATTCGAATATAATCCTAAGGAATGCCATTTGGTGGGTGTCATTTGTTAAATGGAAACTTGTGTCCATTTTTTTAAATGGTTGTGGCGGAGGATTGTGTGTTATATTTATATTTAGTTTCTAGATTGTTCCATTTGGTCCCTTCCTTCTCATTATGATAAGTATGAGTATGTGATATGACATCTTTTGATATATACTATGTAGTGCATTCCAACAAATCTCTCCCCATCGTAATTATTCTTAAACTACAATATTGTTATTATTATGTACTCAAGCTATATTTATAATATTTTTCTCCTTGTGGGAGTGACATAAAAATTATCTATAGTTATCATGCTAGAATATATTTCTTCCCATGAATTAACATTATTGATAATTATCTAATCCTTGTCCGTGTATGATATTGTTTGTTAGGTAATCAATAGCTTCATTAGCTTCTTTATAAGCATACATTGTATAGTGAAGGATTTGAGAGCATCATTATAAGTCCAAGCATAAAGAAGACTATTGATATCTATCTAATTCTCTAATTTTAATTTCTAGATCAAGTTGATAATGTTGATGGAGTTATCTTCAATCTCAACATTCCTCATTCTTAATTGATGGAATATTTAGATCCCAACACCAGTGTTTGTGTCTCTGCCTCATTATTTACTTTATCTTAATTTTATTTGAGGCAATAACAACCATGTTTCCATCTGAATCTTTAATGATGCCTCCTACTCTCAATTGTCCAAGGTTTCCTCTAGATGCTTCATCAAAGTTCAATTTGTCCATCTCCTCTTAGGAGCTTCCCATTTTATATATTTTATTAGATTACCTATGGAATCTACCATGTCATCCCCATGAACAAGGGGTACCCATAACCATTTCCCCTTATGACTTATTTTAAACCCCAAGAAGAGAATATTTTTTTTTTGTTTGATTAGGTTGTTGCTCTATTATTTATCGCCGAGTTTATAATATAAATTTTTAGTTTGTTGAGAAATGATTCTAGTCACATTGAGGATTTGAAGGTACCAAATTTTCTTTCCTTCCATATTTTACATATCATTAAGGGGCTCGAGATCTAAAGGCTTGCAAATATTTATTACCTCTCAATAATTGGCCATGATAAGAAAATATACTTTATTTCATCTGGTAGCATATAGCTCCTTGTGAGTCTAGCATAAATCAATTGTTAGCTCATTTAATTGTAAATGGACATCCAAGTAATAAATTATTCACATTCTCTTCATCATGTTCACAAATCATGCATTTGTATGGTTCATGGAATCCTATTTTCTTGGATCTATCTATCATCATTATATTATTTTGTATATCAATTGAAGTGAAGATGCTTACCTTTGGAAGATAGTATTTGTGCCAATATAAATAATCCAACCATTCTTCATTCACCATATGTTGACCATCCACCAAATATCCAATTTTTACTAAGTATTCCCCATTTTTTTAATAGTTCCACTATACCATGTCTTCCCCTTTAGAGATGAATAATTTTTACTATTACATGATTCTTGGAGTAGCTATTGTTTCCTTTCAAAAATCTCAAGGCCTTTGGGATCCTTCCAATTCCATTCTAGGAGTCATCCATTATAGTTTGGGATAAGGAAATCAATATTTTTGGTAACCCATATTTTTTTTGTGTGATCTTACACTTTTAACATCTCCCAATTAATTAATTATAAATAATTTTTTTATTATAATTGTTTACAAATATATAATATATAAATAAAAATACTCTTATATTTATATGGTACAAATAATATTGCCTAGATATACATTACTTATATAAGTTTTATATATTGCTTCTATGTGAGATTAAGAAATATTCTAATTTATAAATATATTTTATAATAAAACAAAATAAATTATAATATATATATATAAATGTAATTTTTTTAGGAAAATTGCTAGCTCCCATTTCATTTCATATAAAAGACTAATACATTGAGAATTTGGAAGCCACTATTTCGATCTTTTAATCCTACAATGCAATATGCTTCAGCCGAAGTGTCGAGAAAAGTAGATTGAAATCTTAATTATTCCTGAAAGCGATTGTGAATGGATTGGTAGTCGTGTGCTGCTATCTTCGTGCCTCAACAATGTATTTTTCTTTGAGTTCGTGTAATCCATTCCAGTCCCATCTTTGCTTCTACTCGATAATCCTTGTATTTTGTTCGATACCCTTATTACAGAGAAAGTCTAACACACAATTCACCTCCCTGTACACATTTCGTAGAGCGTAATGGTCTATTTCCCCGAGATAAGAGTGGATTTTCTTTATCCACATTTATGATCTCCAGCTAGGGGCACTCCAAGAGCTGAACGCTCTTATTACTACGAGTCATTCTTGATATCAATTTGGTATAGGTTTTTAATTTTTCACAATCTCAATCCCTCGTAGAGAGCGACAAATTCTACCTCATTATTTGTTCTGATTAGGAGTTTGAGGGATCCAGCCCAAACCAACATACCATTATCACTTAGATGATTATACATCCTGCTCTTGAGACCTCGAATTTCCCCTCGAAACTCTCTTGAAGTTTAGCTTCAATCTTCCACATGGTGGAAGTGACCATTTTGTTGGCAGGAAGGGGTGCATCCACATAGTCACAGCTATTATAGGGTGACAAAATGGACAAAACAGAAAACACAAAAACTGCATAGAGACAACACTCATGAAACTATGATACACAAAAAATTATATCTGCATATATTCCTTCTTACTTTTCAAAATTACAAAATATAGAGGACATGCTCTATTTTACACAATAAAATAAAACAAACTTTTTGGATAGATGTCCAATACAAAGGTGCTACATTCACACCTCAAAAACTATAATTGGCTACAATCCTGTAACTGACACTATCATTGTGTTGCATCTGATAAACATCCCTTGTTTTGTGTTGAACATTCTCTTTTGTTGAATATTCCTTCTGCTACTGTAGGGTCTCCACACTACCAAAAACTAACTTCTACAAACTAACGAACACATTCCTTTATTTTTGTCTTTATTTGATTTTAGCTCATGAGAATGAGCGCTCAAATTCAAAATTCAAACTCACCTACCTTCATTTATTATTGGCAGGCTGTAGGTCAAGTTGTACAAGCTCAAAAGTGAGTGCTTCAATTTGAATTCAAAAATACCAACTGAATTAATTGTTACAGGTATACGTTGGGGGAAACTTGACAAACATCAATTTGACATGGGGTGCTGACTAGAGATTGATTGAATATTCCAACACTCCTTAATTTGCAAGTCAACTGCTAATCTGCAACTTCCTTTTGGAGCTGATCTATGAAGTTGTCCACAATGCCAAGTGATTGGATTAAACTGTAGTTGATGTTCGGGGTAAAACTATCATTGTAATTCTATCTTAAATTGGTGAATAGATTGAGATCAATCTTCGGGGATTTCACAATTTCCTCAGTTTACTCCTCAATGTCAATTTGGTAGCGTATGCTTGTGAAAAATATTGGGGCTATTTGCCTAAGGGATGAAACTAGAAAGCCAAGTGGGGATGGATGCAATTGCATGCAAATTGCATTTGTTCAGATATATGGTTTTCTGACCTCCTGTCACCTGCGTGACAAGAACCTGGGTTGAACAGTTTGCAATTACAATAGATTAAAACTATCCAATAAAATAGAAATATTAATTCTTACTAACACTAAAATACTTGATGCAGATGAATGATGGAATGTAATATACTAAATAAAGTTCACACATATTAATAAGCAATCCAATTAACACTTGTCTGAAATAATCTGTTGAACCAAATTTATGCAGAACAATTAACACATTAATTAAGTTTGATTGCAAAGTAGTCTGCTAAATCGAATATATCTGTAGCATGATATCAAAATAAACCACATCAATCACCAATACATCGAATAATAATTAACAACACATTAAATACTAACATAACGATTAAGGATCAAAACTGATTTAAAACTAAGAAAGTCTCATTACTACACAACACATAGATGCTATAGCTAGTCATTGGGCGATTGAGGAAGTGGGCTCTGCCTTCTCCGATTTCCAATGAAGAAACAAAATCCTACTTTACTCTACTTAATGTGTATGCAAAACAAGATTTCAAACTCCAATCATCCTTTTATCAAAACAACAACTTTCATAAATATATTACCAATTACTAACTCAAGTCTTAGCATACATATATATAGAGATCATATGTCGCTGAGTTTATAATAGACTAATAAAAAAGATATATGATTGTTTGGGTTGTTATGACCTACGACCAACAACCTTTGAAAGATTCTTAAGAATAGATTTATATATTTAACATCGTTCCAAAAACAAAACAACTTAGACCAAACTTAATCAAAAGAGACACATGACTCATGAGACAGTTCTTGTCGTCATTCCACTGATGCTCCCATTGCTCCCAGACATCATCCACCTAATCATTCCCTGGTTTTCATAATCACAAGGATAATTAGTAAATAATTAAAGGTTTTGATATATCCACAAGTTCTTATCCTCTCTTTTCATTTTATTAAATATCTCTATCTCATTAACAAATAGTGACAAGAACTACAACAGATTCTATAGGAATAAAGAGGTAAAAAGGTTAAAAAAGGGGTAAAAATAAAGACATATTTATCCCTCATTATTTCCCCCCAACTTAGGGTTTTGCATGCCATCATGCAAAAAGATATAGGATACACACTAGGCAGCCTCTGCATTACACTAGAGATCTCTTTAACCCATAACTTATTTAGTGCATGCATTTGATCTTTATTCTTCTGGATAGGCATAAGAGAAGCATCAACAGTCTTTTCCTGCTTAAAGGCTGCTTTAAGCTGATTAATTTATGCTTCCTCTGAAGAATTGAGGGCCTTTGCATCCCATACCTACTTTTGTAGAGCTTAATTCTCATTAGTTAATTTTGTCACTGGAGATTTTGTATGTCTCGGATTTCATCATTGGTTAATAGAGGATTCTCCTCAAATTCCTTCTCCGCCTCTGCTTCTCGCTCTTCTTCTTGTTCACTGTGGGGAATCTCAATATTTTCCTATTCTTGGTCAACCAACTTATTTGCCTCTTCCTTTCTCCCCTCTTCAGGTTCTTGCTATGCCTCCAAATTGTCAATATGAGGGGTCTCAAATCCATTAATTTCTTGTTTAAAATTCTTTAGGTTATCATCATCTGCTTGCTCAATTGACATAGTTTCAACCTGAATGGTGTTCTCCTCATGAATACCTTCTCCAGCACCTAGGGTTTCTTTTGAAATTGGAGAGTTTTGTGGAGGCATTTCAAGGTCTTTCTTGGGCTCCTTTTGATCTAATAGAGTGGGCCTAGATTCTTCCTGCATCTTCCTTCTTTTACTTCTCTTCAGTTCCCTAGAGACTGACTTTGTTATTTTATTCTTCTGAAAGACTATGGCCATAATTGTTAAATCACCAACCTCATCAGTTCTCTTAGGGCTCAGAACATCACTAGCTACATCATCTAAATTTGCTAACTTATCCATTTGAACGATTGGTGATTGATTTTTTGAGATAGCAGCTGAAGTTGACCCAATGTGTAATTTATTCTTACTACTAGAGTCAGGTGTTGTAGTCTTGAAATTTTCCCATTTAACACTTGAACTCTTGACCCACTTACCACTTGACCCTAGGGTTTGTTTGACATTTTTCTTTGAACTACTAGGGTAATCCCCTGATTCAGAACCCTCATTAGGTGTATCAGAAGCATTTTCATTTTCACTTCCTTCATTTGAACTCGCACGACCAGACCCTTCTTCCTTAGAATTAACAAGAGATTTTTCCACATTGGGGGAGCCCTTTTCCATAGAGTGTTCTGAGGTATTAGGGAGGTCCTCCTCCTCAAAATTTTTTGGGGTATTGTCTGCAACAAATGAATCCCAATCCCTTGGAGGAGATAATCTCTTTAACTCCCTCACAATTAACAATTTGATAAGTTCATGATGGGCTAATGATATTTTTATACCCTTTTGAAACACTTTTCTCATTTTCATTATAGAAGAATACAGAAAGAAAGGAATATTCACGAACAAACCCCATCACAAAAGTATCATGAGCTAATTTTTTTTAGCATAGATGTACACATACCTTCCTTTGCAAGTTACATACTGGATGACAAATCTCTCTACATCAGTCCAGGGTGGCGGAAGTGAAGCTAACTTTGTGCCTTGTCCAATGATGACTTCAACTGACTTCCCATGCCGCAGGAATTTCTTGCGAAGGCGCTTAATATCTTGTGATCATGTTGAGTTATTAGGAAAGTAATTTCCCCCTAATAGCGACAATCTAGTGACATTTGCTATAGCTTCAACCGAAATAGGAATTTCCAAACCATGGACCCATGCTCATTTATTGTTACATGTCATTGCAAATTTGCATGCCAACTTCTCATCATACCCTCACAATATTTTGAATTATGCATCCCACCCTGCTTTCCTAAATATTTTATATGCTTCTACCATTGCCATAGCCCTCAATTCATTCATATTTAGAGGTTCAAAATGGTGCCTGTGTTCTCCTATCATAATGTTACCAGGAGGTTTGTTTCAAACCGGACTAAGGAACTGTCATCAACTTGGAATAGTGTGTAGACAAAGTCTATTAGTTGATGGGATAAACCACTGCTAGTAAGGGAAAGATGTTAGGAATGGATTAGAGAAGTTTTCAGATAACATGTAAAAATGACAAGTCATTAACTAAATTTAGATGGTTGTTTGAAATGGTAATAATGGTAGGTTAAGATCTACACCAAGGATGGAAATGGTAATAATGTTATAAAATGATCGAGGCTGATTAATAAAGATTCTCAACGTGTCAAATAAATATGGCTTCTCAAAAAATGAGGATTAATAGGCAAAAAAGAAAGGTGAAATAAGTGTGGCAACATCCGATACGGTTATGGGTTAACAATTCCCAAATATAAGATAGATATGATTGGATAGTTTTCGTCCCCCCCTTGAGATTAGCATGTGGCCTGCCCATGAGACACACCACCATTTATTAAAGAAAATAGAAAATAGAAAATAAAAAAGAAAAGAAAAAGAGAAACTTGAAATATACCATTACCAAACTATCATATGTATGGAAGATGACGTGGAGGTAGAGGCATGAGGAACCAATGAAGTAGAAGAGAGAACCGATCAATTCACATGGTGCAGACGTGAGGATGCCAGTGGGGTAGTGACAGAGCCAAGAGTAAGGCAACACATAATGATGATGATAATGATGCATCAATAAAGCATGTCATGAAAGTCGCTACCCAAGTGGATGGGTATGAAGAATAGTGTATCACAACTATCATATTTCCATATGAAAAATGAAGGTCAGGAATGAGCAAGGATGAGAATGAGGAAGGCTAGGAAAGTAGACACCATGATATCAACGAGGGAGGAAGTGTTGTGCCTTTTGCACACACGCCCCGTTCGGAATGGGGACCCTCTCTTCCCTCTTTGGCTTGTCGAGCCCTTTTTTGTTTTGCCTCATTTTGCATGCCCAATTTTGTGCCCTAAAAGGTCAGCACATCCCCAATTGCATATTTTAAGCTTGACCAAAGTCACCCCTTTTAAATTGCTAAGTCTTGGGTTAACTCGGGTTTTCCTTGTCAAAATGTCGTTCTGGTGTTTGTGGCAATTTTTCGGGTTTCCCCTTCTGGGTTTCCCCCTCCAGGTTTCCCTTTCCGGGTTTCCCCCTCTGAGTTTCCTATTGAGCTCTACCATTTTGACTACCGTGGTGGGACGACTTCCCGACCACCGAACTCCGGACTTCCTGCCGCCAACTACGTTTTTCAAACCCACCAACTTCAGCTGTCGCCATACAGAGGAATTAAATGTTGTATTAATGGTGGTTTTTGCTATAAAAAACAAATTTTCTGGCCATCATTATTAATTGTTTGAGTGATAGAGGAGTTTGGAGAACTTTCGGCATCCAGGTGTTTTCCACCTCGCATTTCGAGCTCCGTTTTCCACCGTTTTCCATGCGACCGACTATTCACTCTTTGGGACTTCGAGGTAGGTTTGCCGTCCGCGCACCCTCCCCCTTTGATTTGTGAAATTTTGCATTTTGGTGTATGTAAATTGTAAGATGGGTTTAAAATTAAGTAAATTTGTGCCTTCCGCTCAAAATCCATCTCCTAGAAAATAAAAAAAAATCGCTAACTGGCTAAAAATCAATCTGGGACTTCACCTCTCCGCGGCCGTTCTTCGGAACAGCCGCTGACTTCCCTGGGCCCGGCCTTTCCTGCCTCCGTCCGCAACTTAAAATTTCAAAATTCTCCTCCTCTGACCCCCCCCCCCTCAAACTGTAACCTCCAAAATTCGCCTCCTGAGATTCCGTTGCGTCGTCGCTGTTTTGATGGCCTCACCCGAGCGTCTTCCCGACCTTCGGGCCCCGAGCCCTCAAAGTCCGTCTTAAACCTTGACAAATCTATCAAAACCTGATAAAATTGATACCCGGGATTCCTTCCCCGGGATTCTGTTCTCATAATTCCGTCGTCACTTTGCCGTTTCAACGGCCTTCCCCGAGCAGCTTTCCAGAACCCAATTCTCGGCTCCTCGAAAGTCTTTCGACTCCCAGTCGGAACCCCTTGACCAATTTCCTCAGGACCCTTTCCTCCAGAATTTCGTCCTCGAAATTCCGTGTTGAGTTTGCCATTTAAAACGGCCTTCCTGGGACGTCTTCTCGACTCCCGGACCCCAGTCTACTCCCCACCGGAACCAAATTCAGGTAAAATCTCTCACTCCTTAGCTTCTTCTAGATTTGGACCACCGAATTTCCCCTCTCAGGATTCCGTTCCATCGGTTTCGTTTTAACAGTGAGTTCGGGACTACTTCTCGACCTCCGGGTCCCGGTGATCTGTTCGCCGTCTGACTATCCTGAACCCTCTGACCGCTTCCGGGAACTGTCTTTCAGAATTCCCCCTTCAGATTTCCACTTCCATTCCGCCATTCCCAATGGCCGACCCGTAGCTGCTTCCTGGCGACGGCAATCCGAGACCCAGATTCTGACTCCCAGAATTCCATGTCCTCTGCACCGTTTCAGACGGCTTTCCTCTAGATGATACCTGAACTCCCAAATGAAAGATCAAATGACCTCCAAATCCAAAATGGATTTCGACCCACTTTCTAAAATTAGGTTTTCTTTCACATCAACCCTTAAGTTCTCAAATCCAACACCGAGAAATGCCTTTGGGAATTCCATTCTCAATTTGCCCTTTCAAACGACATTCTGCCAAGGGAATTCCGGTTTCTTCGTGTTACCTTATAACGATGAATTATCAAGTGTTGTATGCTTATTGAAGGTAAATAATGATTGTAGAGCTAATCTTGGTGTGTAGGAGCTTGTCCGAGACTGTTTCTTCATGTTTATGATTACTGATTCTTGTCTCTTGTGCAAGATTTATGGAATCCAGTTCAGAAACTTCCGGTGCCTCCAAGGGGAAAGGAAAAGGAATAGCCAAGACACGTCAAGGCAAGGAGGATAGGGACCTGATGAAGTATAAGTTCTAGGGGGTCACTATACAATCTAGAGTCACCTCTCTCTAGAGAGATGTCACATATACCAACATCGGTCAGGTCGATGTTGACGAATTCATACAGAGGGTCAAGATGAACCCAAAGATCGAGAACGCAAAATTGATAAAGAAGAGTGGAATCGCTAAAGCTATAGGCTTCTTGCCAGCCTTGGTGGCCCCAGAACTAGTAATGACATGCGTAGAGGCCTACCAGGAAGAGACCCGGACTATAGTAGATCGGGACGAAAATATCCTTGCCGACATGTCTCCATCAGGTATAACAATAACCTTCCACATTCCTGCCTTTGATAGCATGGATGTTTCCACCATGGAGAAATGCAAACAAGTCTGGGAGCAGGATCCCTTGGGGTGCAAGAAGGCCATCAATCAATATTGGTTAAAGGATAAGCGGGGTAGCACTAGTAAGCTTCCTCAGGAGCTTTTTTGTAGCAACTTTTTCGAGGATTACCATGACCTCGTAACTTTGCTAAGCCGAGTGATGGGCCTTCCTAGAGCAGCCTTCTTCCAGGAGTGGATGTTCTATTTTGTAGAGTAGATTCTCTGCGGCAAGGGGACCACCTTCTATTGGGGAGCGATGATCAATGATTGCTTCCACGAGCAATTTACAACCATTAAGAAGACCTCCAAGTTCTTCATGGCCTCCTACTTGGTATATTCCCTCGTCGATCGACGACATTATCAGGGATTGGCGGTGGTACCCAGTGATCCATTGAGGGTGGAACTCAAACCATATGACAAGTACACTCAATTACAATTCAGGTATTTCAAGAGGGATTACTATCGGGTGAATGATGCATTCATCGCTCATATCATTTGGTCTCTTGGGGGTGACTTTCAAAGGAGAGTTTCTCATAGCACCATAGCCCTCCTCAAGGAGTATGCCTTCCTTTACATACAATTCCCAAAGTTCACATACATCTGTGCTGAAGGATTCACGGAGAGACTAAACAAGCTGCCCCGGTACCCCAATGATCAAATCATTCTATTGGAGCTGACCCGGCAGCTACAACATATCCACAACATCCTGAGCGATAAGCATTTGGCGGGTCCATCTTACCCTATGGGGCTCGGCCAAGGAATGTACAAGATTCATACCTCCCAGTGCGTAGGGTATTCAGAAAGGGAGTTGGCTAAGTATAACTTCCTTCAATATATAGCTCGGCCTCGAATGGACCCATACGGGCACATCAGGAAGGCACTAGGACGAGGGTATGCCCACCTCCACAACATCAAAGACTTTTGGGCCAACTGCAAAGATGATCTTGAGGTACGAGTGAGACATTACATGTGCATGACTGCCATCTTTGTGCGAAGGCTCAACCTGTGCCTAGTTCCCGACCAGCTCGAAGAAGATGAAGACACAATGGTCGATCCAAGCTACGATGCCATCACCAATTTACCGCTGCTTGCGATTGATTGGAATGAACCAGAGCTCGACGACCTCGCCATACTCAATAGGCCCGTTGAGATCCGAACAAAAGCATGGGTCGACCAATAGGTGGCTCGATTAAAACAACAAGGAGTTGCCTTGACATTCAAGGGACTGGAAAATGAACCAAGTGGCTCTGAAGGTGGGGTAGCTCTCACTGTAACTGGGGAAGCATCTAGCACACCACCATCAGCTAAGACCAAGAAGAGAAAGGAGGCCAGTGATCAGCTGCCCAAACCAAAGGTCTATGCCCGCAAGTCTTCTGAGCCGGAGCCCTCTAAGAAGAAAAGAAAAACTACTGGAAGCATGAAGACAATGGTGATGCCCAAGGGTCCGCCCCTTGGGATCGGAAGAGAGGGATCTAGCTCGCTGGGGTCTCCACCTATTACGATCACTACTGCCACCTCGCTTACTTCAATTCCAACTGCTGCTTCCTCCCCGCCTACCGTGGACATCTCTATCCACCTTGCTGCCACTCCTCCAATCTTGTAGGTCATTCCCATGGATTCATCATCTGCCATGACCTCGCCCATCTCCTCTTCTTCCATGTCTCCTTCCCTCCCCTCTGCTCCCCCTGCTACGATGCCTGTCCTTGGTCTCCCAGAGTCATTCGTAAAATACATGTAAAATGTACCCGCCGAGCTCTCAGGAATGCTCACTAATCTGGTGGTTCAGGTTGCAATAGCCCAGGCCATGGCCTCTTCTCCAATTCCCCTTGCCTCTGCTAAACCACTGAGGATGAAGGTGACGATGCAAATATCAGACGAGCTCGAGCGACAGTAGCTTGAGGCTGCAAGGAGGCCAAAGGATGAGGAATTTGAGTACCACGAACATCCATTGTTCGAGCGTCGGGAAATCGACGAGGTGGTGTATGAGTCCTCCAGTGAGAGCAGCGAAGAGCTAAACACTGCATTTATAAAAGAATCAGATGATCCTGAGCTCAATGCAGAATGGGGAAAGCAACTCAAGGAGATAGAAGATAAGGAAGCCGAAGACCGGCTAACAAGAGAAGAAGAGATTGCTGCTCAAGAGCCAGGGGGCAGAAAATCCCCTATTGAGAAGCAAGATGAGACCCTAGAGCACGACAAGGAAGTATTCCCCCATGAGGATGAGCAAGGGGAGGATCCTGAAGAGAATAAATACAATCATAACGAAGAAGAGGGGGATGTTGAGAAAGAAGATCCACCCAAAGAGCAGTTGCATACTGATTCCCCCATTGGACACAAAACCTTCTGACAAGACTCCGAAGAGGAGAAGGAAGATGCGGGGACTGAAGAGAGGGCTCTTGTCATCAGAACCACTGAGTTTGAAATAGGGGACAATGGGAGTCAAAGTAAACCACCTGGGGAGGAGCCCCAAGTGCCTGAATGGCTGCAAAGGCAACTAAAGTAGAAGACTCCCACCTTGAAGGATCCCAAGGCAAGGCTAGAAGCCATCATGGCCAGGGCACGGGTAAGCACCAAGAAGAAGGAGAAGAAACCCAAGGTCAGATCCAAGATAACCATGGATTCTTCAGGATCAAGGGCGGTGCAGATAGCAACACCAATGATTGGAGAACAAGGTATAACTTACAATGTTTCCACCATCGACTTTGGAGTGGCCACGAGGGAACAGAAGGTTGAGCATCTCCAGGAGTTGTTCGCCACAGTGGTGCACCTTATCCAACATGATAAGGTCTCAAAGGAAGAATTAAAGGAGCAGGTGGCTGATCTAACAACCTACATTTAGCAGTGGTCATCCCCAGATGAGCAACCCATGAATCCGCCCTGCCTCAACTGCTATCCCAAGAGAAAATTAACAAGTTAGAGAAGAGGAGGAATTTAGACAAGACTACGAAAAACTGGTTCCGGCAGGTCTTAGACATAGGAAAGGCGGGCATCAATTTGGCTGTCCGGACAACAAACAAGTTCCTTGAAGTGCAAAGGAACCTTGAGGGTACAAGGCAGATTTGTGAGGAGTTCCTAAGGAAGTATGAGGCAACGTATCCGAAGATCAAGGCCATCCTCGCGTTGCTAGGTGGGGTCTGGGAGAAGGACTTGGCCTTCAAGGATGATGACCACTAGTTAGTAGATGTCTGGAAGCAAGATTTCAACCACAAAAGGAAAAGGCTCGAGCAGATCATTGAGCAAATAGTGCCAGACATCGAATGGGCTAGGGATTCTCGAGAAGAATGTTCTCGGTACATCAAGTTGATGACGGGGTATGAGCTTCCCGCAGTTGAGATCAATCCGGAGAACATAAGGTCCCACTTCTTGAAAATCATGGAAGATGGGATGTCGGTTGAAGTCACAGTGGACTTTATGAGTTTTGCAGCTCGTGCCTTCGTGTAGTTAGAGCTTTTCATGGATAATGCAGCGAAATATGAAGAAGACTGGAAGAAACTTGTCAGTAATTCCCAGGAATGGAGCTATCAAGTGCTGCGATCAGACATTATGGAAATGGATAAGCTCCAGCCACTGATCCTGAACTTTGTAGAGTATGCAACGCTAAAGAGGCGTGAAGGCAACCCTATTATCGATGAAGAATTCCTCAAAGAATAGCTACAACAAAGGGAAAATGGCTAAAGGTCGAAATTGCTACAGTGCTGTCACTAGAAGACGAAACAGGGAAAAGGACAAAATAGGTCCTATAAATGTAATATGTTTGGGGGTAGGTGAAACCCTAATGTAAAGTGAATATTGGCCACACACTTGAATCGAATCTTGGCCACTCATTTTTTTTTTAAAACTATAAATAGGGCTCTCCTCCTCTCATTTTAAGAGAGTTGAGTTGTTGTAAAGACATGCTGCTGAGAATATAATAGAAAATAGTCATTTTTTGGTGTATTTCTGGTTTTCTCTACATGTTTCATGATTCCTCTCCCTTTTAATTATAGCTTTGCTTCAAGTTACTTTATTGTTTTAGTATCCTTAGATTGGCTTTGGTAGAATTAGTATTGTGTCTTTGGTTTTAAAGATTACTGCTGTGTGTATGCTTTCCCTGTCCATACTTTTGGTCATTTGCTGATTGTATATGACTGTGTAAAGTTAGCTTGGACTTTAATTTCATTGCTACTCATTAAAATTTATCTTTATTCATGTTTCCGTGGTGAATGAATGATGAATATCTGCAGTCCCTAGAAGATAGCACATATTTCATGATATTGTGAGAATTCTAATTAAGTGAAATTCTGTTTAAGGAAACTGTCCACAACAGGAATCTCCATGATCATTGTTCATCGGTAGTTGCAGGTCTGGGAAACATCTTTCTTCCTCGCCCTTTTTTCTTGCCCCTTTTTTAGAAACAACTTGTTAAGATTTGTTGCACATTGTAAAGCCAAATCCGATAAAGCAATGGAGTCCTAGACTGCTGTTTGAACCTGTAGCAAGGTACAGTAATTCTAAATCTGCAAAACTCCATTCATTGACCCAATTCTCCTACAATTTTGACCACGTAAGACCGCCTTGTGATTCCAACAAAATCACACCAAACAATTGATTTATTCCAAGCCTCGTCATGACCTGACACCCGAGAGACCTTGGGATAGTGTTTTGTAATTTGATTGTGGAAGATTGTCTTTCAAGAGAGGTAATATACCTACGTATTAATTGTGTTGTGAAGTGCATAAAAACACCATCAACAGGAAGTACAACCAAAAATTATAGAGCAACTAGATGGAAGCATGAAAAATCCCTCATAATGTGTAAGTCACTAGAAACACTAGGGAGGAGATGAAAGAGCCACAACAAAAGTAGACAACCTGGAAGGAGCGTCATGCTGTAAACAAAACTAATGTAGAGCGTCTATCCATAAAATGATAGGAGCAGAATTTCAAAATGACCAGGCATAATGAAGCTCATAGGAAGATGATATACCTACAAAAAGGAGAAACTAGATGCCAAAAAAAATGGCCTTGAAATAGTGAAGAATGAAAAGCCTTCCTCCTGCATACCAAAAATGAAAGAAAAACAAGGGATGTGGAATGCATGAAGCAACTCCTATCACAAAAGTGACATGATTTTTTTATATATCGATGACAAACCACCAGGAACCTGGTTTTTGTCCTATCATTGCCTAGAAGCATTGGTAACTCGGTTTTCACTTCTAAGACATATTTAGTAGCTAACGCCCACCAGAGACCAGTTTTCAAATGTTAACTGGCCAACAATGCCCGAAGGTTTTCATTGTTGGATATTTTATTGCATTTTTTTTATATCATTTTGAGAAGTACCTAAAAGGTACTGGGAGAGGCAACAAAAAACCTGTCAAGTAGATGGAGTTCCTTAGGTAGATTTGATACAACCTCTTCTCGTGAGAGAGGCCTCTTGTACAACTTCAACCGGTGACCATTAAAAAATAAAGCCATGTGATGGAGTCTATTGTGCGAAGCTTGACAACCCCATTATCATAGACCACCTTGATTTGATAGGGCCCGAGCCACCAGGTGTGAAACTTTCCCTTAAAATCTTGGAAACGAGAATCATACAAGAGAGCCCAATCACCTAGTTGAAATGACTATTGTTGAATGAAATGATCATGCCATAGAGCACGTTGGTTCTGGATAATCTCTGCATGGAAGAGTGCTTGCTGATGAAGTTCATCCAATGAGTGAAGTTGTGCAATTCATTCTTTCTGTGCATCAGACAAGTGCATACCTAACTAAAGTATGGTGCAAAGATTTTTTACCTCAAACTTGATTGGGAGAACAACCCTCTTATTGTAGACAAGCTTGTAAGGTGTCAAACCAGTGGTGGTTTTCCATGTAGTGTGATAGGCCCACACGGCTTCAGGAAGTCATGCAACCCAATATTTCTTATGGAGGGTTAGTGTATTGGTGAGAATGTTCTCAAGTTATCATTTGTTGACTTCGACTTACCCATTGGCCTGGGGTTGGTAAGGTGAAGAATTGTGATGTCGAATGTTATATTCATGAACCATAGCAGAAATAAGGTTAGATGTAAATTATGGACCGTGATCGGTAACTATCTCACACAGAACACCAAATCGGGTAAACATCTCAAATAGAGAAATTCAGTTACCTTGGTGTCCCTGGCATGCTTCAAAGCAACAACTTTAACCCACTTTGCTACATAATCTATACACATAATGATGTATTCCTTGTTTTGAGATAGCGGGTCGACAGGTTCAAAAAAATCAAGTCCCTATTTTTCAAAAGGTTCAATGGACATTTAAGGATGCAGGGGCATTTCATCTGAGTGTGTGGGGCGGCCCATACATTAAAATTTATCATAGTGTTGAACATAACGTTTACAATCCTTGTGGAGTGTAGGCTAGTAATAGCTTGTAGTTAAGATATTCTGAGCAATCATTTGGGTGGAAAAATGTCCTCTGTAGGGTTTCGTGTGGCATGTGTGAAGTATGTTGAAGACATCATCCTCGGGTACACATCGATGGATGATATTGTCAAGGCCATGATGAAAGAGCAATCCATTGATCCATGCATAATCACCACTGCGTTTACCAACTTTCAACATTCCCTTAGAGAGAAATGGGGTGGAATCTTCAGGTAAACAGGTAGTTTGCCATGTCAGCATACCACAGGCTCTTTGCTGATATAGCAAAGAGATGTTCATCTGGAAAGGTATCATCAACTAGAACCAGCTCATCATTTTGCTATTGTAACCTAGACAAAAATTTTGCAACCAAATTCTTACGACCAGGCTTATCAAGTATAGAAATGTCAAATTATTGAAGTAAAAGTAACCATCTAATAACTCTACCAGTCACAATAGGTTTATTCATTAGAAATCGAATTGGAGAATGATCAATATGAACAAATACTTTATATTTGGTAATATAATGATGAAAATTATTAATTGCATAAACAATAGCTAAAAACTTCTTTTCAGTTACCGTATAATTTACCTCAACTCCTACGAAATTCTTGCTAATGTAGTAAATGGAGTAGAAGAGATTATTTTCTTTATGTCCAAGTACAACCCCCATGGAACAATCTGAGGCATCAATGTGAATATGAAAAGGTAGTTCCCAGTTCAAATCTCAGATGTATGTGCTCATGATTTATTTCTGAATTTGAATGTGTGCCTATTTTGTGCATCATTCTTTGTAGATACTTTCTCTGTTTGTGAACAACTATACCTTAAGATTCAAACTACATAGGTTGAGTCCTTTAATTATTGTGTAGTAAAATCTTGGATATTGCTTCACTGCCAGATAGGCGTCCATAGCCTCAATGGAGATGCCTCTAGTTCTCTCAAAGCATTGCTCTACTACCAAACAGGCGTCCATAGCCCCGATAGAGATACATGATTACCCACTTGATATTGAGCTTTCCTTTTCTTTCTTTCTTTTCATTCTCTTTTTTTAAAACCTTGCTGGTGGAAATTCTTTTATGCATCTTTCTCAATACTCAGATTCAGTGAATCTAAAATGTGGGTTGAGAACTAATATGGATTTCGTGATAGTCTTGGAATCGTATTTTTCACTTGAATCAAAGGTAGAGTCATTCCAAAATAGATAGGTACCTACTCATGCAGATGTTTTTCTAATTTGGTGACAGATCTTTGATCACAATTCATGAGATATTCATAGTATATCTTCACTAGAGGATTTGACCCCAATTTCTGATGACCATTCATTGGAATCTCGACGATACATTGTTGGCCGACCGACGAATCATAGAAATTAGCATTGTCGCTCAATTTTCGTTTGGATCTCGACGGGCTATAAAACGTCAACTTCACGACACAAGCTTGTCGGAACTGCGATGCCCACTTCATCGATCGCACGATGAACAGTGCCCGGATCATGGGAGGCATACCTTTGCGAAACCGTTAGATTAACAACATAAGTCTGTCGCCATTACAACAAAATTTCAACGTATTGCCAATATCGTTGAGAGATGAAGACTGTTATAGCGATCAAAATTGGCTAAGAAGATATATCGGGAGGACTAGATTTTTGTCTCAGCGATGGAGTTTCATCGGCGAGATACACATATTGTCTCATCAACGAAGCATGAGGGAAGCATATCGGCAAGACATATATCATCGGAGTAAGTTCTGAATGTCTACCCAACCAGGTATGTGACACTGTGAAGAATACATCGGCAGGATTCTTGGCGACATATTTTAGATTGAAATAGCAACAGAAGTTCATCGAACGCGCGATGAAATAGGCAAGTCATTACGGCAAAAATTCATCGGATACATTGCAAATTTGTCAGACGCTTTTTGTGGTTCGTCGTAAATGCGACGAAACATTGCACTTTTAAAAAAAAAAACTATTCCTTGAAATGTAGGCATATCGTTGAGATATGAAGACTATTACAACAATCAAAATTGCCTAAGAAGATATATCAAGAGGACTGGATTTTGGTCTTAGTGATGAGGTTTCATCGGTGAGATGCACATCTTGTCTCATTGACGAAGCATGAGGGAAGCATATCAGCAAGACATATACCATCGGAGTAAGTTTTGAATGTCTACCTGACCAGCTATGTGACGCCAATAAGATTACATCAGCAAGAATCTTGGTGACATATTTTAGATATAAATAGTGGCAGAAGTTCATTGAACGCACGACGAAATAGGCAAGTCATCACGGTGAAAATTCGTCGGACGCTTTTTGTGGTTTGTCGTAAATTCGACGAAACATTGCACTTTAAAAAAAAAAAAAACTATTCGTTGAAATGTAGGAATATCAGTGAAAGATCAAGACTATTACAATGATCAAAATTGCCTGAGAAGATATATCAAGAGGACTGGATTTTGGTCTCAGTGATGACGTTTCATCGGCGAGATGCACATCTTGTCTCATCGATGAAGCACGAGGGAAGCATATCAGCAAGACATATACCATTGAAGTAAGTTCTGAATGTCTACCCGACCAGCTATGTGACGCCGACAAGATTACATCGACAGGAATCTTGGTGACATAGTTGAGATCAAAAGAATAATCATCGGGGAGACTCACCACGTCGGGGAAACTATAGAATATCCTAGCGATACATGATCTCTTGTCGATGTTGATACAAATGGATCAAAATACTTATCGGGGTGACTTTGGGCGATATATAAAAGTAGTCAAGTCGGCCAGGCCTTAACAATGTAGGATTGATGATATCAGGCCTATTTGTAGCAGGAATAATGATAACTATTTTATTGGTTGTCATACAAGCCATCTCCATCAACAGAGCTTTGAAAAGTGCATTACTTACCTTATTGAGCTTCTCTTTGTTTTGAGAATAGTTTAATATTCTCTAATTAACAGGGCCAACCACGTGAAGGTGGAAGCTCACTTGGCCCTTCCCCCCCCCCCCCTCACATCACTCTCAATTCCCCATACCCGATCATATAACATTAATCATTCATTCATCCATTAATAACATATAACATTCATTCATTCATCCTGCATTAATAACATATAACATTCATTCATTAACATATTCACATTCATTCATTCATTCATATAACATTCATTCATTAATAACATATAACATTCATTCATTAACATATAACATTTATTCATTAACATATTCACATTCATTCATTAACATATTTCATTTTTTCAGTTTTTACATATTATCAAAAATATGGTTGTCATAATATGATTACAATCACTTTTTTTTTGTTTCTTTTTTGCAGCTAAAAAAAGCTGAAGTGGAGTATCATTTTCAAAATCATCTATCCCCTCTTGAGTTGTTTTGAGCTCTGCTCATGATCTTAATGTATGCCTAGTCGTGTACTCACAACGTGGATGCAACTGCAAGGGGGGGTCTGCTGCAATAGCAAAGAAATATTAAATTGATATGTTTTATTATTATTGTTACACGTATTTCATTAATTAAAAGAACATCAGAGTGGCGCTCTTTACCTGATTGGGCCACATCATGTTCCTGATATTGTCTTATAGCCTCATGCTCAACATGTTGAATACCCTCGAAATCCTGATCTGGAGTTGAAACATGAAAGATTACATTAATTAATACACCAATTGCAATTAAATATGTTTAAAAGAACATTAGAGTGGTCCTCTTTATCTGATGGAGCCACATCATGTTCCTGATCTTGTCTAGCCTGATCATGCTCAACATGTTGATCACGCTCTACATGCTCTAAAGTTGAAACACGAAAGGTTACATTGATTAATACACCAAATGCAATTAAAGATGTTTAATTGTATTAATCCATACCGCGTTTTGTATAGCACATGAATACATCCAGTACCGGGATGCACACCATGGACTTCATTAGCAGGTTGTGCTCCACCCTCACCAGGTTGCATTCCAATGTCATGTGTAGAATTATCATTCCTTATCTGTGTAAAACAAATAGGCACATTATTATGGTGGAAATTAATATTGAACAGATTGCACAAGTGTTCAATTTGAAATAAACTTTATTGAGTTTATTTACCTACGTGTTGGATGCAGTGGAAGATTGTGTTTGCTCAGTCGAGACTCTTAGCTATTTAGACAGGGCTCCATAGCCTTGGTTGAAGGCAATCTTTAGGTCCTCTTCTGTGGGCACTCTGTTGAAATCAAAGCCCTACATTTTTGCATGCGATCATGAATTTTGCTTCTATGGTGTGATAAAACCAATTTTTTTTGCAATTTATTATTTGGATGCAATATTTCATTTATTGATACTTACAAATCATGCGGCTACTTTCATATAACCACCAGAGCCAAGCTTGTGCTGCCCGTGTTTTTCTAGTCTTGCCTTTGTTGCCTTCGATGTGTCGGGCAACCTATGAAAAATTTGAAATACGCTAGATCATGTAAAAACAAATATTATTCATTATATAATTAAATTGTTGATAGTATCACATACCTTCCTTGGCCTGGTGGTATCTTTCCTTTCTTCTTTTCAGCCTTCTCCTTTCCATCCGACACCAAGTCCTTCCACTCCCTTTTCAGAATCATGGGGGGATGCTCGTACTTTCTATTCTTCTCTAAATGTGACCTATATTGGTCCCTCACATACTTTAGATAAGTACCAACTTTCTTAAGGACCTTGGTTCAGTTGAATGTTTTATCACCGAACAACACAACTAAACGGTTAATGAGCTCATCTTTTAAATCTTGATTTTGGGCATTCCACCGTGTACGTATGGTGGGCTCGAAGAGCTCCAATGAAATATCACTTAGATGTTTATAAAAAACATCATTTCCTATAGGAGCAAGATGTATAATTAGAAACTCAGAAGGGCAAGGTGTTTGGGCTGCTTCCAAAAACTTAGATACATGCACGAATAATATAGAAAAAATGGAGGTGCTCGCAATGGGATTGGAAGTCTGTATAAAGAAAGGAATTGATTTGGTAGAAATAGAAGGTGATTCTCAAATCTGCATTCAGGCAATCACATCGGGGAAAACACCAAACTGGAAACTAGACAATTGTATAGGAGCAAGAAAACGGGGCAGGGGGAGACGGGAAAGAAGTGGAGGTTGAAGCTGGGGAGGAATGCACTAGCAGCTCGCAACACCAGACCAAGGCAATGAGCTACTTCCTAGGCAATGCATGGGATGTATATCGGGCAGGCATAATCAACAATGACATGAATGCCTTTGCAAGGTTTGTTCAAAATGAGGATTGGTTCAACAAAAGGAGAATGAAACATGCAGTAAAGCTGGGGTACGCACTGGGAGTAGTATATAGCTATGTAGTAGCATAAAGCATGATAAGCATACATTCGGATATATAGTGGCTATAAACATGCGATTATAATGTAGGCAAATATTGCCATTTTGTAAATCAATATAATAGGGCGCTATCCCCACTGTTAGCACTTAAAAAAAATAAAATAATAATTAAAACATTTTAAAGTACCTAAGACCTTCTCTATCTTTATGGGAAGGAAATCCTCGGTCACCACAAATGTGACCGACAATGTTCCCGTACTAGTAATATGGGAAGATCCAAGAAATGCTGCTAAAACATCACCAGTAGTAGTGGCCTTTGCATCCACAGGTACTGACACATGTAGTGGCATGTGTTCACTACCAGAGGGTGGACTACCGAATGCCTGCATGGTATGTGTTTCCGACATTTTAGACGATAATATAGGCACAGATAATGGGGTCGGGTGATGTGTTGTATGCGCAGGAAGATCAGGATTGACACTTGTACCGTCCCCTACTTCCTGGGAAACACTTGCAGTACCTTGATCACGACCATCAACATGATCATGAGGACGCAAACAATCCTATAAAAACAACACATATTTTAGTTCATGACATAAAAGAGTACAAAATATAAAACCATGAATGAATTCATTTTATAATTAAAGATTTCATGACAGCTTACTTCCAAGTTCTATGCTCTCTCAGACAATATTTTAACCCTTTCTCTTATCTCATCTGTTTGAGGCACTATGAATACCAACTGAAGGATTTCTTGATTGCATTTTTTTTAGGCCTTCCTCATCATATCCACAGGGTTTGTGGAAAATGCGATGTCATCATCGCATAATAGTGACTGCACCTCCATATAGATGCTCTCCTATACTGCTGGTGCCTTTCCCCGATCAGCCAACTGCAACAAGAATATTAAAAACATTATCAAAATTAACCCAATAAACTCATGAAAAAAACATAATAATAAAACATTTTGCTCGTATCTAATTTGTACAATTACAATCAGGTAAACCTGTTGGATAGAAGTGCCTGAAGATGGATCGCGATCTATGCTCTGGGCCGGAGCCTTCCTCATATGATCAATGTCCCACTGTGACAAAACTTAAATATAAAAAACATTACCAAAATGAAACCAATAGACTTACGAAAAAAAACATAATAATAAAATGGTATATTGGAGTCATTAATTGGAGGTTGGGTAAAATGGTATATATATAGTACATACCACCCCCCTAGTAATTGTGTTTGTATCTATGCGATTCAAATTGTAATCGATTAGCAACTCTTCCCCTGCTATTATTGATTTTATCACACATACAAATACACAGTTTCCCTCTCGCGCCTCGAATATACAATTGGGTTGCTTATTTGTTGACCCAGGTCATGTACTATTTATAAACCCTGTAATATTCCTTGATGCTTCTGGCCTCCCATCAATGTACCTAGCCACTCCTTTATTTTGATCCTTATCTTTTAGTTGTATATAATTTGCTGATAGTGCATACCTACACATACTTCGTGTATATCAAACCAGCTGCATCCAATATTTGTAACTGTAATAGGGTCCAACATACTCCATCAACTCAGTAACTTTGTTGTAATAGACTTTTATGCCATCCATGCAAAATAGGCCCAAACCATGTAATGACGATGGTGCTATGCGATATATCCTCTCGTTGACACAAAGATCAGTGTTTATTGGAGGAAGTTCCTTGGGTAACCATTGTTTCCGTAGATGTTTTTACCTCAAGGGCACTTCGATGTCGCCTATGCTCTCATCATCATAAGAACATGACCCCCCTTCAACAAGAAAAAATTCCATGCGTTTACGAAATTTTTTTCTAATCTTTTGACCTCTAGTTGATCTCCCTCTTTTAGACCTACTACATGTCTCGCTTTCCTCTTCTCTTCCTAAATTTCCCTCACTTGAGGAAGACAAATCTGACAAATACCTATTTTGTGGTACCTGCACTCATAAGGATGTTGGATGAAGTTCTTTCATGGTGATGTGATCCGAAGGTGACATTATGATTTATCTATCATTTTATCGCTAGAAATTGACAGGTTATAAGGTAACCAAGTCTTGATAGATTGCAAGTTATTGTTACTACTATCAAAATGTGTCCATCACAAATCAAATCTACTTAACGTTTTAACTCAAAACTTTGTAACAAGTGTTAAATGTGACTATGGTCCACCAGTTACACAACCTAGGCATCAAATGTATTCTCTAATTGTAATCAAAGGACTTTTGCTCTTCATTCAAGTAAATAAACTTGAAGGGAAACACCACCAAGTGGTTTATTGGATACCTACATGACTAAAAATAACAGCAAATTTAGATTTAATTTCCATATGTCTAAGTGGTTAACAGGGAGGGAGTGTGTACTAGGCCTAGTAAAGTCATCATAAGTTTATGCTTTGGCAATAAAATTTGTTTAAGTCATCTTAAATCTTCCTGTGTCTAATTGCTAGGAGACTTTTGGTATGTTTTAAGGTAGGATGAGTGGTCGCATCAATGTTCTAATTCTCTATGACAAGGTTTCAACATCTTCAAATAGTGAAAGTTAGTGCTTATAGTCATTTGAAACAACAACATTTTGATTATGTATGATGGTAGGATTTGATAACTTAAAAGAATTGGCTACCCAACAAACTTAAAGTTAAAATAAACTTTTTCAGTTTAAGGGGTTAGCACTTGGTGCAGGAGCACCCCATAGTTCACCTAGGAAAGTTGACTAGAAGGTCATGATTTGGCAATTTGTTTAGGCCAAATGTAGCAATCTCTTCCTATTTCTTTGAGTTTGTGCCTTAGAGGCATTTGAGATCATGTATTGTGTTGGTAAAGGTCATGTTGACCATTTGTTAGGTTGAGGTTTGACTACAAGGATGGTTTAAGACCTTTGTAGACCTTTTCTAGGTGTTAGAATCTCTAAAATTTTGCAAATAAGGCTTATTGGAAGCCACAAGCGGCCATGGAGTAGTTAGGGTCGAGCTTAACTACTTTAGTGACCCTATATAAGGGAGACCTCAACATGGAAGAGAGGTTAGAAGCTTTTACATTGTTTTGAAATTTTGAATTCCAAGTAAAAATAGTGGATTCTTAATGTGAATTTCTGGTTTGGATTCAAAAGAGAGCTTAAATGGATTGAATAGGATTCTATAGGGGGTGTAGTGTGTCATGTGAGTGTTAACTAATCTTTTTGTGGTAGTATTTTTGATTCTTAATTCGATTGAGTTTCTGTTTGTAGTTAGTTGTTTCTTTCTTAGTTGTTGATCTGACAGTTTGTGAGTTGAAAATGGAGTTTTAGATCACATTTCCCTTGTACATAACGTATGGCCTCTTGGGAATTATGTCTAGACTCCATGGTTGTATATAAGGTAGGAGTAGGAGTCATGAATAGCTCAGGAAACACTTTGAAAGTCTTCTCCTAGGCGAGCCTGATAGTGTCCGACTAGGAAAGACATGGAGTGCATGGCACTTGATTTGTAGGGGTGATCATTCCTTGTCAAGTCACGGTTTGGAGAGAGCAGGTAGTTGCCTTGAAAAGAATTGGAATGAAGGAGGAGGCTCCACCAGTCCATTTGGAGGGAGAACAAATTGACAGTTTGCTATGTGGTCAGGAAAACCTAAAGAAGAGGCCTAATTTGCCAAAATGAAGGTACAATATGTGTACGGGCAATTGAAGGTTAAGACCACTACAATCTTCAAGTGGTAGGCATGAGGACCAAGAACCCCAAAGAAGAATTCAATGTTCTTTGGAAGACCTTGGAGTATTAGTGTGTTCTCTCAGAGAAGAAGGCCTAATTGGAATGCCTAGGACTAGTGGACTAAAACCCTAGATGAGGGTTTGGTGGAAGCGATGAAAAGATGGAGTAAGGAGGATCCTTCAGAGCCATAATGGGATGGAAAGAACCTATTAGGAACATCTCCACACCCTTGCAAAGCTAAGTTCTAGTTCTGGAGTATGATAGCCTTTAGGGTAGATTAAGGGCTAAGGAAGAGTTGGAGACATTGCACCAAGATTGACTTGGTAGGTTGAATTGTCATGATAGCTGGGTTGGCAAGGTGAACCAGGGGTACCTAAACAAGCAATAGGTCCTATAGGTTAAGGTGGTGGAGTGTGACACCATAGGGGTCTTCCAAGTAAGATCCAGGGCATGGAACAATGATTGTTCCATCCAACCCTACCCTATCAACACTTTCTTTCATCTTTGCATATTGGTTTGATGCTTCAAATGATGCATTTTTTATCCCACTTTTATCATATTGTATTCCCATCCCATTGCAATTGTTGGAGGAGTTGATACCAAAATTTCTTATCAGATACCACATTCTTGGAGCAATTTTCTGTGTTTTTATAAATTTTCTGAAGTTCTTTTGTGTTGTATGGATCCATACAAGCTTGAAATGCTCTGAGATCATTGGTGTAGATAAATATATGTGTTCCCTTTCATTTGCATTTGTTTTGAAGTTCTCAATCACTGTTTTGTGGAATTAAACAATCAAATATAGGGACTACCCTGTTGTGCCTGTGTAAGGGTTTGAGGGCTAAATAGAAATGACATCCACCAATCCACCCACTGTCTTTGAACTATAACTCGGTGGATTGGTGTGCATCATGGTGGATTTGATGGAGTTTTAAATCTTGTTCTTTAAATTCCATTTATGTTTTGCCCTTGTCTTGGCTTGTTACATTGTTTGGGAGGAACCTAAGGTTAGGTTTTACCTTGGCTTTCATATAAATCTTAATGTTCCATGTAAAACCTTGGTTGAGATATATTCGGCTGTTACCTTTTTGGAGTGGGTATTAAAATGACTTATGTCTCATTGTTTTGAATTAAGGTCTTCATTTGAAGGTCCTTCATGCTAAGGTTCCTTTTATAAAGCATTTTGGACATGAAATATTTAAAATAAAAAATACCTTCATTTGAAAGTCTTGACATGACATCATTTTTGAATGAAGGTTCTTCATTCAAAGGTCATGACAACATCACCTTCAAATGAAGGTTCTTCATTAACTGGTATTTTGTAATTTTGAATGTGTGATAATAATTTAGGGTTGAAAATAAATGCATTTGAGACTTTTATAAATGAAAGGACATTTGATGCAATCATATGCCTTGTCAAACTTTTAACTTAATAGTAAGGGCATCATGAGTAGTTTGTTGGGCCCATTCAACAATCTCCGATGCAAGGATTGAGTAGTCTAGAATGTATCTACTATCAAGAAATCCAATTTCTTTACCTCTATGACTATATCTCAAGCAATAGGTTTAATTGTGATGGCAATGATATTGACAAGGATTTTGTAATCTAGGTGTTGAGAAGCATAATTGGCCACCATTCTAGGAAAGATTTTTCATTCTCACTTTTAGGTGTTAAAATTTAACAATACGTAGATTGATGAAAGAGCCCAAAGAACCTTTCTCCATGTTATCCAAGTACACATAGCAGCGGTCTTCTCTTATACGGTTGGACATGATTTCAAGAACTTAGCTAGGAATTATTCATTTAACCTAAGGTTTTCTCATAATGCCATCATTGGAAAAGTATGATCAAATTCTTCTATTATGAAGAATTGGTCTATGTGCCTCTAGTATTCAATATAAAAATGTGAAAGACTAAGCTATTTTATTTTTTTTGTCTTATCTTATACCATTTTACGAGAATGGGGGGGCCAATGTACGAGAAGATCTTTGGAAACTAGGCATGAAAATTACAGGTTAAAGAGAATGAGGGTGCCAAACTTACAGTACTCATTGTCCCTTGGTTGTCGATTTTCCCTGAGTTCCCTCAACCTGGTCCTCAACACTGGTATTGACCTTGTTTTAGCTCCAAACTCTTCGTCGGCGCTGGTATTGACCTTGTTTTCACTCCTCCAAAGTCTTCCTCAGCGTTGGTATTGACCTTTCACTTGTCCAATTTGATGAGCTACAACCTGCTTTAGTTAGGTTTTAGAGTATGTTAATTAAATTTTAAAAAATTATGGCGTCATTTAGAGTAGTGAATATAAAGCAAGCAAAGCCTATTATGGCACCATTTAGAGTAGTGAATATAGAGCAAGCAAAGCCTATTATGGCGCCATTTAGAGTAGTGAATATAAAGTAAGCCAAGCCTATTATAGTCATGAGGGAAATAATAAAACTCCTAGGATACTTTGTGAAACCATTTTCCTTGGTTAAAGGGAGGCCATAAATTATATCTTTGGATTTTTTCAATCTTCAAATATGAGGATTTGAAAGGTTCTTAGCAACACGAGTAATGGAAATGTGTGCAACAAGAATTTTTGAACACACATGGAATCTCCTTGCCAAAGAAAGGGGCCTCATAATTTAATATGATAATTTTTCTCAGCTCTAGAAATTATATGTTTCCTTAAAGAGGAAGGAGAAACCTAAAAGGTAAAAGAGATGCTTAGGAATCTCAACACTTCCTTATGATCAACCCCCTTCTATCCATAGGAATTGAACAAATTGGGCTTGGCTAAGAGTGATTTCCTATAACATTGAGTTTTATGCCACTATATATTGACCTTAAAGCTTTCCAAAAAATATCTAGGCATTGAATATCCTAAATAATCCTCCAAGAGAGTGAGAAAGGAGTCATTAGAAAAATGACCATTGAATAGTTGGGCTATAGAGTTACAAAAAGTAGCACCTTTAATAAGTTAGTAAGGTGAATTTATTAATGTTAATCTTAATATTCCAACACCCTCCGTTAAGTTTTACATTCCTCACAATAAAACATGCTGATTGAAACAAACAAATATATATAGTCTAAGCTAACATCATTTTATTTTTCTTTAAGTTCTCCCTCAAGAACATCATTGGCTCGAGTTATACAAGTCCACACTAAGTGATCCTTTAACTCTAGTAGGCGTGAATAGAAGTAGAGGAGATTGTTTGGGAGAAGAATTTTTTCTAGTGCTAGGTTATGTGTTAGGTTATATAGGGTTAGATTATATAGTGTTTGAGCCTAGCCTCAAACACTACAATTAGGGATAGGTTATGTGTTTTCTTTAGGGTTAGGTTTGGGATTAGGTTTATGGTTATGGTTAGAGTTTAGGGTTATCCAAATCATAACCTAACCCTTTTTCTCAAAACCTTAACCTTGACCCTAACCCTCACCTTTATCCTATCTTTATAACCCTAACCACAACCAAAACTCTAACCCCAACCCTAACCCTAATTACCTAACCCTAAATATTTTTTATTTTATTAATTAGTTGCATTCACTCTAATAACCCTAAACCTATCCCTAAACTTAACCTTAGCCCTATCCTTGGCCCTAATCCTAACCCCAACTCTAAGCCAAATATAAAAACAACCCTTAAACATAATTACAATAACCCTAAAACTTAATTCTAGCTATAACCCTAATACTATAATCCCTAATTGCAATCCTAAACCCTAAACCTAATTTCATATCTAATCCCAACCATAACCAAAACTCTAAATCTAACCCTAACAATAAAACATAAACCCTAATCTAACCCTAATCCTAACATTATTTTTCCTAACCCTAACCCTAACTCTAAACCTAACACTAACCCGAACACTAAATCCTAACCCTAGTTAAATACCCAATCATAACCCTAAATTGTAACATGATCCTTTGAATTGGATATTACATCAAAAATTATGTGTTACAATCATTGCTTCCATTGTTGGCATTTTTACATTGGGATGCATATCTATTTTTAAAATCAACAAAATCTTTTAATGTCTTGCCAAAATTTATATTATTAATTGTACTATCAAACTTATAAACATGTATCCAATTGGTAGATGCAAAGCCAAATAAATGTGAAATTGTGTACTATAATGATTTTAGAATATACACATAATGGATTTGTTGAAAAGGTTGTAGAAACTTTCAAACAAATGCAATTGGTAGATGCAAAGAAAAATTCCACAACCTTCACCAAAATCCTTATTGGTTTCCTTAATATGGGAGATTTGGAACAAGGTATAGACATCCATCAAAGCATAATATGAAGATGAATTTTTTCAAATGTTGTGGTTGTAGATGCCCTTTTAAAATTTATACAGAATGTGGAAGGATAGAAAAAGCTTGTGAACTATTTGAAAAAATGTCTCAAAGAATTGTAATCTCTCAATTTATTTTAGTGTCTATTTTGTTATACCCCATGTCCCAAATTGGGTATAACATAATAGACACTAAAACAAATTGATAGATTGTTATGAGGGCAGTGATGAGACTTTTCTAATTAGAGTGTATTCCATGAGATTACAATTATTCAAGGCATTGTGTCAAATAGTTCATGAGCTTTGTCTATCATCCCACATTTTGCATAGATTTCAAAAGGGCATCTACAACTAGAAGATTTGAGAAAATTCATCTTCATATTATGTTTTCCTTATGATTGGTTGACTCTTATACTAAATTAATATGTTCAATTTATGTTTCCTACTTGATCTAACTGTCCACAAATGGCAATTTAACAGTGGAAAGATATGATCCTACTTTGGTATAAATTGTATATGCAATATCAAGGTATGAATTAATATGTTCACTTAAGAGATGTTAAATGAAATGAATAAAACTAATGTAATGTAAATAAGGGAGACCAGTGCCTTATTGGGTAAAATGGAGTCAAATGAAAGCCTTTAATGAATGGTTTCTATCTAGCAGGTCCTCTAATTGTTTGGCATATAACTATGAGTTTACAACTGGTATAAACATGCAAGAGTGTAATTGATAAACCCTACTTGAGGTAGAATATCAAATCTAATTATCCGATTCTTCTTACTGATCCAAATGGCATTCCCAGATTATTGTAATTTATTGAAAGGAATTTTAATTCTTCTTTAAAGAATCCAATAAACCAAATCACACAGAAACAACAAATGTGTACTGATAAATCGAATATATACTTGATACTTCAATTTAAACAACCAAGAAACATCAGATTGGAGACAATAAAATAATCGCAAGAATCCAACAAACAATTGATACCAGAATGAAGCCACTAAATCAACAGTCTTTCATTATCTCCTTCAAAATTCATACATGCAACATAGTCTCCTTGAATGTCATCATTTCTGAAAATTTAATGCTTACAACAGTCTATCCTATTCTAATTTTATCTTCTACCCCTTTACATTTATCCAACAACAGATACTTATACATCAGTTTGCAAAAGGATGTGCCTTTTCAAAAAGGTTTAAAGCATAAAAGGTTTAACAAATACACTATTAACTAATTTCTGTTAAGCCACAAATGGACTGCAGACATATGCTCCATATAATCCTGACGCTCATGAGTGTCAGCATCTCCCAATGCATTGTGGATCACAATCTCCATCATTATCATTCGCTCATTTTGCTCACATGTTGCATCCAATATCACATCTTTCGCAGTGGTTGTCTCCAACATCCATTGGAGTATTGTTTCGCACTCACTTTTCCATGTAGTCACTTCCTTCATTTTCCCTTCATCATCACATAACTTGGTCAATCTATCTTTGCCAGCCTCTATCAATCCCTACATATCCCCTTGTAACTCCTCAAAGAAATACCTATGCCTATCCATAAGACAATTGGCATTTTCAATCTCTTCATTACTAGGAGTGTCCTTCTACTCCAGTTCCTCAATTCTTTCCTGAATTCTACTACCCACTCTCCTATGTTCCTTTGTTGCATCTACATACTGTGAATGTTTTCCCCAGAGTTTATTTAACCAAGTGGTTAAAACAACCTGCCTTTTTTTTATTATTGCAGCAAATGCATCCATTCTCCCTTGAGAGTATGCAGTTGACCCTTCCCAACGGTCTTTTTTCTGTGAACTCTCACCTTGAGTGAGCATCCTTGTTGGTTCTGTTACACCACCTACCAAGTCTTTTAAGAATTTATTCTCTCTCAACATCCTCTCATTATTGGTTTTGTACATCTCCCTTTCCATTATCAATGCTTGGATTTGGGCTTTATTCAACTTGGCTATATTTATCCCAATATTAGCAGTCGCTACAGGATCAACCTCCCTAGCCTTCAGGGTCATGACATGTCTGAATGCCTTTTCAGAATCAATAACAATTGATTTCTTGTGAGGAGGATACAAGGCCCAAATCACCAATGTTTCATTATCAAGATTGTATCTTGATCCTGTGTATACCTCTGTCACCTTCTCTATATTGAGCTTGTGGGTAGCATTGTTATCTTTTAAGAAACTATCATAAACTAATGCAGAATTCATATCCAAACCTGGAAAAATCATAACACCTGCCTTTTCAAGTAGCTCCCTCCCCTCTTTAGGGGTCATGTCAATCATCTCTTTGTCTACTTCATCCTTTAAGCTTTTTAACAGTTGATCCTCATTCCCTGGAGTGACATTGTCAATCTGTCCCCTTATCTCTTTCCCTTTTTGCTTATATAAAAATGTCTTAAACTCTGAGGTCTTTATAAATTCATCATCTGATATGAAAGACCTATAGTCTTCATGTCTTGTATCTACATCCATGGTTTCCTCAACATCTGTTTCTCTGGAAACATAGGCATACTCCTAAGTCTTCATTCTTGAAACTTTCCCAAATGAGCTTTGTGGCCTATCTATTTCTGAAATCCCCTTAATGGAGGATAACAACTCAGCATCCACCAACTCGTGATTATGTTTTTCAATCACAATTTCAGCTTCCTCTGCCTCCAAGTTTCTGATTATGTCATCAGATTTAAAGGGCACATGATGGTACCCTCCGGGATTTACTTTTTGTCTGGCAGAGTGGATATACCCTTCTAGATCAAAGTTCTTTCTCACTGGTGCTCTTCTCATATTGTAGTGCAATAATTTGTTCAGAATAAGATCATAACCTTCCTTGGCTAATACCGTGAAATCACTAAAACACAATGTACTAGACATAAAATCCTATTTCCCATATGAACTTAAGTTCATAACACTGGAGTAATCCATTTCCCTACCAATTTCTAGGTATGCAATTCTATCCGGGATAGTTCTGGGTAGAATGAAAGGTGTATCCTCAAAGCCATAAACCCTAATCATTGTGGCATTCTCTAAGCAATACCAATCCCCCCAATTGTGGTTAATTGGTCCATTGTAATCTCTAGGCCTAAGAAACCTTTTTACTTGTTCAGATAAAGAATAATCACAAGGATGGTTAAAAAATCTATACAAGGGTTTCATAAAGAATTCTTCAAAATGCAAGAAATTTGAATTGGCAAATCTGTTGTCCCAAACAACAGTCCATAATTGAACAAGAAATGGCCTACCTTCCTTGTCGGATTGTGAAATCCTCAGCTCCTGGGGCCATAAACCTAACTCTTGTCCAAAATACAACACTAAGTGCATCAGTAGTGAGTAATTTCTGAGATGGAGAACATAAGCACCACTCTTTATCACCATCAAACCTGCATCCAGCTCCTTAAAAACATGTGCAACATAGTCAAATGATTTGGAATTGTGATACTGAATGTCTGCAACAATCACCATGGGCACAATCGCCATATGCTCAGGTACCTCCATCCCTAAAACCTGTCCCACTATGTATTAAGTATATTTTAGGTAAGGTTCGAAGAGGTCTACATGAAAGGGTGGCCCCTCACTGTCTTCCATTGGAGTAGGTTTGCCATGACACCTAATTCTGTGCAGAGGTAACCTCCACCCTTTATAAATGGTGTCCATCCTTCTGAACTCACTATCGAGCTCTTCACTCACTACTTTCTGACTGCATATTCCCTCCATTCTGAAAACCTCAGCAATTGCATTCTCAGATACATGTATCAATGGATTCCCTGACAAATCACATATAGCTTTGTTTTTCAAATCATAGTGTCTGACCAGCAATTTTACCAGTTCGACGTCAATAAAAACATTAGGGCACACTAATTTCCCTAAATTGAGCCTCCATGGATTGCATACTGGCTCAAAGCGATTTCTCTTGTGGTAATGGAAATTGAATAACTCATAGCCTCTAATCGGAGTCCAAACATCACCTATAAATTTGCATTTGTCATCCAATTTGTCAACTTCCACTTTGAGCTATGCAGAACGCCTAGCTTTAGGTCCAAAACCAGGTAACTGGTCTATGAGGTCGTGATTTAGCTTCCTTTTAGTACCTTCTGGTTGCAACTCAGTCTTTTTCTTTTTTGCTTTTGATTGGCTTCCCTCCTCGGGTTTTCTTCCCTTTAGTTTTCCTGAACCACTAGTGCCTTCCATAATTTAAATTTTTATGAATTCTGAGAGGACGAGAAACTTACTGTAACTTCTTCCAAACTCAAGCCAGGTGAATGCCTTAATTGCTCCGTTGGTTCCCTAGCTTGATCTCCTTCGCTTTGAATTCTGTGAGACAATGATTTCAATTGATCATACCTTGATATGAAAAATCTCCTACGCTTCGTGGCACCATTAATGTCTTTACCAATCGAGACATGAATGCTGCAAGTTTTTTTTTTTGAAATTCTCGTTGTCACATCAGGGCTCATATTGGCAAGACATTCCAAATCTCTGGCCGATCCACCTGTTGAACATTCACCCATCCGCCAAGACGTCTTGCAGTTTCCCCGACATCACAAGTCTCCCCGATAGTTTCTTTCCTTTTGCTTTTTATATCACCATGACTTTCACCGAAACAACTATCACTCAGACTTAATGAATCAGGCCAATGGTTCTTTGCCTTAGTCCAAAAGTACTTTGTCTCACCGAGATATTTACTTTATTGAGTTATGTTTCCGAGACCAAGCAATTTGTTCTGCCAACAGAATAATACTCGCTGTGATGTCTCTTAGATCTCCCTGCGATGACATGTCTCACCGATACGCCTCTTCTTCAACAAGACAACGAGCATCGTCTTATCAATACCCTTTATCTCCGCATGCTCAATTCTGTCGGTGTAACCCGAGGGGTCGGTAAGACTTTTATGAACTCTTCTCGACATCGTTTGTCTTACCGATTGAGTCCTCCTTTTGCTTTATCAGCAAGACCAATAACGCTTCAACTAGTGTTTTGAAATCTCTCTCCGATGACCAAAGTCTCTCCGATAGACTTTAATTTTCTCCAATCGACAAAAGGTAACTTAGCTCGATATGACCTCACACCGTCAAGCCGATACCTTTTGTCTTGCCGATAAGTAATACAAACCCACATTCTCCTAGTGTATAACTTTATCGGTATGACCCGTTTGATGTCTCGTCGATAAGATCACATTGGTAAGACATTTCAAACCTCTGGCCGATCCGCCTATTCAACATTCACCCATTCGCTAAGACTTTATCTCTGCATGCTCAATTCTGTCGGTGTAACCCGAGGGGTCAGTAAGACTTTTATGAACTCTTCCCAGCATTGTTTGTCTCATCGAGTGAATCCTCCCCTTGCTTTATCGGCAAGACTAATAACGCTACGGGCAGTGTTTTAAAATCTCTCTCCGATGACCAAAGTATCTCCAATAGACTTTATGTTACTCCAATCGGCAAAAGGTAATTTAGCTCTATGTAACTTTAGATCGTCACGCCGATACTTTTTGTCTTGCCGATAAGATATACAAACCCGCATTCTCTCTGTGTATAACTTGATCGGTGTGACCCTTCTGATGTCTTGCCGATACATTTAGGATATGTATATTATCATCGATGAGACCTGCATCAACTTATGCCAATATTTTCATATGTAAAGATTTTAATGTCAGATGAAATTTATGGGGCGTTATGGCACAGTTTTAAATTGGAATCTGGTAAAAAATGCTATGTGAGGATTTTTTTTGTTTGCATTATGAATCTTTTCTGGGGGACTAATAATCATGAAGAAATAATGAATTTGTCGAAATTTGACAGTTCCAACAACATGAAGGTTTGATATTTCATGACAGTACTAGCATTTGAGTTATAATGATATATTTAGAGCTCATGGCTCTCCTTTGTATAAACATATCACAATTTTGAATAATATAATCAAGGGTTATGGCGTTCATCTCACTGTTATGGTGTGTATGATTTCCATTTTTGCTTTAATTCAAAGAGTAAATTAAAATGATTGGATGGAGTCATAGATGGATATGTTTGTAAAGGGATTTGATAAGAAGTATTAAGTTAGGATATAAATTGACACTGTTGTAATGCAATATTGTCAGAGATCTTATATGTTATGTGTTTGAACCTGTTATGGAAATCTAAATATTTGTGAATTCGACTCCCCAATAGTATATGGCACTGGCCTAAATCATATGTATTTGTAAGGTTCTGTGTCTGTTTGTCTTAGCTTAGAGCTTGCTACTAAATTGCAAATTAAATGACTATCTTAAGTGGTGAAATGTTTTGTAATCATCTCATGCTCCAAGTAGATGATACTATTGATGCTTTTTTGTTGTTTAAATTGATATATCAAGCATATATATATATTCAGTTTACCGATACACATTTGCTGTATTTGTGTGATGTGATTATTTGGTTCTTTCAAGTAAAAATTAAACCCTTCTAGTCAATCATAGTAACTAAAGAGTATTAATTGGATCAATAAGAAGAATCACATAACTAGGATTGTCATTCTATCTCAAGTAGAGTTTGTCAGTCATTTACTTGCACATTTATACAAGTTATAAACTACATCTATGTGCCAAACACTTTGAATTATTGCCATCATAGATTACACTTTTATAGATCTTCATTAGAATCCATACAACCAACAAGGCAGTGGTCTCACACTTTCATCTTTTGGTTTATCCATTTTATTTTTTACATCTATTAACTGAACATATTCTAATATAATTCAAATATAATTAAAATTAAAAACATCATAAATTAATTATGTAACCACATAAGTCAAATATAATTTTGTCAAGAAATTAATATCAAATAGATAATACAATCACATAACTCATACATTTCAATGTCATTGATCTTCTTCTTCATCCAACTCTTTGTCTGTATCATCTGATCCAGATTCAACATTGTAAGGATTGGTCATATCATCATCATCGTCATTGATATTAGTTTCGATAATGTCATCATCCACATGGATATCATCTTCATGAACATTAAATCCTACATCATCATGATCTAGTTCCTCCTCTTCGACATCTTCGTCAGGCACATCATCAACTAACTGTTGATCCTGATCATCATCTACATCATCTTCTATTTCTTCAGTATCTTCTTCTTCCACCACATTATACTTTACCGGCCTTCCTCTTGGATCATGTCTAACAACATATGACCAACCCACTTTACCTGGAACCTTTGAGTAAAATACCTGCTCACATTGGCTTGGAAGAACATAGGGCTCATTTCTAGCTCGCTCAAAATACCTTGTATTAACCATGGTAAATCCATTATCATGTTCAATAACAGTTCTCTTGGGATCATTTTCATTCAATCGTAGCCTGTACCATAGGATGACGAACAAAACTAATTTGAAGGACTTAAAGTCACACTCAAGTATATCATCCAAAATCCCATAGTATTGATTTTCTGAGACTTCTGGATGTATGTCTCTTCTAGATGAAACATTAGTCACCTGGAAGACTGCAGTTATCCTAGAATCACAAGTTTTCTTCATGTCATCCAATTTTTTGATTCAAAATTTATGACCATTGCACCACATAGCCTTGTGGTGTTTCACCTGCAATATGTCAAACATGAAAAACTTAATTATTGCAATATCGTCAGTTGATAAACATATTTATTCTTGGCCGAATGTATGCAAAGAAAAAAATCTCAACATATATATACATCAATATAATTCAAAATAATTAAATAATATGGGTGATTAATATATTTATACATACCTGTTTATCTCTTAAACCATATGCTAAATCAATTTCCCTTGGTGTAACATTGGAATCTCCATTACGATGAGCTTCTTTAACCAATGAAGCCACACCTTCCCATGTTAATGCGCGACCAGATTGTTGACATCGTTCAATCCATACCGTCATCCAATCAAGATTGTTTGCGATGTACAAATGTAGTGCATCCCACTCTCGACCAACTATATCAAAAAAAATTGAAATTCACAAACGACGTATAATTAGTTAATTACCACGGTATACGACCTTAATTTATAATTGATCAATATTGAAGATTAATAATTAAATAAGTACAATATACATAAAAACCAAATGTAAAATTTATTCTAATTAATCTCCATGACCATCTTATAATTACCTGACACTTTCCTCAATCTACCTTTCCCCATCAGGTACTCCCCTTTGAATTTGTTAATGGAGTTGGGATCCCAAATGCGATCTACATGGATCTTTGTTGCAAACTTAGGAAGATATTCAGTAATGTACACCATGGTCTGGTATACCATGTATCCCTCCACCATAGAACCCTCGGATGTGCTCTTTGTCTAACCAAAGCCTTCAAAAATTTCAAGTGCCTCTCAACCATCCACATTGACCTTGTGTGTACAAGTCCACACAATTCAATCTCCTCAACTTGGTGTATGAGGTAGTGTTCTTGTGCATTGAAAAATGTCGAAGGTAGACACTTTTGCATTTCACACATTAGACGAGGAATTCTTCTCTTCCAATAATTTATATCTTCTTTATGGATTGCTTTAGATGACAACCATCTACAAGTGATTCAAGGCATAAATATATTAATGAGATTTAACAAAAATATACAACGAATTGAACAAATATCACTACTTACCTCATGTATTTTCCAAGATCATTTATAACTTGCTTGACATTGTTGTCGAAGTTGTCTGGGAGAGATAGACGTAGAACGTACTGCAACAATTATAAAATGATCTTTTCATTAATATTTTTTCAAAATTAGTAAACATAATACACTGAAAAGTACATGCAGTATACAAATATATATATAATATACCAGAATAATTACCTGAATTAAGGTATGCCAATCATGCGTTTTCATCCTTGACCCAAATTCACCTTTCTTTGTTATGATACTGTTTATGTTCGTAGCAAATAATGTGGAAAATCAAATTTTTCGTATGACTTGTTTTATAGCATTGCTTTGCTACTCCATTAATAACCAAGGAAGGACACTTATATTAATTTGGTCTCCATCGCTATTTAATTGAATGACATTTTTCATTGCATGACTGGCTTCCTGAATGTCACTACAAATTTTGACAATTTTTTCTTTGTCATGCCTTCCATCCAATATTTTCCATAATGGTTTTGTCATATTCTTTCCAATATGCATTGTATCAAAAAAATGCACAATTTGTAGCTGCTCATAGTAGGGCAACCTACTAAATTGTCTGGGATAACTTTTCAGTCCTTGTGGAAGCCGCCCATTAATGCCTTGACGACCTTCATGAAGCATATAAGTTAAACCAATTAACAATGACAATCATTGTCAATTACAACATGAGTAAACACAATACAATATACAAATATAAATTCAAAACATATCATAAATGATAAATAAACAATTTGATCCGATGTATAACCTTGACAATTAATTCTATTGTATTCCAACTTCCATAGGCGAGGTGTCATTCTTCGTGGTTTTGATGTAGTCTCTTCTTTCCCATTGAAAATATATTTTTCATTAGTTCGATACTTATGATTTATGTGGAGGAAGTTCCTATACTCATCAAACACCTGCTTTCCTAAACTTGTTGAACGATGAGATTTCATCTTTGGACCACAAATTGGACATGCAAATTTTTCCTTTGTTTGAAGACCTACAAATCATATATAATTGGATTAAATATGTCAATTTTTATAATTATATATAATGAATAGATTATTTAAAAAAAATGCATGATATCTACTTCATAAAATTAAATATCGTTAAAGTCATGCAGTCGAACGTTATAACATACCAGAAAAATGTGTTAGCCCTGGGGCATCATGAATTGTCCATACAAGCATTGCATGGAATTGAAATTGTCTTTGTCCTATTGGTCTAGATACGCCATACATAGTGACGCCATTCCATAAATTTAGTAACTCATTGATAAAAGGCTCAATATATACATTCATATCTTTAACTTGGTACTTACCTAGTTGAATGAACATAAACATTACATAATTATTATAACCATTTTACTGCAATATATATATAAATTCATGTACATGACTATTAAATGAAAAAATATATAAGTCATCATGCAACAAATAAGACAAATGAGATGCTACTACGTTAAAAAAAATTGATGTAAACAAATACCTGGAATAATCATTGCCAACATTATGTGCTCCCTCTTTATTGACATCCATGGAGGAATGTTATTGTTGATAACAAAAACAGGCCACACCGAGTAAATAGATCTCAGCTCTCCAAATGGATTGACACCGTCCGCTGCCAATGAAAGCCTGAGATTACGAGGTTCTTCTTTAAAGTGTGGCCATTTTTCCTCCATGTCCCTAAATGTAGAACCATCCATAGGCATTCAAAGAATCTCATCTCCACTTTTATTCCGTGCATGGTAATCCATAAATTGTGCTAAGCTTTCACACCTAAATAATTGTTGCATACATGGAATAATGGGAATATAACGAAGAACCTTGCGAGGCACCTTTTTTGTTAGTTGATTTGTTCGATATCTACTGATATGACATTCCAGGCATTCTGTTACAAATTCATGTTGTTTATGATATATAATATGATCATTGGGACATGCATCTATTGCTTGATACTCCATTCCAATATATTTCATAATGCCAAATAAATCTCGGTATGAGCGAGGTAAAATATTTGATGGTGGTAACAAAAATTCACCAATCAATCTACAACAAAAAATAATTTCTTAATATAAAGAATATTAAAGGTACATACTTCATCCTTTATTTACTAGCAATGAACTAACAACAATTAAAATAGATGAAAAAAGATGACATATATGACATACCTTAACATCCGTGAGATTGTTATGTTGGATAAACCATTCATAACCTTCAAGTTCACTAGCAGCAGTACAACAGAGAGAAGAGTTATTTGGGAGCCTTCATAAAGGGGTTCGTATGCCTTCTCAAGTACAGGTAAATCATAAACATCATCAAAGTCATCTCGATCAACATGATCAGATGTGCCACTACATGTGTCATGGATCAATGTATTTGTACCATCATCTTCAATTGTGTTTTCTGGTGCATGATCATCTTCTTCCATAGGATCATTAACTTCATCTTCGATATTCACAGCTCCATGTTCTTCCGCTTGCAAAACCACATTCTCTGGGCCGTGATAATTCATATCATGTGCCCTAGGGTGCCCCACCTTTATAATAACAGACACAAAGAAACCATGATCATGATCAAGTGATTTTATATATATATATCAAATGTTAAAAAAATATAAACATTTACAAATTCAATCAATATAAACACATATAATGAACAACTTACCAATGGACGATAATCATGCCCCCCTTCAATGTGACCATGCTGCCTACAATGTTTCTCAGTTGTTGTGATTAAAAGTCTTCTCGTCTTTAAGCCCTTGCAATTATTGCAAGGACAATAACATTTCCCATCACCCTTTCTTTTCAATATAGCCCACAATCTAGCAACCGTCTCTTCATTTTGTTCTGGACTAATATTATCTGACATGATTTTTCTTTACCAAGCTTGAATATTTAGATCTTCAAAAAATATCAAACTCACACGTACTCCAATAATTTTTAATCATACACAGGTAACAAAATATAATAATTATGATATTTTATACCAAAAAAATTCAGCATGCAACCACCCCTGCAAAAAAGAAGATAGTATGAAGTTAATGACCCCAAAAAACACTTTCAAATGCTAATTCCAGAAATTATTAAATTCTAATTTTACAATGATTTCCTACTGTTATACTCCTAAAATCAGAATATTGAACTTGCACAACAAAATCTGGAAATGAAATTCTCAAAATGCAGCTAATAGGCCTCAACAATTAAGGCCTACTCAAGACTTTGTGAAGTCACTGCAAGGTTTCTAGGGCTTACCTGATGATTTCAGCAGGAGGATTAAAGAGTTGGTAAAGAGTTTTGATGACTGGAGTGACACATCTTTACCAGATATTGTAGATGCCCAAGGAAACGTTAGATCACTGCAGCAATGGCAGGACAGGGTAGATGAAATTATCAATGCACAAATCAAATTGATTTGTGATGACTCAGATTATGACATGCTGATGAGTAGTATGGATCATAGCAGCAAAAAAATTTTGGGGAAAAAATCGGCAAACAAAAAGTATAAGATTTTTTTTAAAAATCGCTAAAAAATCAGATTTTAAAAAAACATAAAAAATTGTAGAACAAGAGATAAAAACTTTTTAAAAAAATTTGAAAGCGATTTCCATAGCATAGAGATATAGAGAGCAGAAAAAATAAAGAGTTTAACTAATGAACTGTAGAAAATAGATTTTTGAAATTTATATTCATATCGCTGATTACATTCTTTGCATTGCACATCTTTCAAACTCAAAGCATTACTTCACATTGCATAACTAATAACTAGATGCTGATAGATGACAAAATTTCAATTACAATATAGTTTTTTACAAAGTCAACCTAAGAAATTATGCAATTAATTCACATTGCATAACTAATAACTAGGAGCAACTGCCAATTGCAATAGCTTGTCATGGCATTCCATGAGATCACATTTCTTTGAGGTATTTTTTTGAACAGTTCATTGCCTTGTCTATACTTCAAAATTTTCATACATGTCTACCAAAGCATTTTATCAAACAGTTCATTGCCTTGCAGCTATGGCTAAAAGCTGAAAAATAGGTGCTTTCAAACAAGCTACAGATTCCTGGAAAAAATCTATCAAAGCATAATAGTAAGCAATAGCATAGACAAGGTAGTGAACTGTTTGAAAAAATGCCTCAAAGAAATGTGGTCTAGTCATGGTGATGGAATGCCATGATGAATGCCTATGGCCATGGATTGTCATGGAATTCCATCACCATGAGAACACATTTCTTTGAGGCATCTTTTCCAACAATTCACCGCCTTGTCTATGGTACAACATTTTTCATACATATCTACCAAAGCATTTTATCAAACAGTTCACTGCCTTGCTTCTATTGCTAAAAGCCTAAAACAAGTGCTTTTGAACAAGCTATGGATGCTTGAAAAAAATATATCAAAGCATAATAGTAAGCAATAGCATAGACAAGATAGTGAACTGTTTGAAAAAATGCCTCAGTTAATAGCTCAGCGGCTATGGTTATAAGTTTATAACAAATTTTGGCTATGTCTTGGTGGTAGTTTTGGTGCAAGTTTTCAAAGTTTGGCAAATGCAATAGTTATTCTCCAATGGACAGGATGAACAAGAAGATTCTCCAGAGACTTGGCTGTTGTAACCAATTTTTGAAATGTCAGAAGGTGGTCCAAGTGACCAGTGACAGGTGTATTTATGGTCCGATGCTTGTTGCTCCTTCATTTTTTCTATAAGAAGGATTTCAAGACCAAAGATACGGGTTAACAAGTTAGATATCTTTAGGTCAAGTCTAACTGAAGTTGCAGAGTGAATTTGTAAAGAGCTTGATATTATAGTGAAGATACTATTCTTAGGTTTGGTGTCATTCTATTGTAGGTTTTAGTTTCATGGGTACTTAATTTTTAAGACAGTACTAGCATCTGAATGAAAATTACTCATTTCAAGGTCATGTATCTCCATTGTATGAATATATTATTATCTTGAATCAAATGATCAAGGGTTATTCTGTTCATCTCACTATTATGGTGTGTGTAATTCTCATTTTGGCTTTAATTCAAGGAATTAATTAAAATGTTTGAGTGAGGTTATAGGTGATTATGTTCATATAAGGATTTGATAAGTAGTATTGGGTTAGAATATAAATTGATGGTATTGTAAGGCAGTATTATCTAAGATTTTATATGCTATGTGTCTAGAAGATAAACTTGGTTACAGCAAAAAAACAACCAACACCTTTGATATTATCTAGCTATGGCTCCCAAATCTATTGCAAATTGATCATTAGGGTTAAAATTGAAACCTTGCAAATATAATCTTTGTCCAAATCCATCAATAATTTTCCATCAGTTATAAACAATTCCCTTATAAAGAATTTGTGAAGCCAGGTCTAAAATCTGGAAATGAAATTCTTAAAATGCACAAGACTAAAAATGAAATCTGATGAGATGTTGCTTTAAAATATGATTTTCAAACCTGGAAGTACAAATCTGACTTCACAAATGAATTCTGGAAAAAGACAATGACTACCCTCAACTTGGCGATATCTTCTTGAGTTTCTTCTAATTTTCCCCAAGAAAACTGTCGAGCAGAACACTATCGCAATAAATAGTTCGCAGGTTAAATTATGATTTCAATTTATGCCCGCCACAATTTAACTTTGCATGTTGAAACGTAGACGGAAAAATGGTTCGTCGAAATTCTGACGAACATCGGGGTAAAAATTAAAAAAAAAACCAAAAATTCGCACAAGTGCCCAACGATACATCTGATTATATAGCTTTCATTAGAAGGTTTCGTCATAAATTGGGGTCAAATGAGTTAGTGGCTTCTATCCTTAATAACTTTTCCAACCCAAACTAGAATGGTCATAAAACATAAGTTTCAGAACGAAATCCTTTTCAATGATGATAATGAAAATACCTAAACCAATTTCTCTCCTAGTACCAATAGTATACTTCGAATAACAACCCCCTAAATTGAGATGAGCCAAAATAAGGATCCCCAACAAAACAAGACAAAACAAAACAAACAAAAACAAAACAAAGAAAACAAAGAAAACAAAAACAAAACAACAAAAAAAACTAAAAACCTAAACAAAAACTTAATTACATATGATACAGTATAATACATTCTTTTCCAAAACATCATAAATTCTATGCACCAAAATAGTGCTTGAGAAACTGACCATTAACTGGTAATGGAACAGGCTCTCCTATTAAGGTACTCAAATGAAAAGCATTCTTGCCTAATATTTCAACCACTTAATAAGGACCTAACCAAAGTCTATCAAACTTCTGGTGATCTCCCTTATTTTCTCTAGCCTTATAACATAATAACACAAGATCTGATATTCTAAAGGCTTTTATCTTGGCTCTTTTGTCAAACCAGCGTTTGACAACAGCCCGATGTATAGAGAATTGCTGCAAAGCAACATCTCTTTGTTCTTCCATGTTCAACAAATTCAGTAGTCTAACCTCAATCCTATCATCCTTGGAGTAAAACTTCTGCATAAACTTCAGAACAGGTATTTGTAAATGAATGGGGAAGATTCAATCTTGGCCATAGACTAACTTAAAAGGTGAATTCCCTAGGGCTGCTTTAATTTTGGTTCGATCTGCCCATAAGGCAAATCTCAACTGGGTGTGCCAGTCCCTAGGGTTACTTTCTAACAAATTTTTTATAACTTCCAATAAGTTCTTATTTGTGGACTCAACCACTCCATTCCCCTGAGGGTAATAATTGGAAGAATACTTCAACACAATCTTATGTTCATAGGCCCATGAAATAAACTCAGCAGAAGAAAAAGTAGGGCCGTTATCACATACCAGAGCAAATGGAACTCCAAACCTGGTTGTGATGTTCTCAGTTAGAAACTTGATGACCACCTCCATGGTACTATTCTTGCAAGGTTGTGCCTCAGTCCATCATGTGCAGTAGTCATTCGTAGTCAAGATGAATTTATGATCTATAGAAGAATTTGGATTAATTACACCTACAAAATCAAGTGCCCATTGAGAAAATGGCCTTACCTCATATACCGATTGTAGGGGCATTGCAGGATTTCTTTCTCTAGATGCAAAAGTTTGGCATAAATGACAAGTTCTACAGTGTTGATGTGCATCTCTAAACACATAAGGCCAATAATAGCCTAATCTTAAAATCTAATGAGCCAAAGCATCAATAGATCCATGTCCTGTTCCATGCCTTCCATGAAATTCACTTATGGCATGCTTAGCTTCTTGCTGATCCAAACAACATAAATAGATTCCTTGAAAATTCTTTTTGTAAATGGATCCTCCTTTGAGCATATAATGGGAACTCTTCGTCCTCAATGCTCTCCTTTGAGTAGCATTCATTCCTTCTGGACACTTGTTATTGAGGAGGAAGAAAACTAAATCGGTATACCAGGGATCCTTAGTGAATGATTGAATCGTGTATTGTTGACAAGTAATAATTTTGTTCACTTCCGCCATCGCTTTTGACAAACCTTGGCCTTGAACAAGTTTCATTGGGTGAATCTCCAGGTCAAATTCTTGTAAAATGGCCATCCATTTTCCTCTTTGTTCCCCTAATTCACTCTACATCAGAAGAGATTTCACAGCTGGATCTGAAACTATGGCCATCACTTGACTTCGAATTATATAATGCCTGAACTTCTTCACTGCTCGTACCAATGCAAAAGCTTGTTTTTCTAATGGTGAATACCTTACTTCTGCATTCTTAAATGGAGAGCTCATAAAAGCAATAGGCCTCTCCTCGTTCTCTTCTCTTCTCTGTGTCAAAACTGCTGCACATGAATGTTTAGAAGCAAAAGAATAAATGTAGAAGGGTTTTAAATAATCTGGGCTTGTCAAAATAGGTGCCTCAGATATAGATTGTGTGATCTGCATGAAAGAAGACTTAGCCTCTTCACTCCACTCAATCTTTGCATCCTTCTTCATCATTTCATTGAGGGGTTTGACAATCTCTGCAAATCCTGTTATAAACTTCCTGACAAAATTGATCCTTCCAAAGAAAGATCTCATTTCCTTCTTGCTACTTGGCTTTGTCAATTTCAAGATGGCCTCTACTCGATTTGGATCTATGGATATCCTTTCCTCAAAAATAATGTGACCCAAGAGCTTCCCTTCAGATAATCCAAATACACACTTCTTTGGGTTGAGAGAAACACCATAACTTATACATTTCTTTAGCACTTTTTCCAAGTCAACAGCATGATCTTCTCTATTCTTGGAGAAAATGGTCAAATCATCCACATAAATGATTATACATTTTCCTATCAGATCTTTAAAAGTTACATCCATTTCTCTTTAGAAAGTAGCACCAACATTGATGAGACCAAAAGGCATTCTTCTATAGGAAAATGTACCCCATTTTATAGTGAAAGCAGTCTTCATCCTATCCTCATGACTTACAAGGACCTGATTGTATCCTGAATACCCATCCAAGAAAGACATCATCTGAGATCCATTAAACTTTTGCAATACTTCATCAAGGGAAGGTAATGGATAATTGTCCTTCTCAGAGGCCTTGTTTAAATTCCTGAAATCCACACATAACCTGATTTCAGCATTCTTCTTCCTTACAGGAACTAGATTAGCTACCCAAGCAAAGTGTCTAATTGGAAAGATTATTCTTGCAGCCAAAAGTTTCTGCACTTCTTTCTGAATTAGAGGCTCAATTAATGCATTGATCGGGCATTTCTTTTGGTGAAACAACTTAGCTTCTGGCTTGAGAGGAATTGTATGTGTGATCACAGATGTATCAGATGTTTTCAAGTCATCATAGCTCCAAGCAATAGCTTCAATATTCTATTTCAAGACTTTGATCATTTCGTCCTGAATTTCCTAATTACAAGTCTTCCCTATCAGAACGTTTCTTTCTAGGCTTGAGTGATTCAAATTCACAGATTCATACTTACCTCCCTCACTCTTTGTAGGCACTCTTTGATAAGCTTGTGGATCTGAATCAAATATTCTTTCTAATGCTATCATCCCTTTTGGGATGTTATTGCTCTTCAAATCCAATATCCCTTCTGGACTGTTATTTTCTGGATCCCAATCTCCCTGATCTCTATTAGATTCATCAATTATCTGCCCTTCAAAAACATCAGAATTTTCCAAAAAGGCCAATATATGTTGATCATCATTAAATACCTGAAAGTGTTTGACATTATCGGGAACAGCTGGGACCGAAATCAACTTTACTGAAAATCTCTTAAGATTTGAGTCTTGCATAGGCTCTAATATACTAGCAGCAACAACAAGAGCATTTGCAATTTGATTAGCTTCCCTTGGGATGAGAGTAATCCCAAAGGCATCAAAATCTTCGATTAAATTCCAAACCCAGTTTCTATATGCAGCCAATCTTTTGTTATGGCATACGTATTGGCTACGTACCTATTTCACAATCACCTCAGAATCTCCCATCACTGTAAGATCAGAACCTTCTTCTTATGAGCAAAAATAAGCCCACGAGCAAGTGCTTCATACTCTGCCACATTATTCATGAATCCAAACTGTAATCTATAAGAAGCAAAGTAAGTTTTTCCTTTTGGATTAGTTAGTTCAATCCCTACTCCACTTCCTGCTTTAGATTTAGAACCATCAAATTTAAGAGTCCATAACGAGTCTTTGGCTGGAAGTTCTTTCTTTTTAGAAGTAACAGGGAATGACTTACCTAAAATGCATGGCAGCTCGAACTTTTTCTGCTCATCAAAAATTGTCTTGGGGCCAGACTCAGTTGAAGGTTTTCCTATATTCTCTATTGATTCAACAACTACTTCCTGAATGATTTCTTGAGTTAAATTATCATCTAATTCATCTTTCACCAGCACCTTTGGCATTGGTAATGCATCCAGAGTAGGTGCATTGAAAAGGCACCGAGTTACCTTAATCTCTTCTTGAATTTCTGAACATAAAACCAGAATCTGTTCTACTGATGAGAAATTTTCCTTCTGAGAAAGGTTATCCCGAGTAAGAATGGCAGCATCCTTAATTTTGAAAGAGAACTCATTGATGGGAGTCTCAGATTCCTCCTAGCATTTTTGTTGGGGCTGATCTATATAACTTAGAATATCCAGGCATGACTGACATGTTAATTCTGAATGGTTATGATAGTGAATCCTACACCAATTAGGGAGTAGTAAACTACTCAAGTCAGTGCCTCCTCCTAAAACCAACCTATTTTGTTGCAACTTTCTGACTAGAACCTGCCGGTTGATGTAGATCATGGAATCACTATGTTCTAAGAGCAAATTATCCTCGAGATTAATTACAGATAAAGTAAGGACTTCCTCTTGTTTGTAAACACCTATCTCAGTCTCAAAGAATGCTACTTCATTTCAAGCATCATATTCTGTGATCATGTGTTTGAGCCTAGGTTCACTTTCAATTCTTATCTGTGTGGCAACTCCTTTCCATGGTAACCACATGTACGAGAAGTCCAAGGAAAGATACCCCCTATGCTTTTCATTAGCTCTCGACTTAGGAGCATACCGTAAGTTTCTGGGATATCAACTACTTGGATAAATATATAGGTCTGGATCCTTGGATCTGATCCAACCTGCACATGCATGTTCTTCAACTCACCTACAACATTGACTTCGGTTTTATCCAATTGAATCACCTTTTTATTGGTTGGAATAGGACTCAATCCTAAGTTTTTACAAATCGAAAAAGGCATGACATTCCCTAATGCTCCAGAATCTAATAAACAATTGTGCAAATTCTTTCCAAAGATTCTTAAACTTAACAGGAAAGGTGGGGTACTGGTCTTACCTTTATACATAGTTGCATTTTTCTCCTTTGCTGGAGTCACCTTACCTTTCCCTTTTAGGCGATCTACCTCTTCCAAAAATTTAATACCACCTCCCATTGAGATGGGCACCACTTCATGATGTCAAAGAAAGACAGTGATGTTTTCTACCTCTGTAATTCTGCAACAAAATCAAACTCTGAATCATTCCTAATTTGATATTTAGGAAAAGGAGGCGGATTACCTCTATTCTGAGAATCAGAAGGTCCCTTTGGTGGAGGTGGATTGTTATTTGCATTCTGATTTGCTGGAACCATGTTGTTAGGGGGTGCAGATGTAGTGAATGGACCTTTATTCTGATTCCTTATAAAGTGACCACCCTTAGATTGGAAAGCTTGAGCATCATAGACATCTTCCTCTGGTTCATTATCCCCTTGCATGGGCAATTGATATTTTTCTTCAATGGTTTCATAAGTCATGGTAGTGCTGATTGGCCCATTGTCCTGATTGGAATTTCCTACTGGAGGATGGGCATCAGTCTGTGCAATTTTCACAATTTTCTCCATTTCTGGGCAATTGACTTCAGAATGTGTTGTTGTATCATGCAACCTACACCAATTGGTCATAAAATTTAAATCAGCAACATTAGTAGTATGTGGTCTTTCCTCACCTGTTTGATAATTATGGGGAACTCCCCTGTTGTTAGGCCTAGTATTCCACTGCCTATTGTTGTTGTTGTTATTGAACCTCTGATTGTATCCTCTGTTTTGATTTTGATAATTTTGATTTGAGGAGTTCTAATTCTGGAAATTCCGATTGGTGTTCTGATTTTGGTTTTGATTAGAGTAATTCCCTAGACTGTTATACCCTCCCTGATTGTTATAATTCTAGTTTTGGTTGGGAGGAGGGTTTTTCCTAAGCTGTGCCATGTCATTTGCCATCTGAAAGAGAGTCTTCTTGAGAGTCTCTAACTCACTTGTGAGTTGAATAGTTTGTTCATTCTGCACATTTTGGACTATGGATGGGGAATGGACATGGGTTGATCCTCCTATTTGTTGTGGTTGATTTTGAGGCTGATGTTGAGTTTGATGGGAGTGATCTTGCATTCCATTTCTGAAGAAAGACATAGTAGGTGGAGCTTGCAACTCAGATGCAGGTCCATATTGGGAATAAGACATCCCAGGGACAGTGTTGTATAAGGGTGGATTAGGCATCTGATAATTCATGGGAGGAAGAGCCACTCCTAAACCTCTGGATTGTAGACTTATCTGCTGTTGCAATTTGATAGCCAGATGATAAATTTTAGATAGAGAGTCTATCTTATTAGGTTGATAAGTTCTTTGCAAGAACAGGCTAATCAAAGGATCAACAACTCTCAGATACGCCTGTATTGCCATACCCTTTGGCACTAAGTAAGACTCTTGTAGCCTATGATACATTCTTTGGAACCTAGTGTTGAACAAGGGTAGTGGTTCATGATGTTCCTTTCTTATGGTGGAAAAATGGTGATATAATATTGCAGGGTCTACACAAACCCTGAATTGATTAATAAAAGCATTTTCTAAATCTGTCCAACCCAGAATAGATCCCTGGGGCAGATTTAGATACCAATTATATGGCAGATCTCCTAAACAATAAGGAAACAATCTACATACCACATCTTGATGAGCAACTTGAGCTCGTGTGCAAGCATCTTCGAATGCCTGTATATGCTCCTCAGCGCTTCTTGATTCACCATGCATGTATTTAGGACATAACTTCTCTGGGTTCTTTGGTAAATCATGGAATCCCTCAGGAATAGTCCCTAACAGAGAGGGATTATTCACAAAATAAGCCATTGGTGGGATGGGTTGAGCAGGTGGTGATATAGGCTGAATTGGTGGAGACTCAGGCCTACTTGGTGATGGTGGTGTGGGTGGAAAGGATGGTGGTGTAGGTGGAATTGGTGGAAATCCAGGCAAAGTAAGTGGTGGTGGCAAGGTAGGTATCAATATCCTATGGGCATGGGGTCTAGGTCTGATCGGGGTTTGTAATTCTTGTAAATTTTTAGGGTCGGTAGAGGATCTCAAAATCCTTCCATATTTCTTCGGTGAGAAAGACACTATGCGAGCCAACTTGTCTTTTCAGGCCCTCCTTCTAACGCCAATTTCTGTTGATGGTGAAAATGACACAAACAACGTTAAAACAAAATATTTCTACTCTATTTCTTTTGAAAAAGAAAGACAACATATAGTAGCCTAACTCCCAAGGTCCTGGTAGTTAGTTCTCAACTATCATGTGTCACTCAATCGGTTCATGCAACTGTAATATTCAAGGGGCCTGTGCTGGTAACAAAAGATTCAAGCAATGACTCATTTTACCGAACTGTTTTAGTAAAATCAATGGGGTTTCAAACAAAAGAAAAATATAGATCAAAGGGTAAACCAGTAAGTATGAATCAAATTTATCTAGCATCCAGACATATATCTTCAACAATGAATGTTTTTCCAATCAGATCAAGAAAACCATAAGATGATACAATCTATAGAATAATCTATACCATTGCATACATTTTAGGTGCTTAATTAACTTCACAATTACACATCACAAAAATTTCAAGGGTTTCAAAACAACACACATTCATTCATCATCAAGGTCATAGATCAAAAAACTTCTATAAATTTAATTCAATGATAATCTAACAATATAATTCTTAAATCTGGTTTCTTCTAATGACTTTCATCACATAAGAAACTAGCATGCTTTAGCACAATCACTAGCATTCAGATAGATTATAACTTATCAGCCTTATCAAATAAAACAACATTCTAACACCATATTGCGTAAACCTATAATTCTATTAACTATAAAAAGATCAAGTACAATGACCCTTACAATATGATACCCACAGGGTATTTATAGATATACAAAAGTTTGAACTCCACTTCTATTTTAGGTTATCCACCTTTTTAGGAACAAAAAATTTCTTGGAAACTCAGATCAATTTGATCTTGAGTTCTTACATTAGACATTCAGTTAAACTAGAGAACAAAAAAAAAATAGAAGAGAAAAAGAAGTCATGTGCTCCAAAACTGTCAGTGCTGCATGCAAGGGAGAAGGAAATCATGCATGCAAGAGATTTATGCATGTGAAGCTAGATCTACAATGAACTCATCATAACAGGCGAAGACTTGCTGTAACACATCTAATTCTGGCCCATCAACCTAGCTATCTTCAAATTTGATTCGCTCCAACTCTAATGCAGCAAACCCTTTCATATCTTTTATCTTTACCAATTCTCTTTTTGCAGCTTTCATTTCTTCCTTGACATCCATCAGCCGATCTATCATCAAATTTTCTCCATCATTTCCTTTCTGCATGAGTTCTCTAAATCTATCATCCCATTTCTCTTTGATCTAACTCAAAGACATGCCTTCTTTTGTTAATACATTTACATCTACAACGATAGCAATGACTGCTTCCAGCTCCTCAAATTGTTTAGTCAAATTATTAACAACATCTTGGACCTCATTCCTATGTTTACACAAGAAATCTATCATGAATCGGAGTATACGAGAGGTCTTCTCCAAAAAATCCTTATTGTCCTCCTCAAGTATTGATTGTTCAAGAAGAGTAGTTAAAGGCAATGCACTAACCTTCTCTAATTTTTGACTATACTCTTTATACTCCTCTTCTTGTTTCTCTGATGCTTCAATATATTGTTGCATTTCTCCTATTAACTCTTCTGTCCCTTTAATAACCTCAAAACCTTCAATAAAAAATTCACTTACTTCCCTATTCAACTTGTCTACCCATCTGTCTACCATCTCCGCTTTTCCTCTTACCTGCACCAAATCATCTACCTCCTTTTTTCTTAACAAAATAGGAGTCTCAATGGCCATTACCTGTTGTGATCTCAGAGAAGAAACACTTTTCAAAAATGAATGCAATTGATCCAATTGAGCCTTAAGCTCATCCTTCTTCTGTTTATCTTTTATCATTCTTGACTTGGTTGTTGAAGCCACCACATCAATTAGGTTCATTTGCTGATTCCTAGAGGGCTATCCCAAGTTAACAGTACTCAACTGATAATTTGTTAGTTGCATGTCCCCTACCTCCTTTTCTGTCATTGGCATGGCACACTCAACAACAATCTCTCCTTCTTAGGCCTCTCTTGTTTGATCTCTTTCATCATATCCTCCCAATACAGAGGTTGTGAAGGTGTTACTGCCCTTTTCTGCAAGTCCAGTTTTAGCCAAGTGGGAGCACATGGAGCAGTAGTCATCATAGAGGAAGAAGAAATAATGGTAGAAGGTGGCTGCATATTCACTTGGGGTTGAGAGTCAACCCTTGATTTCTCTTGTTGTTCTTGCACTATATTCATCTGCACAAGCCTTTCAGCCTCTTCCTTATCTTTCTGTTCTTGTATCTTTTTATCATCTTCTTCTTTCTTCAACCTCTCTTCCTCCAACTGATCTCTCTCCACTTTTTCCCTCTCCAATTTGTCCTTCTCTAGAGCTTCTTTTTCTAGTTTCTCTTTTTCTAAAGCCTCTAGTCTTTCTTTTTCCCGCCTTTCCGCCTCTAAAGCCTTAATTTTTTCTGCCTTTGCTTCTTCTTCTTGCTGCTTCTTAACCAGCTCCTCGGCATCCTTTTCCTTTCTCAACCTTTCTGCTCCTTCTTCTTTTTGGCAAGCTTCCTCTGCAAGTTTCAACTTAGCAATCAAGATTTCTTTCTCCCTCCAGTTTCTTGCCTTCTCTTCATCAAGGTCATGAATCTTTTGTATGAGTTCCAACTTGTCATTCTCTTCCTTAACCTTGAGTTCATACTCTTGTTGCCTTTTTTGTTTCTCTACTTCATCAGCTGCTACCTTAGCTTCAATTTGTTTGGCTTTTAATTGTTGCTTGTGTAGTATAGCATCAACTTGTACCTTGGCATCAATTTCCTTTTGTTTCTCTAAGGATGCAGCCCTTGCACCATAATCCTTTTTCACCTCTTCAAATAGTTTCCATTGATCTTCTTTTGTCAAAACCTGCTCAATATCCTCCTCTAGAGGCATGTTTTCTTGCATATATTTTTCTGACTCAGTCTTATATGAATCTGTCCCAACATCATGATTTTCCTTTTCCATTTCTTTTCCCTTTCTAGCCTCAGCCATACTATGCAGAGCTCCCTTTTGAACTTCTTTACTCTTCTTTCTTGTAAGTGGGACTTGTGCGGATGATTCACCTAATGTAGGTGTTGAAACAGTTGATCCCTTTTGTACATCCTCTTCTCGTATTTCCTCATCATCTACCACCTCAAGTTCTATCTCTTCGATGTCTGGGGGAAGACTCCAATGGCTCTTTGGGAGGTGTCTTCTTTTTGATCCTTTTGTATCCCTTACCCTTTTTAGGAGCGGGTCCTTGAGGTGCCTTGGTTCTTAACACCAACCAGTTAACACTTCGATCCAAGACTGTCCTTCCAATCTGCTTGATCTCAATGGTTTCTTCAGCATCCCAGTCAGTTGGATCCATACTCTTGGTGCCAATGTTTAAAGCTTCATAGGATGGATCCAATACAATTCCATCATCCACCAATGTGTTAGGAATATTATCTTTAACACCAAGCTCTGACATGAGTGAGACAAAAAATCTTTCATAATTCTTCTTTCTTAGATCATATTCATCTTTCCGGTCACTCTAGAAGTCTTCTAATAGATTAAAATGTTTGTCAAACATCGAAGGTAACAAAGCATACATCTTACCTTTTGGATCAAAGTGCCTATGGGCTATGTATAAACCTAACTTCAATTATATCAATTCACTACAGACCACCTTTGCTCCTACCAAGTGTTGACAACCATACTCACCCAACTTCATGGGGAACTTGTGACATCCTATTTTATGCTTTATTCCAAACCGAGCATTAACTCCAAGAGCCTGATATACAAACTCCATTAGTACTATCCTGTTATTGCAGCACCTTGGAAGCAGATGTGGATGGCCTTCAAAATCAGCTAACCTAAAATATGTGAATTTGGGGTATTGAATGTACCAACATCCCCATTCAGCTATGAATTCCATGGCTTCTTGACTCAACCTATACCTTGCATCTCCATTCAATTGGTTGATGACTACATATATGAATGTATCATTGACTCTCCTGAAATGAGTCTCAGAAACTTGTAGAGACAACTGGTCATAGTGCTCCCACACTTTCTTCTGTCCATCCAATGCTCCATTATTCCCACTTTGTTTAAACCTAGGAAGATACCCAACCTTGTTGCTGCATACACAATATAAGAGGTTATAAAGAAACACTTAGTCTGCCTGATATTGGTCAGTTGATCATGAATAGCATTTGACACAATCATCAGCCAATCAAACTGATGGGCTCCATTTAAGATTGTTTGGATGAAAGGAAACATCCACTCCTTGAACCAAAATGTATCTCTCTTCCCAAAAACTCTAGATAGCATCATGATTATATCTGATACCTCTTTGTAGAAATCTACCCTCTTTGGCTGGTCTACAAGCTTGCTTAAAGATTTCTTTTCTATCTTCAACCACTTCTTGTTCAAATGAGACTTATTGGAGTCTTTATACTGACTATATTTCTCCAAGGCCTCTGCCTCATTCAATTGCACCAACTTCTTAGGATCCAGGACATTGAATATATCTTGAAATGCTTGAGGAGTAAGATCAATGATCACATTATTTTGTGAATCCACGCATAGTCTTGTATTAGGATTGTAGGCACTTGCTATTATTAAGATCAACTCCGAGCACTGGATTGACAAAGGAAACACAATAATATGAGCCAAACCAGAATCAACAATTCTTTGTGTTCTTCCTGTTACATATTCCCTTTCTGCAAAGGTATCTGCATATAGCTCTTCAAAATTGTACTAGCCCAAATTGGTATCGATGATGTCTGACCAATCTGATTCTACTTTGCTGACTTTGATAACAGGACTCTTGTGATTATACCTCAAGGTATAAGGCAACTGTTCAGGCTTGATTTTCTTTGGTTTAGGCATTGCCTTTGATGTCCCTGCAGGTCAGTTTCTTTGAGAAGCTTCTCCTGATGTTCCTGACATTTTCTAGCTTTCCTACCACAAAAACCTCTAATTAGATCTCTGAATATCATCATAAAACATTCTTTAAAACCATACCTATCATGTATACATCGGAGGCAGAACCAGGCAGAAACATATTCTAAATAGTCTCTTTTAACACACTACCGGAATCGGAGTCAAAACTAGAATGGTAACTCTACTAACAAGAAGTGGGCTTGAAGTTGGAACTGGAATGATGACTGGAACCGGAACTGGAATGGAAACTGATTCAGTTTCCTTCAGATTTTCTATTCTCATATTTGGGTTCGGTTCCGCTCCTGCTTCCGCTAGGTAGACATTTTATAAAGTAAAAGCTCCTCACTATGGGCGGAGCCAGAGACGGGATGGAAATAGAATCGAAACCTTTTGGAAAACATAATTTTCAAGTTAAAAAATGATTCCGATCCCGCTTCCGACCAGGTTGACCATGACGTCATAAATGACTTCGTCAATTTAATGCAGAACTTCATGGTTTTAAACTAGATGATTCTCAAAATGACATGGGGCTAACTTGAACTTTGATAGAACCATCCCCATATGACCAGAGGCGACTGTATCCTAGGGCATCATATTTTAATCTTTAAAACGTGATCATAGAAATAAACAAAACCCTAATCTAGAAAACACGACATGAAAACTAGGGCACAATTTAACCCTCCTTATTTTAACCTAACAAATGCGCAAATGAAAACTTGAGTAAAACAATAGATCGCATAAACTCTAAGCTACTGTAAAAATATAAATTTAATCTACCTCACTGTAAATCCCTAAATTTAACTAAAGCCATTTAAATATAACTTACTGCAAATCAAAATAGCACAACGCGATCACGACTAAAACGTGAAAGCGACTGTGCCCTAAAATACAAAGAACTAAAAAAGCAAAAGAAATGAAGAACTAACCAGACAAACAAACTAAAGCAAGAACCTACTCAAACAAACATACGAAGAACCACAAATTATTTTAAAATGAAATTATTCAAAGCACGAAAAAACATGAAAAATGTAACAGTAAATAAACGAAGAACAAACAACGATAAGAAACCCAACCTCGAACACAAAAGAACCTAGCTAACCTTCTGAACTGATCCGCAGGCAATAATCTTCTCCTCATTCAATCGATTCGCTCAAATGAACTCTGTCGCTGCTCTTCCTTGCTCTTCAAGTTTTTTAACAATGATAATAATAATACGTTTAATCCTTAATGAAGGTAAAAATCAAAGTTCTTACCTACGCTAAGCTACTGTCATTAATGCATTAAATGCAATCGGGTGGAGTTGGAACTGAAAGAGAACCAACAGTTCACTATAGTGCGACTTCAGTCAAAAAGTCAGCGATCCAAAAGGCGGTGGGGGCGGAATCAGAATGGAGACTGATTCAAAAACTTTATGAAATTTCCTAACTTTGTTCCCGTTCCGGGTCCGGTTCCGCCGATTGAGCAGAAAACAAAACCAAAAAAAAAGAGTAAAACAAAAGACCAACATAATAAAACTCAACACAAGGACTTAGACTAAAACCAAATTATGATTATGCAATTTTCAATAAAGACTAACTTAACACCCACTCCAGCTCCGGGTCTGATGAAGACAAAACAACAGGCCAAAAAATAAGACTGTCGGGATGGGGCCCGAAACGAGTTTTGATTGTGGTTTCAGAACCCGATTTGGTTCCGGCTCCGATTCCGACAGACTTAAAAAAAATAAACAAAGTATTGAAAGGAAAAGACTCTAGACTTTGTTTGAAAAACAACAAGAGATAAAACTAACAAAGGGGGACCCATTTTGACCAAGGCAAAAGATGGGGTGGTTATGCAAGGCATAACAGATCCTTTTTAGTAGCTTTATTTAGTGCTCTATAATCAACACAAAACCTCCACTTACCATTTTTATTGGGAAACACGACTATAGGAGAGACCCACTAACTATCTAAAATAGGATATATATACCCAACATTTAACAATTTTTGTAACTCCTCTTTAACTATTTCACGCAAGATGGGATTAAGTCGTCATTTTGGTTGTCTAATTGGACAACTACCTTCTTCAATGTAAATATGGTGGGTGCAGGCATCAGGATGATTGCCACACATATCTTGGTATTCCAAAGAAAATGCATCTTTATTAGCTTTAAGCATGACAATGAGATCTTGGATTTGTTCAATGGTTAATTGTGGATTAATATTAAGTGTGCGATTAGGAAAAATTTCCATAGCTTCTAATTACGTAGGTGAATTGATGGATAGTACTTGGGAGGTGGATGTCATATAGATAGAATTTCCAAAAGATAAAAATAAACTTTACAAATAATTCTGAGTTAGCAACTGATGCAATGTGAAAAAGTGTTGAATAGATTGTGAGCTACCTACCAATGGAAAGTTTCCAAAAGGACAAGGAGTATTTATACCTGAATGGAAAACCATGCTTTCAAAAGATTCATCAGATGCATATCTATTTTGAAGAAAATTAGCAAGAATATTATCCTCAGTAGGTTCTTCCATATCTAAGGCTTGACCAATTGTCAAGATGGGAAATGACTCATCTGAGTCACTATCAACCCATACTGGATTTTTCGTCTCCAACAAGGGTTGCGCTGGTGAGTATAAAGTCAATTGTTTCTTGTGTTTTCCATTAGAAATCACCATGTTTCTCGACCAACAATTGATGAATGCATCTGCAACCGCTAACCAAGGTCAACCCAAAATCAAGGGGTATCCCCCCAACTTAATCTTTGGCTGCAAAAGCATAAATTCAGTTGGGTATTCCCATGAATCAATAGAAATGATTACATCTTCAATCATACCCTTTGGTTTGACCAAAGATCAATTTTCTATTTGAAGAACTGTGGGAGTAGGCCCTAAGTCCCTCTAGTGACAATATTTCCTTCATTTCATTTGTCATAACATTAATTGTAGTGCTCAAATAACCAAGTATATTAGGATTACTTACTTTACCAATAGATACCTTGATCACTGGACTCCCTGGATCTGAGTACTTCAGAATAGTTATATTCCTGAGCATAAGATCTACTAATTATCTAATAAATTGGACGGTCTTTGGGTCTTGCTTCTTCTTTTGCTTCTGAGTACATAGATCTAGAACTATTTTTGTATAGATGGGAATGTCCTTGATAGCCTACAACAAAGGAATTTTGATATTAACATTGCACAACTCATTAACAAAATCAAATTCAGGTTGAGAGACTTCCCTTTATATTGGTTTAGACTTAAATCGGTCGAGAAAGGGAGGTTCTTTGATTGGATCTGTCTCTGGTTCTTCATTGATCTCTATAATGGTAGGCCCCTGAAGAGCCTTTCCTGATCTTAATTGAACTCCATATAATTCTATTATATTTATAGGATAATTGGAGTACCTTGTTGCCTCATTATTATACACGGGTTATGTTGCCTTATTATTGGGATTTGGATTTGGTTGGGCTAGCATTGGTGTAGGTTTTGGTGGTTGTGTGGGATTGGTTGGCTGAGTAGATGATGGTGGTATGGGTGAAAGAAATTGTTGTGGTGGCTGATATGGGTTGATCATGGGAGGAGGAGGAAATTGTGGTTGTGATGGATATGGTTGTTGTTATGGTGTGGGTTGTGACGATTGTGGCCTCCATGTATGTTACCATGGTTGTGAAGCATACTGATATTGTGGCATCCATTGAGGGTATGATGAGGGTTGTTGCCAACCCCCATACCATCCGAGTTGATTGGGTTGGTTGGGTCTGGGAGCAAGATAATCATTTGTCATGCTCGATTGCATTACTCGAGGTGAAAAGGTCACCTAGGGGCCATGTAGTAGATTGGTTCCTCAGAATATTTCATATTAGGCACACCTACAAGAAGAGGCCTTAAGGTATAACTTCTACTGACTTCTTCTAAGGATGATATATTGGTCCTATTGTAAGGTCAATCCTCACCACCATGTTTCTTGCAACAAGTCAAATGAAACATAGCTAATGCCTTTTCAACTTCCTCTTGCTTCCTACGGGTATAAAGAGTATCTATTTGTTTACCCATATGATTTAAAAAATCCATTTTAAGATCCTCAAGTAAATTTCCTATTTCATGCTTTGTTATACCTGTTGAATTACCAGGGGCATAAGGCTTACTTGGATAGTTTTGTCCTAAATGCTGAGACCTTGAATAATTCCTACAAATGTCACAGATATTGTCAAGTTCCATTTTGGAGATATTCCCTTTACTTATTAAATTTAATGCTTCCATAGTATCATCTCTTATTCCTCTAAGAAACAACATTTTAACAACATCCTCATTAAGCCCTTGTTGGTGAGATCGTTGAAGATTGAACATGAAGCATTTGAGGTAGTCCTCCACAGACTCATCTTCATTTTGTGTCATACAAAATATTTCGTCCCAAACCTCCTTTATTTTGCAATACTCCTGATACTTGGTCAAGAATAATTCCTTCATGACTTCCCATGTTTCGATATTCTTGAGGTTCATAAACCATCGTAGGGCTGCATCCTTTAATGTAGTCAGGAACAATTTGAGCTTCTGTGAATCACTTTGATAATCATAGCTGTGACACAACACACCAAACTCAAACAAAAACATATCAGGATCCTCAATCAAAAGACCATGAAAAATGGGAAAAGTAGAATGAGGAATGTTCTTCATAGGGCATCTTGTTCACGATGTGTGATTGGAAACTCAAAGGTAACCAGATTATTGTTGGCCAATGCCCTATTATCATTGTTGTTGGCGATGATGATGATGTTGTTTTTGTTGTTATTGTTGTTGGGATTTTTTGGCCTCCTCTAATGATTTAATAACTAATCCCTTAAAGCTATAACCTAGAGATTAAATATCTGCACCAAGTAGCTATCTTTCTCATCATGAAGGTTCATTTCATTCTCAACCCAGGGATGTGAACTTGAAATGGGTCAGCATTTTCTATGCACTAGGACTCAATTGTAGTCATCCTTATCCTATAACTTAGAGAGAAAATAGTACTGAAAGTGAAATTCTTGAAAGGAACTAGATTGAGTATTGAGCATAAATCAACAACTAAACTAAACTAAAATGAATTACATAAATAGAATTCTTGGAAAATAGATAGAAAGTTACTCTGTTTGCCATGGTTGCAGGAATAGACATCGAACAAAGTTCCAATGGCTATAGGAACAAACAACTGCTAAGAATGTAACTAATTGTTGAACATAAAAGTAACTACTAAACTGAATGAATGAAATTCTCACCAAGTGGACCCCCTTGAATGAGTCTTCCCAAAACTAACTTAGATGCAACAAATTAAATATCATTTTATTCATTGAAAACATCATTAAATAACAACAGCAACATGACTATATTCCTTGAAACTGAATATGAAAGTACAATATTAGAACATCCAACCCTGTGAAGAGGAACATCTAATCATTATTTATAGAAGGAAATCTTCTAACTAACTTGGAAGTCGACTCCAACATACTAGGAGGATTCCATTTATTGAAAGCATGAAAAAGAGGAAGGAGATTATGCATGTGCAAGATTTATTCAAACCAGTCTTGTCTCAACAAGGATTTATCATAACAACACCTCCTAAATCTACTCAACTAAGAGACATGGTGATTTAAAGTTCAATTATCACTTCCACACGAGATGGAAGTTTCCAACCTTTTGACATCTTCAATGCCCATCTCTATCCAATTTCTTTAGCAATGGGGCAGTTGGCATGAACTTCTTCCACCTTGCAAACTCCATTTATATCTACATCTTAATCTAAACTTGCATTATGACATTAGCATGCAAAAGACAAGTGTATATCCATAATCACCTTAGATTACCATTCACTCAATCACATGTAAAATTAATATGGATATATCACATAGTAGGTTAATATTATCAAAAGTTATAGGGATAAATTAATGTCTAGAGTTCATAAGTTTAGGGAAATAACATAGAAAGTATTAGTAACCAGGTGCTAAAACCCATAGTAATAATAACAAACATATGATAAATTCTAACAAAAATGAGTCATTATTTGGACTCATTATCTCCCCCCAACCTAATGATCTATTGGTCCTCTAGCAGAGGGAACTCAATTCCTCTATCTTACTAAAGCCTTGAAATCAACAATTTATATCTACCCTTGATTAGCTTTTGAATTTGGATCCCAATAGAATCCCTGCTTGCTTTCCAGTTTGCCCTGCCTCTCTACCTCTATATCATATTAATAGGTTATGTGGTCTAGTATTGGCCATAACAAAATAGGTGGCTAAAATATTAATGGGAGCCAATATTGCTGCTTTGTTCTCCCAAGGTGTATATACCCGATGCTTCATTTGCAAGCTGCATAATAATTTTGTAGGGAATGGGGTTCAACCTGTTTTAACTGATTTGGTAAGTCATTTCATCTCTATGATAGATATCCCAATACTATCCTTCCTGTAGTGGCAATTACCTATTCATATTCTAGGTATGCTTCTTCCCTAAATTGCATGATCCTCTATTTGTATGATGGTCTATAATTAAATCTATTCCATGTGTAGCATATTTCTTTAGGATTTCTTGATTCAACTCTTAGATATAAGGGGGTATGGAGCTCTCTTTCTATTTATAATTTGAATTGTTTCCCTAGCTGATTTCATTTTAAATCCATGAAATCAATGTCCTCAAGTGAAAATACCCAATATATAGAAATGGATTCCATTCATGGTCACTAGGAAAAACATAGTTGTGCAAATACAACTCACACAACAAATTCTTAACTTTAGGAGGAGAAGACTGGTAAAATTGGAAAAATTCTTGTGGGGTTTCAATGGAAGAGCTTAGACCAAAAATAACCCTTGACAACTTAAAAGTGAGATGAAGCTCCCTTAAATGTAGTGCATACACCCTTGGGGGAGTCATACATTCCATAATTTGTGGTACTAGAGTCACCACATTGTTTACCTTATCTTTTAATGCAGTAATCTCAACATTCTTCTCTTCAATTTCTTCATTTTTCTTATTGATCTCTTCGAGTAGCCTGAGTTTTTCTCTTTTCCATTCTCCCTCTTTCTCCTACATTACTTTCCATAAATCTAGAGCTATTGATGCCCATGAAAAATTAGGAGGTATATTCTTACCTACTATGATCTTCCCTTGCACTGGTTCCTGATATTCAATGATTTCAACTTGCTCTACAACAACAACAAGTTCTACCAATCCTATATTTGTCTACTCCTCATGAGTTTCCTCATTCATTTTAGGTTTCTCATTGAGTCTATGGCTCCTTCTTGGAGGCACAATAGTAGTAGACTTAGTCGATTTTGATTTTTTTGGAGGACTCTTAATTTTCCTAGCAGCTGCAGGATGCTCAGTTTCTTCATTTTTCCGCTTCCTAGGGCTAGGGTTTACCTTTTCTAGTTTTTGTTCCTTAACCTTCCCTTTGCTAATTTATGATTTTCTCATTTTTCCTTGCTCCTTTCTAATAGCATCCCTAGTGCGAGTTGTGGTTTTAGGGAAAAAATTGACATTGGGGTCCAAAGATGAACTATCTTCATACACATGCTTAGATTCAGAGGAAATAGTTTCTACTACAAGTTCTGCTACAAGAGGGTTTGTGCTAGGAATTGCCCTAGAAGTTGAAGCTCCAGGAGTGAATTTAATAACCATCTTAGTCCCACTAACCCTATGAGTCTGGGGTCGACCTCTCGGACCCACATTTTCCAATATGAACTTCTTAATATTAAAAAATTTATCCCATGACATATTGGACACATCTTGCAAAGATTTTTATACCAACAATTTTATCAAACAATGATGGGAAACATAGTTTTCCCTACCTTTTTGTGTCTTAGCAGCCATGATTTCAAGAAGATTGTATAGGACGTTTGGCACATTCATTCTCATGCCATGTCTCATATGATTCAAAAGCTTGAAATGCATAGAAATTTAGATAGGATTGACAACCCTTGCAGGTAATGTATTTGACAATGTAAACAACAACTTGCTTCCATGTTTTTGGCAAATAAAGTCTTCTTATTCCTTGTTTATCTATAACAAGTGGAGGATCACTACGCTCGGTGAATTCTGCTCTAGCTAACCAAGCATCCTTAGAAACAGGGTAGGGTTCTCCTTCATCAGGAAAACTTGTCACTTCAACAATCCTTTCTTCAGTGGCTATAACTTTTAATCCTTTCACCTTTGCCTCACCATTAGAAAATGTTTGTACGAATTCTAAGGCAATGTCGTTATTGAAACTATTTAGCTTTAGAAAGTAATCTAGCCATCCACAATTCCTAAATTTAGGCTCACAAAGTGCATTTTGTAGGATTACCTGGTGAACTATTGGTTCACTTCTGATTAAATGACCTCATGTTTCCTCCACTCACACTTTGGAAAACAACTTTGCAAATAATTCTTTCCTGTAATCCTTCAGCCAAAAACCCAAATTTTCTTTTGCTTCCTGCAATTCTCACCAATACTATGTTATATGACCTCTTAATTTTACCTTTTCAATGGCATTATGATTTTGACTAAGGCAGTAAAGAAGACATAAAGGAGAGGTATTATCAAAGAAAATGGCGGTGGCTTAGTGTCATATCATGCATGCAGAATGTCACTTCAACTTCATCATTTCAAATTACTACCATGCTGGCACATAAACTGGCTTAATGATATGTATGACACATAGGTTCAGACCCCCCCAACCTAAATAAAAAGCATGTGTTTGCATAGGATGGAATGGAATGATGAAAATGAATAGGGCATACTAACTAGATTTGCTATGTAAAATATCAATATTAAAATACAGTAATCAAACAAATTCATATAAGATAATTAATATACATAAGTGTTTATGCATGTACCTAAAAAGATGGAATGCCTTTTCCAAGAATTATGGAAGGAAGTACCGGTCATCATAAAAGTACAGTTGAGCAATTAAATGAAGTGATGGTAGAGTGATGTGAAAGAGAGAGATGGTGGAGATGAATTGACAAATAATGATGATGGAAAAATTAGTTCCCACAAGAAGTGGAAATTTTTATTATGATTGCATGTGTACCTTTGACAAGCTAGAAGGTGGAACACTAGGTTCACTTCCTTTGGTTGCAAGAACTTAAGAGTTCTGGTATTCAATGAATTGCTGCATGAACTCATGCTTTGAGGCACACTTATGGTATAGCTTGAGACGATGACCATTGACCAAGAGCTTGAAGCTGACATGATCAATTGTTGTAAGCTAAACAACACCATTGGGGAAAACCTCTACAATCTCAAATGGTCCCAACCATTGGGTTTGAAGTTTTCCTAAGTTGTCTTTATACCTAGAATCATAAAGAAGTGACCAGTCACTTGGCTATAAATTCTTTTCTTTGATGTATTTATCATGCCATCTAACTCTCTAGTTCTACACCATCTCAGTATGGTGGAGAATTGATTTCCTCATCTCATCTAAGGCATTTAACTGCATAACCTTATCTTTCTGTGCCTTAGATATATCTATTCCAAGGTCTAGTGATGTTCTAAGAGTTTTATGTTCAAAATCTATGGGCATCATTGTTGTTTTTCCATATAATAGTTCAAAGGGAGTAAAACCATTGGTGGTTTTCCAAGTGGTTCTATAGGCCCAAACAACTTTTGGCAACCTATTTTCCCAATATTTTCTATGGATTTCCACTATTTTAGTCATAATAGATTATATTTCCCTATTTGTTACCTCAGACTAGACATTGGCTTGCGGGTGATAGGGTGTAGATTTCCTATGCCTAACATTATACTCATTCACTAATTTTGTGACAAGAGTAGATGCGATCTGAGCCCCTTGATCTATGACTATCTCTCTAGGAACTCCATGGCATGTGAAGATTTATTCATAGAGGAATTCTACAAATTTATTGTCCCTAGCATGTTTCATGGCTTTGACCTCAACCCATTTTGTCACATAATCAGTACAAACCAAGATGTAAGATTTTCCATTTGATGGTGGATCAATTGAACCTACAAAATCAAGTCACCATTTATCAAATGGTGTGATAACTACTTGAGGGTATAGAGGCATCTCATCTGATTTAGTTGGTAAACCCATCCTTTGACACCTATCACATTTCCTAGTGTACTTGCTTGCATCCTTATGAAGTGTAGGCCAGTAATATCTTGTATTGAGAATCTTCATGGTCGTTCTCTTAGTTGCAAAGTGTCCCCCATAGGGTTCATCATGGCATGCATGTAGTATATCATGAGTTTCATCTTCTCTTATACATCTCCTCATCACATGATCTGGTCTAGTATAGAATAAACAACCTGCCATCCATGAGAATGGAAAAGTGTTTTCAATAAGAGCCCTTTGTTATTTTGAAGAGAAATGAGGGGGAATTCTTCCTGTAACCAAATAATTGGCTATATCTGCCTACCAAGGTGTGTGAAAAATGATGGAGAACAAATTTTCATCAGGAAATGAGTCATCAATGACTTGAGTATCCTCAGATGTGGTCAATTTGGATAGAAAATCTGCCACAACATTTTCCTTTCCTGGTTTATCTATAATGGTGATATCAGATTCTTGCATTAACAACAACCACCTTGCTAATATTCTTGTGATCAATGGAGTATTCATAAGGTATTTTATGGCTGCATGGTCTGTATGGACAAAGATCTGGTATCCTATGATATAATGCCAGAATTTGTTGAGAGCTTAAATGACTTCCAACATCTCCTTCTCTATCGCTGTCTAGTTAAACTCAACCCCTTGTAGGTTCTTGTTGACAAAGTAGATTGCATTCTCTATTGCTCCCTCTTTTTGTCCTAAGACAACCCTTATAGCATAATCAAATGTATATATGTCAATATGGAAAGGGAGTTTCCAATTAGGGCCTTTGAGCACCGGTGCATGTGTTAATGCTATTTTTAAATTAGAGAATGATTTATCACAATCCACTATCCATTAGAATTCAACATCTTTAGTCAAAAGATTATAAAGTGGTGTTTCCATCTTACTGAAATATTTTATGAAGTGCCTATAGTATCTTGCATGTCCTCGGAAACTTCTAACATATTTTTTCTTGAAAGGAATAGAAAGATTGGTATTTACCTCAATTTTGGCCAGGTCCACTTGAATTCCTTTTTGAGATATATAATGGCCAAGGACCACTCCTTCCTACATCATCATAAAGTATCAACTGTAGCTAACCACAACCTTCCCAGAATAATGGGATACCCTCCTTATGTAGCTTTAGGGGGAAGGATCATGAAGTTAGCTTGATATTCCCAAGAGTGTAGAATAACAACAAGATCTTTAACTATACCATCTAGTTTAAAAGTGGAACCGTCAGCAAGATGTAAGACAGTAGAAGTAGGTCTCAGATTTGTAACATTTAGTTGCTGCAGGATATCCTTAGTCATCACATTGATAGCAGCTCCCAAGTCAATTAGAGAATTCTTTACTTGGATTCCATTTATAATGACTTCAACTACAGGACTACCTGGGTCAGTATACTTAGGAATAGTTACTTTCCCAAGCATGATATCTACCAACTGCCCCATCACATGAATAGTGGTGGGGTCCTTTTTTTTCCTCCCATTATTTTTTAGACATGCTTCCTTAATTGCCTTACTATATATGGGAACATATTTTATGGCCTGTAACAAAGGTATCTTGACACATATGTGTTTTAGATTATCCAAAATATCAAAGGTTGTTTCTTCCTTTTGCTTAAAAACTTCTAACCTTTGAGGAAATGGTGGGTCAGGATTAGACTACCGAACTAGTTCAGGATTCTTGGGCACACTTGACTAAGAAAGGATATCAGATAAATTTTGATGCTCCTCTTCTTCCACAAGAAGCTCTATTATAATAGGAGTGGAAGGAGATGATAAAGTGGTTCTTGAATGCAGATGAATATCACTCAGACTCATAGCATAGGCAGGAAATTAGTTTTGATCTACAGAGTAGATCGGTTGTTGCTATGGTTTGTTATTTGGGTTGGGTGTGGGTTGAGCTGGTAATTGAGTAGGTCTAGGTGTGCTAGCATTTGAGTTAGGAGGAGGCATTATGGTAGATTGAGGCTGTTGCATGTAACTAGTTGCCTAGTTTAGCCATTATTTCCCTCCCCTCCATTGGGATGTTTGTTGCCAATTTCCTCGGGGTTGTTGTCACTAAGGTGGAGTGTTTTGGTAATTGGGCCAAGTATTTGGAGGGTTTTTCCAATGACAAGGTGAATAACCTCCAAAGTTTGATGGATATGGGGGTTTCCATTGATTACCAAATGCATAAGAATTCATATAAGGTCCACTAAAAGATAATGGGTCTAGTGGCATACCTTGTCTTAGAGCCCATGGCCTTCTTTTTGCAATGTATAAAACCTGATCATCATTACCCTCAATTGGCTTAAATTCTAGTGGAATTTTCTTGTTGTCAATGTTGGATACCATTTTACATTTGCAATCCTTCTTTTTCTTGTAATGAAGATAACATTCTGCCAACATTACCTCTGCCTCCTCATGTTTCTTCTTTTCTTGAAGTGTATCTAGTTGAGTTTCCATATTATTTATGATGTCTTGCTTGAAATATGACAGGAAATGAGTGATTTCCACCCTTGAAACTCCTTTAATGGAAGATTTACCCATAGAAGATTGGTAACCTCTTCCTTTATTTATAGCTTCCCTGGAGTAATTTTGACATATCTTCTTAATATCATCCTAGGGAACTTGGGTGATATCTCCACCTCCTATTAGGTCTAGAGCATCAACACAATTTTCATTGATCTCTCTAAGGAAGGGCAACATTTGAGACCCTTCATTGAGTGCATGATGTGGGGATTTCTGTAGATAAAATAGGAACCTTGACACATAGTCCTCCAAACTCTCATCCTCCTTCTGTTGCATCCTAAAGATATCATCTTCTCTCATATCACTACCTCTATAGTATTCTTTATACTTCTCAAGAAATGTTTCCTTCATAACATCCCAAGTATTCACAGTATTCCTACCTAAGCTCATAAACCATCATAATGCAACTTCTTTCAAGGTAGTAGGAAATGGTTTAAGCCTATGAGAATCAATAGTGTAGTCATAGCTTTTACAGAGGATATCATATTCAAACAAGAAAGTGTCTAGGACCTCTGTTACAAGCCCATAGAATTTAGGAAGAACTGAAGTAGGAATGTTCTTGAGGTTATCAAATTCATTCTGTTGAGGGATAGGGAATGGAAAAGTGGGTTGGTTAGGTCTAATTGGGGCAGCCATAATTTCTTGATGGATTATTAGAGAAAATGGATTCTCAATAAGGCTTTGGGTAGCTTTATCTTTAGAGGAAGCTTCAAAACTGGTCAAATTGGAAAATGCATCAGCAAAAGGATTTGCTTCTTCTTCTTCTTCTTCATCTTCTAGAAAATTTTGAAACTCAACTAGCTGGTTATCAATATTAGGGTCAACAAGAAGGAATCTCTCTAGAGAATCTCTTCTCTTGCCCCTATGCATACAGTATTAACTTAGTATCAACCATCTCACACAAAGAATTAGTGAAATAATAGTGGATCATTACTTTATTCAAATGAAGGGTATGCTAAAACCAAACTTCAGAGATACCAAAAATAAGAAAGAAACTATACATGACTTTGAAAGAAGTTCCTTGTTTGACACCATCCTAGGCAACGGTGCCAAAAACGTTGGCCTCCTCTAATGGTTCAATAACTAAGCCCCTAAAGCTATAACTTAGAGATTTAATATCTGCACCAAGTAGCTATCTTTCTCATCATGAAGGTTCATTTCATTATCAACCTAGGGATGTGAACTTGAAATGGGTCAACATTGTATATGCACTAGGACTCATTTTTAGTAATCCTTATCCTATAACTTAGAGAGAAAATAGTACTAAAAGTGAAATGCTTGAAAGGAACTAGCATAAGTACTGAGCATAAATCAACAACAAAACTGAAATGAAATTAATTATAGAAACAAAATTCTTGGAAAATAGATAGGAAGTTACTCCGTCTATCATGGTTGTAGGAACAAACACAAAATGAAGTTTCAATGGATGCAAGAACAAACAACTACTAAGACTGTAACTAATTTCTGAATAGAAAAGTAACTACTAAACTGAATGGATGGAATTCTCACCAAGTGGGCCCCCTTGAATGAGTCTTCCCAAAACTAGCTTAGATGAAACAAATTAAAGTATCATTTTATTCATTGAAAACATCATTACATAAGAACAACAACATGACTGTATTCCTTGAAACTGAATATGAAAGTATAATATCAGAACATCCAACCCTATGAAGAGGAACATTTGATCATTATTTATAGAAGGAAAGCTTATAACTAACTCTAACTAACTATTTAGTTGACTCCAACAAACTAGGAGGACTCCATTTAATTGAAAGAATGAAAAAGAGGAAGGAGGTTATGCATGCGCATGATTTAGTCAAACTAGTCCCACCTCAATGAGGATCTAGCATAATAAAACCTCCTAAATCTACTCAACTAAGAGACATGGTCATTTAAAGTTCAGTTATCACTTCCACACGAGCTGGAAGTTTCCAACCTTTGACCTCTTCAATGTCCATCTCTATTTGACTTCTTCAGCAACTGGGCAATTGGCATGAACTTCTTCCATGTTGCAAGCTCCATTTATATCTACATCTTAATCTAAACCTACATTATGACATTAGCATGCACAAGACAAGTGTATATCCATAATCACCTTAGAGTACCATTCATCCAATCACATGTAAAATTAATATAGATATATCACATAGCAAGTTAATATTATCAAAAGTTACAGGGATAAGTTCATGTCCAAAGTTCATAAGTTTAGGTAAATAACATAGAAAGTATTAGTAACCAGGTGCTAAAACCCATAGTAATAATAACATATGATAAATCCTAACAAAAATGAGTCATTATTTGGACTCATCAGGATACATGACGTCTAGTGCCCAAAGGGTAAAGTAGGTTATGAATGGCTCTTGGGTTTCTGAGAATGGAGCAACTTCCATCCCGTAAGTCTCCTGAAAAATCTTTTCAACGTTTCTTTTCAATATTTTAGAAGAACCTGAACGAGTACCTGTAGGTGTCTCAACGGTAGTATATTCTATGAGACACTTCTCAATATCAAGTTGAGGTAACTCTAATGACTTTAATTTAGTTTTCAATTTCTCTTGAGTTGAACTACTTCCTTCAACGGATGGCTTTGATCTATTTTGTAATTCTTCGGGTTTTGGTCCCTCAATAGATGATTTTAATTTGTTTTTGATTTTTTCGGGTTGTGAACTACTTCCCTTTTATTTTCTAATAAATCTCCCTCTACTATCCCTACTATGATTCATGCACCTAAATGACTTATAGCAACACAAATCAGGAGTATTAATCTTAACAAGGTCAAAAATTGCATAGGCTTTTCTCTTGACGTACTGGTCCTAACTCAACTTGCTATGATTTTAGGACTTTAATATATTTCCCTAGAAATGAGGCAAAAATGATTGGATTAAACTATGGTTGATGTTCAGGGTAAAAATATCATTGTAATTGTATCTTAAATTGGTGAATGGATTGAGATCATTCCTCAAAATTTCTCCTTAATTTACTCCTCAATGTCAATCCGGGAGTGTAGGCTTGTGAAAGATATTGGGGATGTTTGCTTAAGAGCTGAACTTAGAAAGACAAGTGGGGATGGATGCAACTACATGAAAGTTGCATTTGTTCAGAAATCTGATTTTTTGACCTCTTATCACCCGTGTGACAAGAACCTGGGCTGAACAGTTAGCAATCACAACAGATTAAAACTATCCAACAAAACAAAAATATTAATTCTTACTAACACTAAACTACTTGAAGTAGATGAATGATGGAATGTAAAGCAATGAATAAATTTCACACATATTAATAAGCAATCCAATTAACACTTGTTTGAAATAATCTGTTGAGCTGAATTTATGTAGGACAATAAACACATTAATTAAGTTTGATTGCAAAGTAGTCTGCTAAATCAAATATATATGTAGCACAATATCAAAACAAACATCAATCACCAATACAACGAATAATAATTAACACATTAAATACTAACATAATGATTAAGGATCAAAACAAATTTAAAACTAAGAAAGTATCATTACCACACAACACACAAATGCTATAGCTAGTCACTGGATGATCGAGGAAGTGGGCACTACCTTCTCCAATTTCCAGTGAAGAAAAAAAATCCTACTTTACTCTACTTAATGCATATGCAAAACAATTTTTCAAACTCCAATCGTCCTTTTATCAAAACAACACTTTTCAGATATATATTACCAATTACTAACTCAAGTCTTAGCATACATATATATAGATATCATATGTCACTGAGTTTATAATAGAATAATAAAAAAGATATACAATTATTTGGGTTGCTATGGCCTACGTCCAACAACCTTTAAAATCTTCTTAAGAATAGATTTACAGATTTAACATTGTTCCAAAAATAAAACAACTTAGACCAAACTTAATCAAAAGAGACACATGACTCATGAGATGGTTCTTGTTCTCATTTCACCAATGCTCCCATTTCTCCCTCACATCATCCACCTAATCATTCCCTGATTTTCATAATCACAAGGATAATTAGTAAATAATTAAAGGTTTTGATATATCCACAAGTTCCTATCCTCTCTTTTCATTTTATTACATATCTCTACTTCATTAACAAATAGTGACAAGAAATACAAGGGATTCTATAGGAACAAAGAGGTAAAGTGGTAAACAAAAGGGTAAAAAATAAAGACACATTTATCCCTCATCACCGAGCCTATCTCTTAGGCATTCAAAACTATCTTTTGGTAATGCTTTGGTGAAGATAGCAACAAGCTACTACTTAGATCTAGAATATTGAAGCTCAATCTCACCTTGTTCTACCAACTCTCTTCTGATTTGATATTGGATCTCAATGTGTTTGTTGCATCCATGGAAGACTAGATTCTTTGTCAAAGCTATTGAGAACACATTGTCACAATGAATAATTGTGTTGTCTTCTTAATGTTGTTGTAAATCTGCAAAGATCCTCCTCAACAAAATAGCCTGACATGCTACTGCATTTTTTGCTATGTACTTAGCTTCTACTATGCTAAGAGAGACAATGGGATGCTTATTTGATGTCCATGAGATTGCACTTGATCCCATGTGGAACACATATCCTGATGTGCTCTTCTTATCATCTAGATTTCCTATCCAATCACTATCCGTGAAACCAACTAACTTAAATTCATTAGATGGACCATACATTATTCCATAACCTGTTGTTCCATTCACATATCTCAAGATCCTCTTACTTGCTTGCCAATGTGTGTCCTTAGGATTCTCCATGAACCTATAAATAAAGCTTACTGCATATATTAAATCATGCCTATTTGATTTCAAATACATCAAAATTCAAATCATGCTCTTGTAGAGGGTTGGGTTCACATCTTTAATGTTGTCCTCTTTCTACAGTTTCAGACCTGTTGTTGTTGGTGTGGGGGCAATTTTATGTTATGCATTTTAAACCTTCTTAAAATTGTTTGGCATAATTAGATTGTGAAATGAAAATGCCATGTTGTGTTTATTGAACTTATATCCCAAGAAAATACTTCAACATACCTAAATCCGTCATCTCCAATTCATTTTTCATCACCTCTTTGAAATCAACAATCTTGTTGTCACTTTTACCAGTAAAAATCAAATCATCTATATACAAAACAATAATTAAAATATCACCTTCAACTACTTTGATGTAGAGTGTGGGCTCACTTTTGCTCTTGCTAAAGCCATTACTCAATAAATAGGAGTCTATTCTACTATAACACGCCCGAGGTGCTTGTTTCAGTGCATAAAGAGATTTTCTAGAGCTTATACACTTTATCCTCTTTCCCTAGGACTTCATAGCCAGGTGGCTGCTCCACATACACTTCCTCCTTCAACACTTTGTTCAAGAAGGCTAACTTTACATCCATCTGAAACACCTTCCATTGATGTTGTGCTACAATTGCTATAACTTTTTGCACTATTTCCAGCCTTGCAATTGGTGCATATGTCTCATCATAATCTATACCGGGCTAATGTTTGTACCCTTTGAAAACTAGCCTTGCCTTATGCCTTTCAATTTTACCTTCAGGTGTGCACTTGGTCTTGTAGAACCACTTCACTCCAATCACTTATTTACCCTTGGGTAAGTCGGCTAGCTCCCATGTTTGGTTCCTCTTTGTAGCCTCCAACTCTTCATCCATGGCCTCACACCACTTCTCTTATTTCACCGCTTCCTCAAAGAATGTTGGATCACTATAGAAGAATAGAGAAAAATATAAATTTTCATCAAAATCAACATGCCTTGTGCTATCATAGATCTCCCTCACACTCTTTGTCTTTCATGGAATCAACGATGCAAGTGTGGGATCAGAATTAGCTTCTGAGCTACTACTACTTTGACCTCTAGAGCTGCTGTATTGTTGACTGTTAGAGCCACTGCTTACTAAATTTTGGAGCTACTACTCTATTGTCTCTATTTAGAGCTGTTATTCTATTGAACACTGCCAGAGTTACTATTCTACTGCACATCACTGGAGATTTTTTTTTCTAATTCTCTACAGTGGTTTCTTCCTGAGTTGCATCTTCTAGAGCTTCTTCATCTTCAAGGGGTATTGTAACTAAAATACTTGTGGTGTCATCCACTATTCCATCCCATGCTTCATTTTCAATGAACACAACATCTCTACTAATCACAACATTCTTGGTGATGGGATTGTACAATTTGTAAGCTTTTGACTCCTCATTATAGCCTATGAAAATGCATTTTTATCCTTTATCATCAAATTTCTGCCTCTTCTCTTTTGGCACAAGTTCATATGCCACACACCCAAATATCCTTAAGTGTTCAACAATCCATTTACTATTTGTCCAAGCCTCTTGTGGAATCCTATCACAAACAACCTTTGTGGGGCACCTATTCATTATATAAACTACTGTTGCTACAACTTCACCCCAAAAAATGTGTGACAACCCTTTTTATTTCAACATACTTGCTGCCATGTCTTGAATGGTCCTATTTTTCCTCTCAGCCACTCTGTTTTGCTGTGGAGTATACCTAGTTGTGAATTGTTTGTGAATGCCCTCATTCCTACAAAAAATTAGAAATTATTTGGAGATGTACTCTCCCCCTCTATTTGTTCTAAGGGTTTTGATATACTGACCAATCTCCTTTTCAACTGTTGCCTTAACCATTTAAATTTCTCAAAAGCTTCTAATTTTTTTTCAAGAAATAAACCCATATTTTTCTATTGTAATCATATATGAAGGTCATGAAATATGTGTTTCCACCTAAGGTGGAGGTTTTCATGGGTCCACACAAATCTGAGTGCACTATTTCAAGAGGTTTTGTTGCTCTCTTAAAATACCTGGATTGAAATGGTTGCCTATGTTGTTTTCCTAAAATTCAAGCCTCACATTTTCCATCGAGTTTTATCATGGGTGGTAGACCTCTAACCATTTCTTTCTTAGAAAATAAATTCAAACTAGAAAAGCTTAAGTTCCCATACCTTAAATGCCAAAGTTTGGATGGGTCTTTGATGAATGTCTTGAATGTAGACTATTGTTCCACTGCTGACTGTTTTGCAATTGTTGTGAGTGTTGGAAAATATTGTTGTTGCTGATATTTTGTTGTGTCTATCATAGATACTATGTGCATCCTGAGAGGAAATATTATGTTTCTCATCATCTACACTACAACCATCACTTTCTTGTTGCCTCCTTTGTCAAATATCTTGCACTCTTCATTGTCCATCAAGATTTTATAACCGTTTTAAACCATTTTTTCAATACTCAATAGATTATGTTTTATACTAGGGGCATAATAAACATCTTGGATTTGTTGTCTCTCACTATTCTTGGTTTGAATGCTGACAACACCTTCTCCCATGCCAAGGAATTTCTCATCATTTCCCATTTTGATTTCAATTTTTATGTTGCTATCTATGGAGGAAAATATTTTCTTGTTACCACTCATGTGGTTGTTGCATCCAATGTCCAAGTACCATACTTTGTCATTGCTATGTTCAACAAGGCTGCAAATGATGAATAAATTGGACTGTTTGTCATTTTCAGCCTTGTTCTCATTTGCTACTGTAGACACTGAAAAATGTCCTAAGTCTATGAGCATCATTTTTTCTAGTCATCATCTTTCAATAATTGAATAATTTTAATTATTCAATTATGTTCGATCATATTCCTTTATTAATTAAATAGTTTTTAATTATTTAATTGATTCACCTTCTCATTTCTATCTTGATCAATTAAAATTATTTAATTGCATCACTAATACCCCTTTCTTCAATAATTAAATAAATCATTATTTATTTAATCATTTATCTTTTATCACATGTCTATAGTTAGATAATAATTATTATTTGACCTTTTATTTTTCTATAATTAAATAATTAACGAAATTATTTAATTATGTGTCATTCTTCTCCTTTAAATAATTGATCCTAATCAATTATCCATATTTAATTTATATCTCCTCATTTAATTAAATTTATGAATTTAATTAAATCTTCTTTTTCATTTCCTCCAAATAAATGATTTAAAATAAATTATTTATTTGCCACTTGTCATCCCCTTCCATTTTCGAATAAATAATTTAAAATAAATTATTTATCCCTCTATTTTGGTCAAAGATCCCCTGTCATTATTTCATGTCATAGTCTGCATGTCCTGCATGTCTGTCATAGCCGTCAGGCGTCATAGCCGTCGGCGTCATATCTTTTCCATGCATGGCATATTCTGGTTGCATCAATTCTCAACCGTAGATCTTGGCATCTTTCTAGAAACTCGATCTTGGCCATCCATTTCGTAACTTCCCTCTCATGAATCCTCATCCGTTGATCTTAGAATCTTTCTGGAAGATCAATCTTGTCCGTCCATTCAAATGGTTGTCTATAAAAGAAACCCTTCCCCTCCATTTTCAATTTAACAGTCATTATCTCCAACTTTCTTGCTTACTATTTGCAGGTATTTGCACAACTTCAACAACAAATCTGAGGGCAATATTGGCATAAAAAGAAAAATAGGAGAGACAAGAGAAAGAATCAACTTCAAAGGGGAGTGTTTTATTTCATTTGTTTTCATTTTGATTGCTCTTTTTATTTGTATTCTCTTGTTTAGATTGGGATAATAGTTTAGAAGTGTTGGCTGTCACTTATCTATACTATTTGATTTTTCTTATTCTTACATTGGTGAACCTGACGTGAATCGAATAATATTGCAAAAAATCATTTGTTTTCTTGTTTGTTTGGTTGTTTTGCAGGTTACAGCCAAGAATTCATACGAAATCCCGTCATCTTTTTTTGAGCATAGAAAAATGGGCGCATAAATCCTTTAAAAATGATCATCTGGGTTTTGTAGCCCTCATTTTCAGCTTTCCGAAACTTCAAACGGTTTAAACTTTCGTTAAGATTTGAGAAAGTTATGGCTATTTTAATATTTGCTGTTTTTTTAGTGTAGCTGTTAAAACCCGCGTTTTCTTTTGCCTATAACATTTTTTCATGCAAAATTTTGGAAAAATAATTTATGAGTTTTGAAGGTTTGAGTTCTAGCTTTCCATAAATATAAACCAATTGAAATTTTGTTAAGTTTTGAAAAATTTATGATTATTTTAATTCTCTGGTGTCATTTTCTTTTGAGTTACTAATCTCTTGTTTTTAGCATGTGGCACAGCTTGGAGGGAGTCTAAAAAAATTGTTTCTTTAGAAACAAAAATCGAGCTTTTAATTTTTTTTAGGCATAATCAATTTTGTTTGCTTTCAACAACTACAACAAATTGCATGCACACTCATTGGTTAAAATGAACATGCATTTCATTTCATGGGATTAAAATGAACACAAATTGCATGCACACTCATGGCTTAAAATGAACATGCATTTCATGTCATTGGCTTAAAATGAACTTTGTTTTTTCACATCAAGTTAAATTTTTGAAATGAACAAAGTGTCTTGTGTGTCCTCCTCACATTATCATTCGGTAATTAAAATTTATAAGTGTCTTCAATTTTGTGTTACCCTTTGATGCAATAATCGAAGTATCCTCTCCCCTTGCGCATTTATGCGATCTTGGGTGTAAGAGAAACGGTTATTGCCTCTAGAACTTGGGCCTTCCTTGGTGGGAAAAAGTACTCACCCCAAGGCGACTCAGACCGGCAACGGAGCTTTTTGGCCAAGCTACCCCCGACCGGTATATAAATGTGAATCCTAAGGGAAAGCCTAGGATTACGAGTGCGGATGTGTCATACGGACCAAGTAGTACTCCCCAAAAAAATTTTGAGCGTAACCTCTTCAGGCTGGAGTGCCTCCTAAACGGAGCTTAATCTTGTGCCCCATGTATGGCCACTCGAACGGGGGTCCCGAACTAAAAACCTTTGTGTAGTTGCCAAAATCCTTCTATTTGCTAGGGCAGCAACGGTCGTTGTGAAGGCATCCACATTCTCGTAATTCTTAGTAGAGGTGATCAACCTGCCATGGGAGTTTTATGGGGGTTGGAAGCTTGGTTGGCCTGAGAAGTGAGTGCAATGTAAGGGGGAGCCCGTGCAGCCAAGCTTTTGGATTCACACGCTAAGAATAAGTGCGGTTGGGGAAACCCACGTGGAATCTAGCGAATATTGTCCTTGCTTAACCTAGGGTTGTGCTTGTCTTTATTGTGCATGTTTTCAAATTTTCAAAGACAAGATATTGTGTTTTCCAATTGTTTTTTTAAGACATTGAGACAAATAAACACCTTTCACAAATCTGGAAACACACACATTCAACTTGAAACAATTCCAAATTTTGCAGTCTAAAACCCAAGACCAAACTTGTCCAATTTGATATCAAACAACCTTTATCGAAAACCAAAAAAAAAAAAAAAATTGCTCAAATCTTCCATTAGTGACATCTTTAGTTGCATTCACCCATAGGTTCATCCTTTTATATTATATCCTTGGTAATAGGGTAATTATCATTCCACCATTCCTTAATCTTGGTCTTAGGTACATTGGCACTTGGCATCCTTATATCTTTGAAAATCACAAAAAAATAGCATAGTTTCATATCCATTTTGCATTGACACCTTGCATTTTTCATCCAAAGGTCACAAGTTTTGTATGGTCCTCATCCATTATAATCCAAATTCATGACTATGTCTTCACTTTACCTTGATCTTCTTCGTAGTCAAGCTGAATATCAATCAATCCTCAATCGCCAATACCAACCACTCACATACCCTTCTTACCAACAATCCATAAGCCTTAGCCCTTCATCCATCTACCCTCACTATCAAGAGTCCCTTAACACAATCCATGCCATTGACCCACAACAAATGTCCATTAGTCATCCCTATCCTAACTTTGACAAGGGAAACCAACCTTCCACTAGTCCATTCCAATCCTCCACATCCTATCGTAATCCATCATCCACTAGTCTATTCCAATCCCCCACGTCTTATCCTAATCCATCATCCACTAACCCATTGTCATCCACTCCATCCCAAACTACAATACCATCTAATAAAGGCACATTAATTAATGCTCTCCAAGGACAACTAGCAAAGGAACTTGTTCAACTCCTAAATGAAAACGAACTTAGGAAATCCAATCACATTGTTGGTCCTACACCATCCAACCATTTGTCACCATCATGTCTTCCATTGCCTACCAATACTGAAAAACATCTTGCTGTTGAAACTCCATTATTGCCATGTCAAAATCTCGGGTCTATCAAAGAAAATCATATCCTTGTCCAAAATCAAATTCCATTGCCTAAACTTGAGGATACATGTCAAAAAGAAAGTCCAAAGCATGACATCACAACTTCACTTTCATATCAAGATCGAAGCAGTCCATCTCATGATCCCATCCTTAAGTCCATCCAAGAAGTCCTTCTAGATAATCATGGCATCCAAAATACACCTATCCTTGTTCAAGAGTCTATTCATAACCATGTCATTAAAGATACACCTATTTTTGACCAAGATCCTACCATTGAACAAGAAATCCAAAATGATCCTCTTATTGACCTTTATGCCATTCATGATCAAACATTTGAAGATGATCCCATCCAAACACAAAACACCTCCATTTCCCAAAATGAGACACTTGCCTCCTTTGGACACATAGATAATCAAATCAATGATATGGATAACATCAAAGAAGAGCATAAAGCAACTACTATTGATCAAGTCAAAGGAGAACACAAAGAAGCTACTATGGATCAAGTCAAAGAAGAAGATACAAAATCTATGACAAATCAAATTGATATCCCAAATGATCGAGAAGAAACAAGCATGACGAATGACAAAGCCAAAACATCCTATCAATTAGGAGTGTCCACCTTTGTCAAAGCAGGATTTCTTGTAGATGAGGAGATTCCAAGTAACAAAAACCACATACAAAATGATGGGTTAGCATCTTGTTTTCAAAATAAAAAATACCTCATCGAAAACAAAATCTGTCAGAGCATGCAGTATCAAGGAAGAGGACTAGGTCTACATGAGCAAGGCATTATAGAACCAATACAATTTTATGCAAATCCTAGACATCAAGGTCTTGGTTATTCTTCAATCAGAGAATCAAATGATGTTAGTGGTACCTCCTTGATATTGGTGGCAACTTTAACTGATATAAACATCAAAATAGGGGCCATGAGTAGTCCTTGTCATAAGGTTGTTGCCAACACTCCTTCCATCCACACCATAAACATGAATAAATCTTCCATTTGGAACCAACAAAAAGAAAATTATTATAAATCCAAAATTCAAAATCAAATGTCGAAGGCCATTGAATCAAACAAAAATTCAAGTGGACAAATGAAGTTAAAATGGATTCCAAAGAAAAATGGATCAAACAAAGAAAATATTTCAAATCCAAAAGTCAATCAAAATATGGAGCCACAAGAAAAGAGGACTCCCACATATAGTAAATTTCCACCTCCTTTAAAATGGTCATCAAGAAAGGCATATAAAAATGTTGGTTCCAAACACTATCCTAATCAAAATTCCAAACTCCATCATCCACCATCCCAAGTTTGCAAAATAAAAATTGCTACATCCAAAACACCAAATAGTCCATCCACACCTACCATCATCCATCATAATCTTGCATCTCGCCTAAAGTCTAAAAATCCTACTTCACAAATCCATCGCATCTTGGCAACAACCCTTTATCATAAGGACTCCCATGGTACACTATCACGATGTGCGTATTTTGATAAGCCCAACACTAGTATCAGAGAGGATCACAATGACATCGATCAGTTGATGCAAGTGCTATGATCTTGACAAGACAATTACTCCATAAAGGTCACTATTGGCATATCATGACACCAGTATCTACATCAACACCATCAAAAGATTCAGAACAATCAACAGTCATCCAAACTATCAAATCGATATAAAAAGTCAAAAAATATGTCACCTTGATGGAAACCTGGCAAGCAGGCGTCTTGTATGACATCATCAAAATGAAAAGAAAAAAAAATAGTAAAGAGAAAAAAATTCATCCAATAGTGAAAACCATTTTTTTATGGCGCTTTGGATAAGTACCATGATGAAAACCTGGCAAACAGGCGTCATGTGTAAGAGAAATTATCTATGTGGATTATTACACTTGGGGGCAAGTTGTCTCATCTTCCATGCCTTTCTCATGAAACTTTCACCTATCAATGTCGGCCCTATCATTTCCATCCATTCTCCCACCTACCTTGATCTTGATAAGAAATGGGGTACAAACATAAATCATGCTTTGGAAATTTTTTGGACATGTCTATCCTTTGGTCATACACTACCCATGAAATATCATGTCATTTCCTTCATAGAATTTATCCAAACCCATATCTTGGAGAAAACAAATTGTTCCTATGCGAAATAGTCCTTGGAGATCATATCCTAATTCTTCCATCCAATAATCCTCATGTCTCTTATCCTTTGCCAAAAGCAATCCATTATCTTTTCATACCTATTGTTGGACTTGGTTTCCCTTGTTATTGGTTTAAGGATTATAACTCACTTATCCAAGTGCCCTCCATAATCCCATCTGGTCCTAGGGTTAGTCATTCCAAATGCAATGAGTCTAATCCATACAATCTTGCTATGCAACCTAGCACATCATCCAAAACATTCCTTGGCTTTGTTCCTAGCCCTGCTGCAAACCTTGATCCTTTAGTCACATAATCATCATCCTCATGTTGTTTCGGGATGTGTCTTTCCCCTATCAAACAACATTGTCATCATCATCATCACCTATCAATTGGTTTTCAGCTTGACTAGGGGCAAGATCATGTTTGTCCTTAGATTCGTGTGCATGCCTTCCTAGTTGATTGTCCTGAAAAAATCCAAAAAAATCCATAAAATGTCTTGAAAAATCCAAAAATCATAAAATCCTGAAAAATCCAAAAAATCAAAATATTTCAAAATCCAAAAAAAATCAAAACATTTCAAAATCCAAAAAAATCAAAAAGCTTCAAAAATCCCAAAAATAGAGTCTGAGTCTGAATCAGTTTTGTTAGAGTGGTCGAACTACGTTGCCTCTGCGCATTTGCTACGTAGGCAAGACTCATCTTAAATGAGCCCCCGAGGCATTAGGTCAGTCCCTTTAGGTTGTCCAAATAAAATCATGACCTAGTATTTTGTCAAATAAGACAAATTCAAGTCGTGTCGAACTACAAGGTCTCTGTGCACTGCTACGTAGGCAAGGCCATCTATCGATGAGCCCCCGAGGCCCCCTAGGTCAAGTCCTTTAGGGTTCATCGAGTTGGGTCGTGTGCTTGATCCGAGAGCAATCATCATTCAAACTACATCAAGAAACAACAAACAAATTAAATCTTTCATCAATCAATTATCCTATCATCAACTCAATCAAGTCACTAGTCTTATATCGGAATGGGGCATCATGTCATTTGTCTCATTTGGTCTTATCTCTTGTCTTTTATTAGGATACATCCTTCCTGGGATTGGACTTTCTCAACCTTGTCATTCACCTTAAGCAGGATGTGTCTTTCTTGCAGTCAGGGTGTCATGTCAACACTTGTCACTTGGTCAACTTTATCAGATGTGTCCTTCCTATGGTTGGGTATTGTCACATCGCTTGGTCATATTCATCAATATTTGTTCAAACAATCAAACAATCTTGTCAACTTTGTCAATCAATCTTTCCTTAATCAGGATGTGTCCTTCCTGGAATCGGGCATTATCATTATCAATCAACTTTGTCACACCACTCAATCTTATCAGCTTGGTCAATCAATCTTGCCTTCATCAGGATGTGTCCTTCCTGAGGCTAGGCATGGTCAATTAAATCACTTTATCGATCCTTATCAACCTATCAATCAACTCGGTCATCTTGGTCAACCTAATCAACCAACCAAACAATCATCATTATCACTAGAAAACACTCTCTTGGCAAACACTTTGTTGGTATGGATTTTCTTATCTTTTTGATTGGTTTTGGGTCATGTTACTAGTCTCCTCGAGGATGTCCTATCAATGGATTTAGAGGGACGATGATGGATCATGGCCTCTTTTCTCTGTTTGCTGCCTGTGGTTTGTCTTGGCAAAAAGACTGGGACAATCGGGTCCCTAGTATGAGCTGGGGCATTCCTTGTCTTTTTTGATTGTTTGTCTCTTCCAAATGGTCACCTTGCACACCTTGGTTTATGTCATACCATGGTGTTTGTGGTCCATTTGTGACATTTTTGATGCCCAATGATGATAAATATAACAATGTAAGCGTGAAAGTTGGTTCCCTTATCATTTCATGTCTATCTTTTTTCCCCTTTTCACTCTAACATCCCATCTCCCTTATTTTTTCCATGCTAACATCCATCTCCTTCATGCTAACATTTTTTCCATCTTTCATCCTCTAGTCTTCTCTTCCATTTCGAGAGCACATTCCTGTTCTTTGAACCTGCATGTCCTCTCGAGGGGGCATACCACAACCCTCTTGGTCATCCTTCCCCTTTCTCTTTACACTAGGACATATTTCAGAATTAAATTTCTTTGACACAATGCGATGAACTACATTATGTCAAAGAGGGGCAAAATGTAGACACTGAAAAATGTCCTAAGTCTATGAGCATCATTTTTCCTAGTCATCATCTTTCAATAATTGAATAATTTTAATTATTCAATTATGTTCGATCATATTCCTTTATTAATTAAATAGTTTTTAATTATTTAATTGATTCACCTTCTCATTTCTATCTTGATCAATTAAAATTATTTAATTGCATCACTAATACCCCTTTCTTCAATAATTAAATAAATCATTATTTATTTAATTATTTATCTTTTATCACATGTCTATAGTCAGATAATAATAATTATTTGACCTTTTATTTTTCTATAATTAAATAATTAACGAAATTATTTAATTATGTGTCATTCTTCTCCTTTAAATAATTGATCCTAATCAATTATCCATATTTAATTTATATCTCCTCCTTTAATTAAATTTATGAATTTAATTAAATCTCCTTTTTCATTTCCTCCAAATAAATGATTTAAAATAAATTATTTATTTGCCACTTGTCATCCCCTTCCATTTTCGAATAAATAATTTAAAATAAATTATTTATCCCTCTATTTTGGTCAAAGATCCCCTGTCATTATTTCATGTCATAGTCTGCATGTCCTGCATGTCTGTCATAGCCGTCAGGCATCATAGCCGTCGGCGTCATATCTTTTCCATGCATGGCATATTCTGGTTGCATCAATTCTCAACCGTATCTCATCCATGGCATCTTCTCTAGATCTTGGCATCTTTCTAGAAACTCGATCTTGGCCATCCATTTCGTAACTTCCCTCTCATGAATCCTCATCCGTTGATCTTAGAATCTTTCTGGAAGATCAATCTCGTCCGTCCATTCGAATGGTTGTCTATAAAAGAAACCCTTCCCCTCCATTTTCAATTTAACAGTCATTATCTCCAACTTTCTTGCTTACTATTTGCAGGTATTTGCACAACTTCATCAACAAATCTGAGGGAAATATTGGCATAAGAAGAAATAGGAGAGACAAGAGAAAGAATCAACTTCAAAGGGGAGTGTTTTATTTCATTTGTTTTCATTTTGATTGCTCTCTTTGTTTGTATTCTCTTGTTTAGATCGGGATAATAGTTTAGAAGTGTTGGCTGTCACTTTATCTAATACTATTTGATTTTCCCCATCTTACAGCTACATTTACATTTTGGCCTCCATGGTCACGTTTCTTCTTTCTACATTAGCATAATGTCCATACTTGTGAAAGTAATAACATTGGACATTTCTCTTTTTCATACCTCTGGTTTGCTAACTGTGAGCTTCTCAGCTCCTTTGTGCTATCAGAACCTCCTCTTCCAAAATTTCTTCTACATCTACCTCTTTGATTTCTGCCTCTACTATTTCTTCCTCTTCCTTGACCTCTTCTATTGGTTTGAGCTTTGATTGCTTGCTATAGGGAAGGATTATATCTATTTAACCATTTCTCATGGGTTTGTAGTGAACCCATCAATTCATCTATAGTCATCTTGGACAAATATTTTGCCTCTTCAATCACAATGACTATAGGATCAAATCTAGAGGGTAGAATTCTTAGGATTTTATCAATAATCCTTTGTTCTTCCATTGTTTGTCCATTGATTCTTAGATGATTTATCAGAGTTGAAACCTTAGTGTGGAAGTATGGAATAGATTCACTATCTTTCATTTGTAAGGTCTCAAAATCTCTTCTCAAGAGCTGCAACTTAACTAATCTCACTTTGTCAAACCCCTTGTAACTATTTTTCTATATTTCCCAAGCTTTTTTTGAGTAGTTTTTTTCTACAATATGTGGGAAGAGAGCCTCAGTCAAGGTTGACTCAATCAAACTGAGGGATTTTGCATCTTTCATCCCATTTTATTTCAATTGATTCTTTTGAGGATTTGAAAGGGTTGCACAGGTTGTTGGGTTTGTGATATAATTGAACCCATTAGTGACCAACTCGCATAGGTCATTTGCAACCAAGATTGTCTTCATCTTCTTAGCCCATATATCATGGTTTTTTCGATCAAAATTTGGTGACCGTTGCCAACCTTTTCTCTCACCTCCTACCTTTTTTTTGTCAAATTTGAGAAAATAGATAATACCTAGATAACCTAGGGATTTTCCTAAACACACCCACAAATAAAAACTACATAGAAAAATAGGGCTCTGATACCACTTGTTGGTAGGTAGGGGTACAACCACATAGTCATAGGTGTTACATGGTGACAAAATAGACAAAACAAAAAATATAGAAACTACGTAGAGACAACACTGATGAAACTATGACACATATAAAACTATATTTGCATATATTCCTTCTTACTTTTCAAAATTACAAAATACAGAGGACATGCTTTGTTTTACACAACAAAATAAAACTTAAACTATTTGGACAAATATCCAATACAAGTGTGATACACTTACAGCTGAAAAATTGTAACTAGCTACAATCCTGTAGCTGACACTATCATTGCTCTATGTCTGATAAACATCCCCTATTTTGTACTGAACATTCTCTTCTATAGAATATGCTTTCTCCTGCTGCAAGGTCTCCACACTACCAAAAATTGATTTCTACAAACTAACGAATACATTCCTTTGTTTTTGTCTTTACTTGATTTTAGCTCATGAGAATGAGCGCTCAAATTCAAAATTCAAACTCACCTACCTTCATTTATTACTGCCAGGCTGCAAGTCAAGTTGTGCAAGCTCAAAAGTGAGCACTTCAATTTGAATTCAAAAATACCAACCAAATTAATTGTTGTAGGTATACGTTGGGTACAACTTGACAAACATCAATCTGATGTGGGGTGTTGACTGGAGATTAATTGAATATTCCAACACTTTTTACCTTCCCTCATCCTTTTTTTTTGAGAAAATCCCCTTGAAGGCATTAGGTGCATCCATTCCAACAATATTTTATGATCCCATGTCAAAAAAGACATGTTTTTCATTTTTATTTGAACATTCTGATGTTCAAAAATATCGATTTCAATCTTAGTCAATATTATTTTGAGGATTGATTCCTTGCCTTTGAAAATTTTGGCATTTATTTCCTTCCACAATTGTTAGATCATAATTGCTAGTACTTTGCACCAAAGTTCAACTGATAATGGTCCAGTGTTCAATCGAGGCCTTGCCTCAAATATTTCTTCAATTGTGGTTGGGATTGGGTTTTTTTGCCGAGTTTTCCCCTAAAATTTGACCCAACATGTTTGAGAATATTTGCATTGCATGAAAATATGGTCAATGTTCTCATCATCCTCGTTGCATAGAGCACACCAATGGCATCCCATTATTCCTATTTGGTTTAACTTATCTTTGTTTAGAACACGTTTGTGGATAACCGTCCACACGAAGGCCCCACCTCCCATAAAATGTTGGTAACCCCAATAAATATCCTTTTGCCATGGGGTCACATTGATCTCTTGGTTAATTATTTCATAGCCAATCTTGGTTGTATACACTCTAGACTTGGCCACACACCAAAGTAAAACATTTTTGTCCTTAGAGATTAAGATTCGTCAACTTGACAACTCTTCCCATAACATTTCTTTGCACTATCCATTTATCATACCAAAATCCTTCAATTTATAGTCTATATTCTTGTTCATGTTTAAGACAATCATATAATCCCATGGATAATTTATCCCCATACACTTTGCTAGTGATTTGGATTTCCTCCTCCATGCCAGACAACATATGGGCAATAACCATTCCATGAATCAAACCAAAGGATGCCTTGTTTCCATTTTTTATTCTCCAAGTGAGGTGATCTATTATCGTTTCCCTACATTTGATAATAAAATTACAAATATACGATCCAATTAAGGGATTGAAATTAGTAAAAATATGCTTCAGGTTTTCATTATAAGGAACTTCACTCTTAAAAGTTTGCACCATTGGGCATCGGGTTGCTTGAAGATTATCCGTGAGATCTTGGCCCCTAGAGCTTGTTTGACCATCTACTATGAGATAAAATGGACCCATTTCCTCTTGTTAGAACCCTCCCATAGGAATCTACTATGTATTCCAATCAACTCCCTTATTTGGAAAATCCATACATTGATAAAATATAGATCGTGATGACTACAATAACAAATTTTAGCTTGAGGATCCTTCTTGCCAGCGTGAGCCACCTTGCCTTCCAACTCTAAGTTTTTAGCTTACATTTGGTAATAGTCTCCTCTCAGAAATTAGACTTGACGGGTCCCCCAAAAAGAGGCATTCCAAGGTACTTATTTGAGAGGAGGTCAATGGAGAAACTCAATGAATTTTCTATTCTATGTTGTATCACTCTGCTATATTGAAGAAATATACATGTGATTTTTATTTACTTATTAGTGGCTCTGACACACTGATATAATCTTTAAGTGTGTTTTTAGTGATCTTCATTTCTTGCATTGCTAGGTTTCTATAGAGGATGGTATCGTCGACAAAGAGTTGGTGTGTGATTGCTGAGAAATCTTGAGAAATCTTGATACCTCTCGAATGTCCTATGTCCTTCATAGCTGATATACACCGCCTCAATGCATCAACCATATTTACAAAGAGGAAGGGAGACAAGGGATCCCCTTGCCTCAATCCTCTAGCCTCAGAAAAAAAAACCACATGGTGTCCCATTTATCACCATAGTTACAAAGAGGAAGGGAGACAAGGGATCCCATTGCCTCATTCCTTGTTAGGAAAATGAAGGTGTCTCAAACTTTGATTTTTCCATAGCATTGATTTTTTAATCATTAAATGTTGCTTATTTTCTCACATTGTCTTGTGAGTTACAAGTTGCATTTTATTTTTCTGATGAGGAGTCAAGTTGGAAATTTGATTTTATAGGAGTTGTGTATGAAGGAATTTTCTATTTCCGGGTTGAGTTTATCTTCAACCTTTGGCAGATGATTTAAAAATGTCTAATTTGTGCATTGTAAAGTCTATAAATATGAGACTTTGCTTGAGGAGTTGTGAGGAGAATTTTTAATTGCAAGGTTATGCTGTCGGATTTCTTCCAGAAGAGTAATATGTAGTCTCCATGTTAAGGCTATGAGCCTAAAATGTATTCTAACCAAATTTTTGCAGATTAATACATTGATATGATGCTTTGGAGGGTGGGGTTTTTTACCCGAAATGGTTTTCCCCATGTAAATAATTTTTTCTTCTCTTCTATCTATCTTTCTTTTGTTCTTCATGTTTCTCATTCTTAAATGTTAATTTTATGTTGTTATGCTACTGTAATCTTCTTAGATCTAGAAGTACATCATCATTCCATAGATAAGGGTTAATGCATGGGAATTCAATTGTGTTTGCTTTCGATTTATGGAATAGTAATATGTGCTTGTATTAGGGTGTTGAAATTTGATTTGTTTAAAGAAACATAAGATACTGAAGGTGCATATTGGTTCTTGGATGACTTTTCGAGTTTTTCATTCCCTTTCATTTGGTATTAGAGCTCAATTCTAGACTTGCATGTGCTTGCATGTGTAATTTTGTAAGTTGCATGTACTTGCATGTGTGTTGCATGTACTTGCATGTACTTACATGTCACCTGCATGTTTATTTTGTAAGTTGCATGTACTTGCATGGACTTGCATGGAATTGCATGTGCTTGCATGTGTATGTTTGTAAGTTGTATGTACTTGCATGGACTTGCATGTGTATGTTTGTAAGTTGTATGTACTTGCATGGACTTGCATGTCACTTGCATGTGCTCGCATGGTGTTGCATGTTTTGTTTGGGGTCCTAGGTATTTCTTCTATTGTGATTTCTTAGCCTTGAAAGCTTGAGGGAATTTGTTTTGAAGGAATTGGCTGATTATTAATCCTTGGTTGAGTGGAAGTTTTGTAGTTGATCTTGTTTTCTGAAAACAAGCATTATGAAGAATGGAAAAAAATAGAGATTTTTATGGAGTCGGTCATGTGGTTACATTTGATATGTTATTGATCTGGAGCTCTTGTTTTGACAGCTAAATAAACCTCATGCATGGTGGTTATTTTTTATTTTATGGTTATGTGTAGTAGAGTTTTCATATTGGGTGTTTGAGATGGACTCTCTGGTCATATGAAGAGACTCATGTTGTTATTACTTTAGTTTTGTGTGCTTATGTTTAGTGTTTGTTTTTAATTCCTAACATTGGAAGGAATTGTTTTAATAACCCGAAATGTATGTAGGCTATGGAGTTGATCATTGGATGATTTGGAAGCTTCTAAAATAGTCTAATTCTCTCTTAGATACATGTACATGGTGGTGGTGGAGTTGGCCTACAAATGGACCTAGAATTCTTGGACCTCTTCTTCTTTTGGTTGGTTGTACTTGCATGTCTTAGTTTCATGTTGGTTTGATATGAGGGTTTAATGAATTTTCTGTTAAAAATCTATGGTTATGCATATTCATGATATTCTATTGTTCTAGTTTAACTATTATGGTTGTATATAGACTTGAGGGTCTTCTAAATGATAAGTAGATATAGATTTGCACGTGTGTTACAAACACAATGGTTTTGTAGGTTTTACATGGTTAATCAAAACTTATGGTTGTGTAGGTCTGCAAATGGACTATTTTTTAGATTATGTTTTTTGGATGTAAGATAGTTGCAGGTTTGCATGTATGCTTCATGCATGTTTTGAGAAGGTTTTACAGTTTTCCTAAAAAAAGTTGTTGGTTCATGTAGCTCTTGAGTATTCGCTTGTTCAAATGAAATATGGGATCTATTATTCTAGATGTTTAAGTGGGTTTAGATTTACATGGAGATGTTTTTTTACATGGTTTACATGTTAATAAAAATCTGTGGTTTGTAGATATGTGGAGAATATTGTTTTCGTACTCTTGGAGTTTTCTAGATGAAAACAATTGAAGATTTGCAAGAATGCTTGTTTAGTCCCTTGAATATAGTATTCGGTTGTGGATTTGTTTGGAAAATTGGGTCTATTGGTGATCTGGTGTTTGAGTCTTAAATTCTACATGTTATCTTCTTTGTTATCTCAATTTTGCATGTTACTAATGTGATGATGAGTTTGCATGCTTCAGTGTTTGTGACATACGATTTATGCAATTTGTGGATTAGCTACCCATTGGCTATAGTGGGATGACTCGGATGTGAATTGCCTATATCCACAAGATTATTTCAGTGATGGTGCATAATTTCATCAATTGACCTTATATGTGGTCATTTATGCATTGGTATGTGTTGTAGTGGGATGAGAGGATGGTTTTAAGTAGTTGGATAGTCAACTGCTGGGACCAGTAGCATGTTGTTTATCTTCTTGACTTGGAGATCTTGGTTCTACTTATTATTTGATGTTGTTGACTTTGCATTTTATTGTGTTAGAGCCATGTAGGATCTTCATTTAGGAGATGTTTTTCATGATTCTTGGAGAGCTCGCTATCACTGTTTAGTGGGAGCTTTGGCAGCGATGTGTATTCATCACTTGGTGATGGATGATCTTCTTGAGTTTTCTAGATGTTACTAAGAGGATCTCTTAGATCCTATTGCTGCAGATAGATTTTTTCATATTTGCATAGACACTATTTTGGAGATGGTCACCTTCATGAGATTGAAGATGTGTGATACCTTAGATCCATGGAGGGTTGTTGGAGTCGTTGGTTGAGGTGTCGACAATGATTTGATAGGTGATATTGGTTTAGATTATGTTTTTGGTATGGCATGGCATACTCTTGATGGCACATTAGAGTTTTGGTTTTTTGCATTGCTCTTGAGACCTTGGTTTGTTCACTTGGAGCATGAGATCTCCTAAGGGGGGGTGGTAAGATCATGATTTCATGATATGTTCCTTATTCTAATGATTGGAGCTTTGATAGCATGGTCTAGTGATTCTCTATGTTTTGGGTGCATTGGTCATATGCTTGAGAACTTCATGATAGTGTAGTGATAGATGATTTTTTGGTAGTGCTCATGGATACACGAAGAATGAGGTGAGGTTGTATTTCTCTTGAGATGAGAGAAGTCTTGTTGAGATGGTTACTCTTGGTGAGATTTCAACAAAATTCTGAGGAGCCTACACCTTGGTTGGATGTGAGTTCAATAGAGACCTACGAGGAGATTTCTCTTGGAGGTGTCATGATGGATTGCATATCTTGGAGGATAATTATCATTCCCCACTATTGGTCTACTCAGTGACTTATCACTTGAGAGGTATTACCCATTGTTTCTCTTAGGTGCTTTATTATTTCTTTCATTGACATGGATTTTGAGCTACATTTAGACAGCTTTGGAAGACTCATTATGAGATATGGATAGCGTAGTTATCTCATTGGGTTTAATTTTTCATTTATGATGATCGTAGGGGATGGTAGTGGGTTGATTTCCTGAGATGGGAAATGGAGTAGTTTGATCTTCTTTGAGAAGCTTACATCCATTGTAGATATATGGTATATATGTTATGTTTGATCTAATGAGATTGGATGTTTGGGTGTTGTTGAGGCTTCTTTGGGGTTGTGAAGGAGATATTACTTGGCACAACTTGGAATTTTGAGGTGTTGACATAAGGACATGATTGGGATATGATTTACATGTCTTCTCTTTGTTCTATGGATTCTTCCTGGAGGTTTATGTTCACATGGTTCAGTGTGGTGGACTTGGGAGAGTTATGTTGTCGAATTTCTTCTAGAAGAGTAAGATGTAGTCTCCATGTTAAGGCTATGAGCCTAAATATATTCTAATCGAATTATTTTAGATTAATACATTGGTTCGATGCTTTGGTGGGTGGGGTTTTTTACTTGAAAGGGTTTTCCCCATGTATATTGTGTTTTCTTCTCTTCTGTCGATCTTTCTTCTGTTCTTTGTGTTTCTCATTCTTAAATGTTAATTTTATGTCATTATGCTGCTAAAAAGTTTTTAGATCTAGAAATACATCATCTTTCCTTAGATAAGGGTTAATGCATGGGAATTCAACTGTGTCTATTTCCGCTTTATGGCATAGTAGTATGTGCTTGTATTAGGGTGTTGAAATCTAATTTGTTTAAAGAAACATAAGATATTGAAGGTGCATACTGGTTCTTGGAAGGCTTTTCAAGTTTTTCATTCCATTTTAGTCCTCTCACCCTAGTAAAAAAACCACATGGTGTCCCATTTATCACCACAAAGTACCTAGTTTTTCCATAATCTTGACTAGAAATCCCCATCTTACTCTATCACAGGATATACTAATGTTTAAATTCAACATCATATCTCTAATATTAAGCTTTTGGATCGAATGAATCACCTCATGAGCAATGATAATTCCATCCATGATGTTCCTTCTAGGCTGAAGCCACTTTGTTCCTAGGATATAAGCTTCAGAAGTACTCTTTGCATCCTATTAGCCATGACCTTTGCAATAATATTAGAGATGTTATTGCACAAAGAAATGGGTTTATAATCTACAAAGGAAGAGTAGTCCTAATTCTTGGGAATGAGAACAATATTGGTATTGTTAAGATCATTTAATGTGTTTGTCTTCTTCCAAGATTCTTCTACCACAACCCAAATATCAGTACCCATAAATTTCCAACAATGCTAAAAAAAGATGACATAAAATCCATCCGACTTGGGCGCTTTGTCTAGATGGACCTAGAAAGTGGCCTCTTTGAATTCATCTATTGTTATAGTGGAGTCTAAGAACCTATTGTCTTCCATCATTACCAACATTGGAATTATGTTGATGAAGCCATTTTGAAGGGGTTCCAATGAGTCTATGCCACCCAATAATCTTCCAAAGAGGGTAGTCCCAGTTTTCTATATTTTTAGATCTTCAATTTAGGCTTCTATAAACCAAATATTATCTGATCTAGTCTATTCCACCCTCTTCTAATTTTAGTGGAATTATGGAAATATTTAGTGATAATTTCACCCTCCTTGAGCCAAGTCTCCCTGGACTTTGATTTCCATTAGCATTCCTCTCTTTCCAACACCTCATTATAATCAACCATTAGTTGTTTTTCCTTTTTCTATTATATTTGTGTCATGCCTTTCACAATCACTTTCTCACTTAGAATTTATAGTTTTCCTTCCAGGCATGCTTTTTATTGGAAAATATTCTTGAATGTTACCCGATTCCAATTTTTGAGCTTCTCCTTTAAGTGTTGCAACTTTTTGTGAAACATAAACATTTTCAACCCCTCAAAATGGAATTTATTAATATTTATAAGTTTTCTACAATAGTATATGCAACACATCCATTGACATCATGTCACATAGACTTCATTATTGTAGGTGCATATCTTAAATTTACCCCAACATTGTTCCTTCACTGATTCCTTGTGTTCTTTTTGAAACTAAGCAATCCTATAAGGTTTTGGATGCTATGTTGGTTTAAATTTAATATTTTCAGCCATATAAATAGATATTCAATTATCTAGTGATAACACTTCCTATAACAATATTACATCACTTACCTCTGAGTTTGTATATTTTTAGAACAAACCTCCCATATAAAATGGATCATCCTCATAATCATGTTTAAATAAGGCTCCTTTTTGGTAAGGGAATTACCTTTTTTTGGTTCATATTGAGAGTTATATGATCTCTTAGTCTCCTCATGAGCATGTGAAACTCTTTTTCTTTCTTCCAACCTTCTATTGAGACGCAATTGAACAATGCTAAACTTTGTCTAAGTCTCATCTTATTTGTGTGTCCTAACCTTGTTTACCCAATATTGGTAGTTGATTTGAGACATCTCTTGTTGGGTATCCTTTGGTCATTTTTCCCCCTAATTGATGTATTTTTTCACCCCTTATGTGCCAACCATGTTTTGGAAGTTACAAAGATCTCAAAATCTGTAAGCATGGGGTTTTTTAGTGTTCAAATTTCTAAGAGTTGTGCTTATGTTGGAGTTTTAAAGTTTCCCTTTCCAATATGACTTTCCACCCAAATCTACCATTTTATTATATTCCTATTGGGATGTCAAACTTTTTCATTTTATCATACCTTTCACTTGTTCCTCACCTTTGTTATATTTTCCTATTGTAATTTTATAGTTTTCCTTCTTGATATCTATTTCCGCAAACCACACTCTTTTCCCTTGCCTTTGTAAAAGTGTCAAACTTTATTTTATTGGTATGCTTTCCACCTAAATCCTAACTCCTTGATTCTTATACTAGGTTTTCTTTCAAAGCTATATTTTTTTATCATCCCTTTACCTAGGTACCTTTTCCTTGGTACCCAATATCCTTGAATTTTGATATTTCTTACTATATGTTTTATTAGAGTCAAAGATGTGATACTGATTCTAATATTATACATGGTATGAAGTGTACCAAAACCTTTATCCATGATTATATTCACTATGTTATGTCACAATATTGTTTCTTTATACTTATCCTTGTTTGCATTCCAAAAGTGATGAATTCCTTGTTGCCCACAATCGCCAACTACTTGATAATTGGTATCCTTGAGCTCTGATCCCCTACTCCTCAATAATGGTATAGTTCATTAGGTATCACTAACCTTGATCCTTGAAACTTTCTAAATCCCATGATTTGCACTATGCTCTCCCACCTACCTCCTTGTGCAACCCAATTCATCATTAGTTATCAAATTTGACAAGTTTGTGAACTCATTGAAACTCTAACAAGGTTACATATACCAATGAGTTTACAATTTATTGAACTTGCCAAAATTTTGATATGATTCACCAATTCTTTAAAAGTGTTAAAATGTAATGAAGAGGAAGGTGGCTAGTGTAGGAAAATTCAATGAGTTTCAAGAGCTCTTAAGTTCTCCAAAGGATAAAAAATTTGATAAAAAGGAAAGAAAAATGGCTAAGCTGAATATGGTAGGAAGTTTGAAATTTCATGAACTTCCCAAAAGTGTGATGAGAAAAAGGAAAATAAAAAATATTGAGGCAAGGTTCAAATTTTTCTTAACTCACTGAAATCCCAATAAAGAGAAGAAAGAAGCTAAGGAAATATGACATGAATTTTTTTTCCACTTCATGAACTTGCTAGCATAGTTTAGAGAGAATAAAACCTTACCAAAATCTCATCTCAACTCATAATCCCTTGCACCACACAATTTCACCTAACCAATCCTACTTTTCGATGATTCGACTACCAAAATTAGTGGGATGCATTCTTCAAATGGCTTTCTCTACATTTCACGACCCAATCACAATTAATGAAGAAAATATTTACAAATCCTAGAATTTTTCTTAATTATTTATAGGTACATATAGGCACATTCAAACATAATTTGTAGCATGATCTATGGAGAAAATACACCCCTAGAAGTATGGGTATCCTCTACAACATACCAATCATTTTTTTTTAGTTTATGTTGATTTGCATGCTCCTTTATTGTTCAAGGGATTGGAAATTCACAAGGATAATAAAGGCTATGGTTTTAATTTTTAAAAGGGTTCATCATTCTTGTTTCACTAAATAAAAGTATAAAATTCATTCCATTATTCCAACTCTGCTAATCCATTCACCATCAAGGCAATGTATTCCAAAATTAGTAGAGAGGTAGTTATCTAAAGCAAATATTTTATAATTAGATGTCTCCTCACATATTTGTGGAAATTTTGAAGGATTTTGAATGAAGAGGCATGACAACATCCTCTTTGTTTGAATTTTTCCCTCATCATAGTTGTGAGTGTTATTGTAACACAAAATTGATAAGTGTCACAACACTTTAATTTATTGTAGGTTTTTATTTATAATGACCTCTTTCTTGTTATGTATCTAGATGTTTACAAATTTGGAGAAGAACTATTAAGTATATTTTATTTTAAATATAATACTTAATTTAATTTCTTGTTTTTTGTTTCTAATGGTTGAATGAGACTTTGTAACCCAAATAAAGCACTAGTCCTGAAAATTATATCATAATCTTAAAATGAACAAAAATATTAACCAATAGTTTAGGAGTAGAAAGTAGGTTTCCATGAATTTCACGATTGATTCTTATATCTAGAGAATATTTGAGGAAAACCTTGAAAGAAGTCATCTTGAGGGAATCATTTTCTACATGTGTATATCAACTTAACATTGGTCATAACAATGGGTATTTTTAGTTTATTTAAAAAAAAACATATCAAAGATTGCATTTGAGTACCACTAATTTATTTATCATATATATCTTTAGTTGATATAAACCTCATTTAAATATACCTCCAAGAATACCCTCCTAGGCCTAGTTGAGTCCAAAGTGAATGGGTGTTTACCCACTCTCAACAATTGGTATATTATCCCTCACTCTTTTTTTATGAGTACATTTTACCACCCTCAAGAATGAAATATCCCTAGCCTTGAGTTGAATAAATCCCCCTAGAAGTATGAGTAGTGATATTGAGACACAATATAATGGGGCCATTATTGGGGATATTTTGACTCAACATTCAATTTGAAAACCATGGTCAATCAATATTTATGGTGCAACTAGGAAGATAGAGGTCCTTGATTGGTGTTAGAAGGGCATCTATTTTTGGTGAAATATTTTCCCTTCTAATTCAAGAGATTTGTAACTCTATTTGATCATTGAAACTAAAATATAGTTCTAAACCAAAATTTAGTTATGGAAAGTGCAAGAAGACCCAAAGGTCAACATGGAAAATAAGACATTTTAGCTAATGCAAGGAAGAAATAAGTTTAGTGGAGAGAAAAAAAATTGGGTAATTCATCTACACATGATCCTCATGATACTAAATTAGTTGGTACATTTGGAAAAGGTGGTACTTTTATTTATTTAAGAGACCAAACTAAAACACCTCAAATTCCCTAGCTAATAATATAGTTAGAACTCATAAGAGATCTCTTACATGACCATGACATACCTAGAAATGATAAAATTATAGGATTAAGAATCAAAATTCAATTTCATAAATTACATATTGAGGGTGAGGGTGTAGACATAAATATTCCCTTACCTCCACATGTATAAAATCTAAAAAAAATTCTACATCACCACCCTTCTATCAATTCTCAGGAAACATAAAAATAACAATACCTTTATTTCCATAATATTTTTTTCATTCGGTCTAAGCATGGAAGAAGGAAAAGGTAAATGGATTAAAGAATTGATGTGATAGATGACCTTAGAAATAGGCAATGGTAAATCAAAGCAAAAATTGAAATGCAATAGGCACAACATGCATAAATTTCTCAACATGTTCAAAATATTCAATAATAAAATTACCGAGTGGATCCACAATATGCCCCTAATGTAAAAAATTGTGCATTCCAAATTAACAGATTAATGATCAAATAAATAAGATACCTCCAATTAGAAGATATTTCCAAAGGTTACTTTTAGTTAGTTAGACTCTTGGGACTAAAAAATACAAATAGTTAGACTTCTTTGGTATCCCTAGTTTTCAAAATGTAATTCCAAAGGAGATAAGAGGAAGATACTAGAATTTTAGGACAATAATGTAATCACAGGAGAAGAGAATATTTTATACTATATCAATGTCATGGATGAATATTAGATCAAGGATGGGGATGTAATGATGAAAATGTTTGTGTAGTTCTTGGAAGAAAGCACAAAAGGGTGGTATAAAAGTCTCCCACATAGTAGTATTGATACATGGGAGGAGTTTGTGGTAATTCTTAAACTGCAATATGGGGATAATATTGACCCTAAGTTTGAAATCCATGAACTCATAACCATAAAGAAGGGTGATAATTAAATATTTGTAGAGTTTACCAATAGGTTCATCATGAAAATAAGGAATGTGCTGTTAAATCTAAGGCCTAATGACTCCATGTGTATTTTTATATACCATGGTGCATTTGATGCTAACATTAAGTACTATCTTAGAGACAAAAATCCATAAACTCTCTAAGAATCATATGTTGTTTCCATCAATTGTGAGAGTAATATGAGGGTGCTCAAAAATTACATGAAGAGGGTAGAAGTCAAGATCTCCCAAACAAACAAAAAGGAAAAAAGTAAGCCACTTACAACAAATGAAAAATCAAATAAATTGATGGATGTAGTAAAAGACTTGTTATTTAAGGTGGAAATGAATGAAAAAGGACTGCCACCCCCAATTGTTGCAACTAATTTTAATGAAGGTCATAATTTGCGTAATAGAACTTATAATCATGATTGGCCTATAAGACAACAACATGACAAGTATAATGTTATTACACAAAGGGATTTCAAGCAATTTAGTAAAGTGAATCTAGATCCTTTGTGAAGATATAGTGTACAATTTCAAGACACACCTTTGTGGTGTAACACTTAATTTCTTCTATCGGATCCAACTAGTTGTGTGGATACCTTGGTTGATGAAAAGAATGAGGACCTCTCATACTAGGATGAAAAAAAAAAATTCTATGATAAATAATTTAATTAGCTAGATGTATTTGGATATGGGCCCATAGGTGTGGAAGATGAATATTATGATCAATAGGATTTTAATCAAGTATTCCAATATAATCAAGGTACTAATATAAGACAACAAAAACTATCAATTTATGATTTTAAACATCTAAGGAAATTATGAGGCAGAAATATAAGGGAACTATGCCATATAATGAGGATAAAAGGATCATTTTTGAAGTTAAAATAGAATATGCTCAAAACTGGTATTAGCTAAGGAATATACAAGTCCCTCCAAAATGTATATTTGGTGTTGTAATACTTAAAATAGATGAACCAATTTTAGAAAATGACAAGAATGGGGAAAGACATGAAGGTAAGAATGAAAATCCTACTAGTGGGACAATGGTCAGTGATAAGGAGCCAACATAACAAGTGACTAAAAATAAATACATGTCAAAAAGTTATCAGTGTGTAACACCTTCAAGTGTGAATGCTATTGCAAAAGGAAGAGACCCAATTACTAGAGTGCAAAAAATCATATTGTAGCATCAAAAATTGTCACCCTTGATAATTTCACACTAGGCTTAGCTCCCCCATGTGCTTGGACCTAATTATGCATTTAATTTCCTTGTTTTATAATAATATTTGAAAATTCATAAGTGGAATTGGAAATAAATATTTAATAATCATTTTCCATTACTAAAGGCCTAAAAAATGATAGATCTAGGCTAGGGAACTTGGGGCCCTTGACCATCCTATTTTGGCTAAATTTGAAATATGTTTGTGTTGGCATTTTGATATTTAAAAATTCAAAATCAATTTTTCGGTTATCTGTATTTTATTTTTTGTAAATTAAATAATTGCATATAAATACTAGTCATTTTGACCATTTTAATCCTAACATGTTTGAGAAGGGAATTGAGATTACTATTGAGAAAATCAAGAGAAGTCAAGAGTAGAATTGTAGAAATATTATTCCAGTCAAGCATCATGTTAGCTATACATCATGCTTTTAAGTAAGTTTTTTTTGTGATAACTAACACTTGCACAACTTCAAATCAAGTATCAATTTCTCCTTGAAGGTGATGAGTAAATTGAATTCAATCCATCAAGGAATGCATATATGAGTGGTGAGTTGTAGTAATTTTTAATTTATCACTTGTTTATCATTTAGCCTCTTCCCAATCAAGGGTAAGCTCTCTTTTATATCATTATAACCATTATGAAGGTAGAAATACCAAAATAGGGTTTGACTTAGGCAAGCCCCTATACGACACAACCTTCCCCCTTTTTCATTTGTGTAGGTTATAGATATTAAGTGAATTGGAGGAGGATTGATGACCTGATTTCTCATTCAAGCATTCAAGTCCTACAACTCAACAAATTAAGGAAAGTGGATTTTATTTGTGACATATGAAGTTTTGATAGTAATCCCAGAGAAGAAGAACCTATAGACCAGGAGAAACAAGACATTAAAGTCTGATTTTGAGAAGATGTTTCCTAGTCTAGGGTGCCTAATGCCCCTGTCTAGCTAGATCAAGCTCAAATTTATATGTTAGGTTCCTTTATGTCTACCCTTTTATATTCTAAACTCTATTTTTGTTCATCAGTTTTGCGTTTTCCAGAATTCATCTTATTTTGTTGTATTTTCATAATTAATGTAGGTACACCATTGAATTATCAAATTAAGTCATTAACAATCAATTAATCACATCATCACACACATCCAAAGGACTAAAACCCTTATCCACTATTATGGCTCTTCCATTGAGGTTAGTATCCAAGTGGGTCTTTGAGATCAATTTTAGTCCTTTCCCTTGTGATATTGGAAGAAGTGTGATTTAGACCCTAGATACCTTTTTCCAACATCACATTTTTGGTGAACCTGACATTTGTGCACTTTGAAATCTTCTAAAATCTAAAGCATTATATTATAAAATATGAGTGCAACCTTAGGTTGTATTAATTTCTCATTTATGCATCATATTTTTGATAAAAAAATATTGAAAAAGTCAAAATTTGTATAGCATTTTCCATTCAAAGAGATTAAATATTAATTTTATTTGTTTCAAGCTATATATAGTTAATAGTTGCACTAAAAAATATCCATTGGGACATGATAAACTCTGAAAAAAATTTGAAAGTGTTTGAATTTATGATTTGTGGATGCTTGTGTGGTTGAAAAAGTAAAAATAATACATTGTTGTTGTCATTTCAAAAGATAGAAAGATTGCAATTTCCAAATTTGTCAAAATAGGATCAATTGATTTCTATATTTTTCAATATAAAAATTATACTTGGACTACATTGTGTTATTTAAAAAATTTAAAATTGCACACAAAATTGTGTTTTACATATTGCAAAAAATGAAATTCTATGCATTTGTGAAAATCTACTTGTTATTAGACTTGGATATTTTATAGATTAGGATCCTCAAGCACTATAAAAAATATCTAGATTTTGAAACTATCATAATTCACCTATTGGTCTAGGGCACCCAACACCCTTGTTCAGTCAATTTTGGATAAAATTTGGATCACAACTCTATCTATACATTTCTTGTGTTATTATGGGTTCTATACTTGCAAATTATTCCTATTTTTGTGACTGTGTTGTATTTTATCATTCCTTGTATGAGCACTAAAGTTTTTTGAAACTCATAATAAAATTATGAGCTTCATGACCTAGTGATTACTAATACCCTTGTGAGACGTAGTTTCATACTTATGGCCTCTTGCATTGCAATAACAACCGGTGTTGAGCCTGTATCTTATAAATTTTTCACTCAAGCTATTGCGTCCACCCAATCCATCTTGGATTCCATCCCCAATCCTACATTACCCATGACTTCATCGCAACCTAATATTCATGTGGACTTCGAGGTTGTTATTGCACATGTCCCTGAAGATAAACTAAAATAATTGGATAAGGATCTAGAAGGACTTCAATAATACCTAAGTACTAAGCCTTTGGTTGGAGAAATAGTGCATATTATGGATAACCTTAGGAAGCTAATAAATGATTCCCAAGGAATAGAAGTGTTGCATAGCCTAGCTCACATAGTAGATGCTAATATCCCTACAAGAACTAGTTATGCTCAAGCCTTTTCCAATTCTTAACACCAATTAGGAAAACAAGTTTCCTCTCCAACAATAATGCCTTATATCCCCATATTTACACCTCTAGTAATAGCCTCAACAATGCAATATAGAAATGGTCCAAACTCAATCTTATGGCTTCCTAGTGGAAATCCTTATGGTTTTATCACACCGCCATGTTCGTCACCCCTCATAAATATTCAACACAATAGCTCATCATTCATTCATACTAGTTCACCATACACAAAATAATCTTAAAACATGTCGCCAAATGATCTTGATAAATTAAATTTTGCAAAACATGACATTGTTACAAGAAAAAAATCAAACTTAAACCATAATCAAACCAATGTTAAACCTCCAACATACCTCATGTGTAGCCCATTTGCCATTTTCTATCTTAAATACATCTATACCACAATATATCAAAATATATCTTTGAAAAAAAAAATGGTGTGAGATAAGGGGGATTCACTGCTCATGTGTCTCTTTGTTCTCAAGAGAATCCTAGGGAGTCAACTACCCTTAACCACCTCAAATATTGTTGAATGAAAAAATTTCAAAGAAACCACACACAGAATAACTATCACAAAATACTACTTCAAAATATGAGAGAGCAAAGTTTGAAGACCTCTACCTCGAAAGAGGGATCCCTCAACCAACAGACTACAACGTGGTATCTGGATGCCAACACTGGATTTTGAAGGATGTGATGACATCTAAGGTAAATAAAGGACTCAAACCTTGGACATAATAGCTAAAAACCAACTATCTAGCATAGATCCAAGGTTTCTTTAACAAAATAACCAAAGAACAAGAAAAAAATGAGACAAGGTATAAAGGAGAGCTAAGAGAGGACTTACAAATGGCCAAGCATTCAAAACCTTCCTCCAAGCTCCTCTTTGGCAACCTACACACAAAACAAATGAGGAAAAATGTTGGGGCTTTTTCAAGGCTTGCCACAGTCAAAACCCTATTTTGGTGTTCCCACCTCCATAGAAAACTAGATAGATAGAGAGAGTAAACAAAATAAACAAAAGGAAGTGGCGAAAAACAATCCTCGCTTGAGGAGGAGAACCCACACCACCAAATAGTAAAATGAACAAAATGATCTAATCTATTCACAAATAGATAAGATCAAGAGAGTGTTACCAATAGACCTCGACCCCCTCTTGAACACACAGATGAACAAGTGAGTGCGTACTAGAGAACTTTTTCTATTGGAGGAACCTCAATCTGGAAGAGCTTCACTTGTAGAAGTGTTGTTGCAAAGAGTAGAAGAGGCTAAGATTGAGAAGAGAAGTGATCCAATGAGAGAGAAAACCCCCCAAAATGAGAGCAAAAGCGAGTTTTGTTACATGCAAGGGTGGAAGAAACCATTACACTCAAGAATCTAGTTGTAAAGACGTGTGTACCAAGTCAATATTTCAAGATCCCATGTTTCAAACTCAAAAAACCAACAGGACACTAACATGCCACACAAATGTTTATGCACCACATAGGCGTCCAAAATGTTAGTTTTTGGGAAACAGGGCAATAGATTGTTGTCGCTTCATTATTGGACCTCATGGAATTAGAATAATGAAATTGTGACCCATGAGGCTCTTATCACAAATGAATTTAGGTACAATAAATGCTAGGCAAAGTGCTAAAATGTGAAATTTACCCTAGGTGCAATTTTGCGACATTACATTTCGCCCCCACTTTAGTGGGCTCGATTTTGGAAAAAAACAACCACACTAAAGTAGAAAAGAAAAGGTCAACACAAACTTAAAATATTATCGATTTATGTGCCAATAGGGATACTGTAGAGGTCACAAAGGTTGAGACAACAGGTATTGAAGATTCCTCCAACGATTGACTCAGTGAGAAATACAACATTTGTCATGAAAAGTCACACAAAATTTAATTTTTCAAAACTCCAAATTTTAAGTTAGCTCAAAAATTGGAAGAAGCTACCAAGGTGAGAAGAATGATCAAGAAGAATTTTGGTGGTTTGAAAGAAAAAATTGGTAAATAAGTGACTCTATTTTTGCCCCCACTTTAGTGGGCTTGAATTTGGAAAAATCAGCCACACTAAAGTAGAAAAGGAAAGGTCAACACAAAAATTGAAAATTTATCGATTTATGTGCAAATAAGGATATTATAGATGTTACAGAGGTCAAGCCAATAGGTACTGAAGATTCCCCTAGTGATCGAACTTGGCAAGAAATAGAACGCTTGTCATGAAAAATCACACAAAATTTAATTATGCGAAACTCCAAATTTTAAGTTAGCTCAAAAATTGGAAGAAGCTACCAAGGTGAAAAGAATGACCAAAAATAATTTTGGTGGTTCAGAAGAAAAATTTGGTAAAGAAGTGACTATATGCCCCTTCCTATATTTTCCCCCAGTCCAGTGGAGGAAAATCAGGAGAAATGAAGGGACCGCGAGCATCGAGAAAAATGGGCCTTGAGGGGCTATATATACCTAGGTGGACCCCTAAAAGGGTCATTTTCACTATTCACAACTAGAGTTTTGTTGATTTTGTGAGAGAAAATTCAGAAAAATGCCACACAAATGAGATTATCTGGAGCCTAGGCTAGCCCAACTACAGGAGGAAGTGCATGAGGGCCTTGAGGTTGATCAGGTGAGTCCGTAAACTACCTTTATTGTATTTTTAAAAATATTTTTAGTGGATTTTGGGAAGATTTGGAGCATAGGCATCCATATGGTGTGCCTGCGTCCTCCTCACACGCTAGCATCCCACTAGCATGTTGGGAACTCCAGTGCACATTGGCATCTACCAAGCGCACTGGTGTCTCACCAACTTTAATGGAAAGTCTCAGAAACTTACATGACACACATATGTTTGCGCGGCACACACACATCTTAGAGGCCCAACCTAGTAGATTTTTTGTAGAGTTTTTTATACATTTGAGGTTTTGACTTAGATTGTTCATTTTTGCAGGATTATTCAGAGACGAGGGAGCATCCCGACGAGTGAGTGCTCCACCTTGTTCAAGACCAACATCAATGCTTTTATGATGTTGAGGAGATGCTTCTATGGCGGGTGAACCTTTGGCAAGTTTATTGAATGCCATAGATGATTTACCATGATCATATGTTGATGTTGTTGATGGAGTGGTGGGATTCGACCACCTCAATCTTCCACCTCCCGATGGGCAATATGATTGTCATGCTCAAGAATGTCTATCACGTTCTCAACCTTCCCATCTACATGTGGGGAGTCGTGTTTGATGACACATGCTCAAATAAAGAGTGACGTGATGGGGTCACATACTAATCGGGCCACACTAATGCAAGTGAAGGGACCAAAAATATTTACATGCACTAGTTCGAGAAGGGGTGTGGTGATGTGCCCTTGTAATGTCAAGTTTTGGTGATCACTGTGGCCACTTGAGTCATGATAGATGCACAAGGCTCTCACCTGGACGAGGGCCTTGTGTATACTATCCTTGAGATGGAGGAGCATAGGATAGTGTTTTTGTGGGGGAGGATCATGCTTGTACACCTATACCAGGAGCTAGGCATGTACATGCATTATGAGTTTTGGAGCTTGACAACATGCACCCTACTGAAGGTGTGGGCTTTCACCCATATTACATGTACACAACCTAAGGGATATCCTTAGGTCCGAGATTATTTTGTACCCATGGCTCATTGGTATGAGTTGATTCAATAGTGGATTCATAGTGACCTATAGTTCTGGTGGCTACAGTTCGACACCCTGTAGCCTTGCTAGATCAAGTGGAAGCCTTACCATTCTTTCCACTAGGTAGATGATGGCAGGTTCCTTAGGAACCTACAACATGACTATTTTCTCCTAGGTCATACAGATTTTGTTATTATTCCCTACTACTGGACTCAGGTCATGCGACAACCCGACTGTGTTCATATCATCCCCCCCTATAATCCCATATTATGTATAGGTCGTGAGGAGTGCCACTCAGTTAGAAGATCATTGACAACCCACCATCGTCGATGTAACCATTTTTGATGACGATGTTGATGATTAGGAATTTCTAGAGATGCAAATGGTCAACAATGTAAGCATGGCGAGGGGCTTCCTAGCCTGGTGGTATGCACAAGGTCCTACTCCCATTTTTCTGGCGGATGCCCCCAGGGGGGATACCGGCCTACAGGGAGAGGCACCACCAGGGGTGAGGCTGAGGTGGGCACATGGAGGCAAAGAGAAGCAATAGGAAGAGGGAAATTAGGAGGTTGCAACAATGGAGGAGAGGCCGAGGTGACGAATGAGGATGTCTTCTCCCCCACCCGCACTATAACACCCCACCACAAAACTCTAGAGGACAACACATCTAAGCTACAATAATGGAACATTTTTTTTTTTTTAATAATAACAACGAATTGCATAACTTAACATGACATGTAAACTAAACTAAGTCCTCTAAGGTCCCATGACTACATTAATAACACAACTATAAAAAAGAACTAGAATTATTCAATTATTAAATATTCTAACATGATTTGTCTAATAGACAAATACATTATAATCCACCACATTAAGTGATTATACAATATGGATTTTCTATAACATGGCATAAGATAAATAACATGAAAGATCACTTATAAATAACTAGCAAGTATAAATACAAATTCATTACATGAGAGTACATCACAACTCGTTACATCATTATATTATTTACAATAAGGCTTCCCCTAATACAATTGGGAAGATTACATCAATATTACATTGCATGGAACAAATGAGATACAAGTCTAATACATAACAAACCAATTGTCTCCTCGAACTGGTACAAGATCTGGGAACCTTCTACATAAGGTACATCCTCCATGCATGTGAACAACAACAAGAGAAACCTAATGGAGGAAAAGACACAATCCACCTGACCATGTGGAACCCTTACCACCCCTCGTGCTAGGAGATAACAATAAGTTCCTACTACATCAAGCAGCCAAGAAGATAAAAGTCTAACACAAAAGTAAAAAATATGGCTCCAACATGACAAAGTACAACATGACATCACATAACGAAGACTCCACTTCTAGAGACACACACACAACAAAGGGGAACACATGACTAGGGAATTCTAGGTTGCATTAGGGAAGAGTGTCATCACATGGTTCTAGCATGGAATACCTTGATAGTCTCTCACTAGATGCCAACCCCCATCTATGGTTACCCTGATAGTCTCTCACTAGACACCAGCCCCATAAGGTGACACATGCAGAACCAACAATCCTTTCGTGAAGACAAGGAAGCTGAACTTGCCAACTAGGCCTTCTCAACCCATCCTTAGCCTGAACGAGCAATACAAGCATGGGCGAGGCATTTAGTTATTTTTATTAATGTGACAATTACCCATCCTCCCCCAATTCATTAATTAGGTTATCACTAAGCTAAGAAAATCTCCAATGGGTTAACCTAATAGTCTCTCTCTAGACAACGACCCCCATTGAGAGCCACTCCCCCTACTTGCAACTAGTAAACCATACAAACAAGCAAGGCATTAACAATCTTGCATACATGGCATAATCACATGAATCCAACATAGAGCAAGGCATTAACCATCTCGCTCACATATCAAAATCACAAAAACTATACATATTGCAAGGCATTGACCATCTTGCACCTCAACCTTGATCACATGAAACTATATCAAGATAAGAGGCACACCCATAGGGTTTTCAACTTGCACAAAGTACATAACCCAAAGCATTACCATACCACCTCTAAAGTGAAAACCATCATAAAACCATACACACTAAAATACTCCCTCAGCCTTTAAAGTTAACCTTAACCACTTTGCACAAAAGACTCCCACATTTAAACAATAACCAAAAATCACCCAATCCAAGTCAAGCACATTGTTTAATGCAACCAAAGAATCATAGCATTATATTCTTGGAAAATACTCTTCCTAACAAGGCATTAAAACAATCACATTTTCACTTAATCCATATTTTAGTTGAAGGAATATTTACTCCATATATTTACACTCGATAATAACAATATTCCAAGTACATAATTTACAAGACCATTTTAATAATCAACTATAACTTAACTATATAAAATTAATCATCATACATCCACAAGTTTTACAATTTACCTATATAAAAATAAATCAATTCTCTTTAATAGTTTACCCAATCCATTCACTTTTGGCAATATAAATTTTCTTTATAGTAATACCCATCCAATTAAGGATTCCCAATTTAAATTCTTTAATCGAATAAAATTTTCTTTCTACAATTCGTTCAATTCCCTCTATAAATATAAATCAATTCTATAATTATATACCCAATTATTTACTCAAGTTAATAATAACCTATCCAATAAAAACACCCTGTTACTAAACATCATTTCTATTTCCTTCACTTACAATTAACTTTATCCTTGACCTACAAGTAAATATGTATGAAATGAATCAATTCTCTTAAACTAAATATACAGTTCATTTATCAACAACAAGATTAAATAACTATTTTATTCACACTTACACCGTTAAAATCTTTTATTAACTAGTATTTTTATTACACAACATATTTACATCTAAAACTCTCTTTATTAAATAACACTTTATTTCTCTATTTGCCATAATACAATAACTATCAGACTATTGATCATCTAATTAAAATCATCTTATAAAATATTGCTTTCACTAATAACCCTAATTAAATATTTATATCTACACATATATATACAAACATATATTCATTATATTTTATTATTTCCTAATGCAAAATAGACAATTCTTTTAATTCATAATATAACATATATGAATATACATATATACCTACCTATATCAAAGTACAAAACAGAAATCGAATTACAAACTTTAGAGTAAATTCTATTTGGTGAATCGAAATTAGCCAGGATATGTTGCAAGCGGCGCACAGAGGGAGGAAAGGGCTCACGACAAGGCTGTGGCACACGAACCAGGCCTTGGATGGCTTGAGAAAAGGCCTCACGAAGATCTCATCTCTAGGATGAATGATAACTGAAAGCTGACTTGCAAGGTGGAGTACCTGAGAATTAAAAAAAAAAGCCCGAGGTTGAATTGGAACAAGAGATCAATATGCCAATGCCATAAAGAGGGACTAAATTTCAGAATATACACAAGGAAGCACTCAAAATATTGAATTTATGAAGCTTGCTACGAAGGGTTAAGAAAATTTATGGAGAGAATAATCGACAAATGTAAATGATTCCTCTGGAATACGTCGAATATGTTTTGTACTAAGATTATAAACAAAGCAGTCAAATCGTTAAACAATGAAAACAAGAGCATTTTTCGTAAGAAGAGCGAAAAATTATCTGTAAAATTTACTTTTCCCCAAGTTGATTGATACGATGCCATCCTTTGCCCTATCATTTATGTTTCTCCCTTCTAAAACTCAATGATGATGAATGAAATCCTTTTTTAAAAAAATTCTTCTCAAAACTCGAATTAATTTTCTTCAATAATCCCCATTTTTCCCACAAAATCTACCACATTCCCAATTATTTTGTAGACAAAACCATTTTCTTTCCCTCCGAAAACCAAAAATACACAATAATCCCCTGAAAAATCCCTATTTACCAAAAATAAAGCTATTTTATTTTTGAAATCCAAAAATCTCCAATAAAACAATCAGTTTCTTTTTCAAAAATCAGTTCAAAACTATGCATATGCTCCACAAAAATATTTTCTATCTTTTTAAAATATTTACCATCTAAAAATAACATTTTAAAATAATAATATTTATTTTATCTTATCATGTTTCCCACACTTTTAATTTATTATAAATTATAATTATTAATAAATCTATTTATATTTGATTACCAAACTACTTGTTTCTTAATAATTTAATTTAATGAATCAATTAACCAAAAACAACATTTTACTAACAACTTAAACTAAACAACCCAAAACAATATTTATCAAACATCATGAAAGAGTGAATCATGGAGGGGCACTACATCATCCCAGTCTCATCTGCGCTACCAGATCTTGTCATCGACCTTGCAATGGCTCTAGTAGCATCGAAAGTTGTACTAGAGGTAGATGGTGTAGGTCCTAGTGTTGCACCACCTCTGGACCCACACTAGCAGCTAGGGGACCTAGGTATAACAGTTACATTATGTAATTTTATTTTAGTATTTCCAGTTTTTCACCTCATGTATTTATATTTTTCTTTAGATTCATGTCTATACATATCGTGATACTGACACATCTCCTTTTCTTGTGGCTACAATGGATACACAGGGATGGACTAGGCTTTTTTCCCAATACATATCAGAGGTGGCCCCTGCTGTGCCAATCTAGGGCCCCATCCTTGACGCCTACCGACCAATCTCGATAGGGTGACACACCCCACTCTTCGAGGCGATGGTGCACTCGAGGACGATGTAAGAGGAGGCATGAGTAGAGGTTGTGCAAAGGATAGTTGATGCCACTATTGCCTAGGGACAAAGGGACTAGGTCTCAGTAGAGCTGCGGGTTGCCTTGGCTGAGCAAGATGTGTCTGTCATGAGAGCATATGGTGTTGAGTAGGAACGTGACACTCTTCAAAGCTAACTTGATGACCTCATAGGGTAGCCAATAGGGGATCATCGACTTCAGGATACACCTAGGATGGTGGATATTCACATAGCCTCCCTTGAGGGAGAGATCAGTGGATTCCATGTGGTGATGTCCATTTTTCAGTCAAAGAGGGTGTGCTCCATGTCCACCGTTCAACCCTAGCCACAACCACAACCACAAGAGCCAGAGGGCTTAGGGAGCCACATGCCCGAGGCTTAGATAGCCATTTTGTACATCACTTTTGTAGTGATATATATTTTCTAGGTCACTTTCAATGTATAGACACTGACACATATATACAACAACCACTCATTTTTTGACGACAGTGGCACGATAAATGTACATGACATTGATATTTATTTATATACATGAGATACTTATTCTGATATCATGGTGTTCTTTACTTGATGTGTATGTTCCTTTATCTCATGTATGTTGATGTGATGGACTTTACATGTATGGATGTTGTCTAGATTATATGCTATCATGACTTAATAAATGCACACAAATGTATGTTAACTAAATACAACGATGATCTAATTGCCTAACCAAAAGATGTAATATAATGCATGGATACATAGCATAGTAAAACACATGTATGTATGTCTCTCTCACACACACATGGTTACATCATAACGCAAAAAATCTCATAATGTGTTGATGAAGGAATGTCAAAATTTCCAATGCTACAACCCCAAAGAGTGAACATTACATATATGACACATAGACACTATGCATATGATCAACGAAGGTGCATTGCATTAACAAGTTATTTTAGAGGAGTCCCATCCATAGATGACAATCCATAAGCACCAGAACCATACACAAAGATGACATTGTAAGGGCTTAACCAATTAGGACTGAACTTCCCCTTTTGATTAGGTGACACATTCACATTTCTTTGATTCTCGTAGAGAACTAGGTCACCTACCTTGAAAGTTCTAGGAAGAACACCTTGATTATAATATTTAGATAATGATAATTGATAAGCTTTAAGATGGTTGAGGGCTTGTAATCAGCGCTCATCGAGCATCTCAAGCTAATGCAAACGATTAAATTAGTAAGTTTCGTCATCAATTAACCCTTTAAGGGAAACCTACAAAGACAAAATTTCCAACTCCAAAGGCATGATAGATTTGGTGTCGTACACAAGGTTGTAAGGCGTTGTTCCCATCGACGTACAAACACCCGTGTGATAGGCCCTCAAAACATATTTCAATTAAATGTGCCAATCCTTACCATGTTTATTTATTGTTTTACGAAGAGTGAGCTAAAGATTCTTCTTAGACGCTTTCTCTTGGCCATTAGATTGAGGAAAAATATGGTGTAGAAAATCTATGTTGAATATGAAACTTCTCCAGAAATTGCTTCACTTCCTTTTTCTTAAATGGTGTGCCATTATCAAAAACTAAGGTGGAAGGAAATTTGAAGTGCACAATAATTTTATTTAGAAGCTATAGATAGCTTCAATGGTTGTGGATCGAAGTGGGACGGTTTCAACCCACTTCGTGAAGTAATCAGTAGAAGAGACGATAAAGACATGTCCTTTAAAAGAAGGAGGTGATATCTTTCTAATAATATCCAACCCCCATTTTGCAAACAGCCAAGGAGAGGTATGATTTTGTAACTCTTGTGCATGAGCATGAATAAGATGACTATGTTGTTGACATCGGGGACACTTCCTAACAAAATCGAAGGGATCTTGTTCCATCATTTTCCAAAAGTATCCCATATGAATCAATTTTCAGACCAGGGATTTACCACCAAAATTTCCACCCTTTGAACCCGAATGGGCTTGCTTAAGGGCAAGGGGTATTTCTACTTTAGTGAGACATCGAAGAAGTAAACCATTGTAATATTTTTGATAAATAACATTTGATAAGACAACATAACAAACTAAAAGCTTTCATATATGAGTGCGATCATTCTTGGTCGCATCATTGAGGAAGTTTCCAGTATTTAGATAGTTGTAGATGTTGGAATACCATTCTCTTGAGTCTATGTGGGAACACACAAGATCATTGGATTTAGGTTGATCGGAAATGGTAGGAGACCAAAGAATATGAACCAAAAAGTGGTATTCTTTTGTATTCTCATCTGAAGGTACCAAGGATGCAACGCTCACCATGGAATTTGCATGTCTATTTTCTCTCCTAGGGACACTGTCTATAGTGAAAGAGGAGAACTGATTAAGCAAGGACAAAGCAAGGTCTCGATATTGAGACAAATTACTTTGCTTAGATTAATAGGTTCCTGTAGTCTGATTCACAATAAGCTCAGAGGCACCATGTATACATAGATTTTTTATGTTTAACACGATCGCGACATGAAAGCTGACAATAAGGGCTTTGTACTCAATGATGTTGTTGGTGCAAGTGAAATCTAATTGAAAGGAGAGAGGGACCAACTTATCTTCAGGCGAGATTAGAACCACATCCACTCTAGAACTAGTCTGACATCTCGATCCATAGGAATACATCTTCCACACAAGATCATGATTAATTGTGAAAATATCCTCATTGGGGAATAAGTCCAGACCAGGGAAAGAGCGAGGTGAAGGAGAGTCTGCTAGTTGATCAACAACCACTTGACCCTCTATCAACTTCTGAGTTACAAAATTTATGTTGAACTCAGAGAGAAACATTATCAACTTTGCTAATCTCCCAGCAAGGTTGGCACTAGAAAACAAATGCTTTAGAAGATCAATTTTCACAACATGCGTTTTGGCATGAAGAAGGTAGTGTCTCAACTTCCGCATTGCAAAGATGAGAGTGAGGAATTGATTCTCCATGTAAGAATACCGAGTTTCATAATCAACCAAGATATGACTGATGTAGTAGACCAATCTTTCTTTCTCGATATCATCATACTGAGAAAGCAAGGCTACCAAATCATATGATGATGCAACAAGGTAAAGCAAAAAGGGTCTATCTTGCATATTTGGCATTAATACGGGAGGATTGGCTAGATAAGTCTTTATTGTGTCAAAAGATTTCTAGAACTCTTCATCCCATATAAAGAAAACATTTTTCTTTAATATACAAGTGAAAGGAAGGGTACAATCATTCAATTGAGATATAAATCTACGAATTGCCTGAATCTTCCCTTGTGAACTATATAATTCAAAAATGTTCCTAGGTGGAGGCATGCTAACAATTGCATCGATGTTATTCGTGTTAACTTTGATTCCATGATGAGAAACTATGAAACCTAGAAGTTTTTCCGCATCCACACCAAAGACACACTTAAGAGGATTAAGCCTCATCTTATAGAGTCAAAGCCTTTCAAAAATAAGACGAAGATTCCCCATGTGATCTCGATGAGTTATGGATCTCGCCAAGATATCATCAACGTAGTCTTCTAAGATCTTATGAATGAAATCATGAAATATCAGGGTTATTGACCATTGGTAAGTCGCTCCTACATTCCTTAGCCCAAACGACACAGACACATAACAAAAGGTACCCCAAGGGGTAGTGAAGTTTGTCTTGTATTGATCTTCTAATTTACTATGAATTTGATTATAGCTCAAGAGTCCATCCATGAAGGACAACAAGGCATGGCCTATAGTTGAATCTATGAGAATATGAATATTAGGTAACAAAAAATCATCCTTAAGAGAGACCTTAGTAAGGTCACAAAATTCAATGCATATACAAATACAAGCATCAAGTTGTTTGACAGTCACAATATTCAAAATCCAAGGTGAATAGTCGATTGGATGGATAAATCCTACTTTCAATAGCTTCTCTATCTCAATCTTAACCAATAAGGCCACCTTGGGATTGATATTTCAGATTTTTGCTTAACAAGCTTGACATCAAGACATAAGAAAATACTATGAGCCACTATAGACTCATCACTACTAGACATGTCCTCATACGACCAAGCGAAGATATTGGGATGAGAGTGTAAAAGATCAGAGTGCTCCTTAGCTTCTTCAGAAGAAAGGCACTTCCCAATCTTAATCCCCATTTTAGAAGACTTAGGGTCAATGAAAACTTTAGTAGTATCTCCCTTGAGGAGGGGACTACGGTCTTCAAGGTGTGTTATTGGGATGCCATCATCTATATTCGATAGAGGGGCCTCCTCATCCATATTCAAAATAGATTCACCAAAGTATGCCTGTTTGCTTAGGTCATACTAGAATCGTCATTTATAGTGAAAATAGGGAAAGCGGGAGTAAGCACCTAAGAATTCTTCTAGTGCATCCTATGAGGAGAAAAAATTTGAGTGGACTTCTTCGACCTTTGCCCCATCCTCTATCAATTCAGGATGGACCATATTAAGAGGTTTGACTAAAGTCATGTTAACACTCCACCAAGGTTTTTGCCTAGATTGTTCAATAGAGAATCCCAAACCAAGATATCACGTGCAAGGCTTAAGTGGATAGGGACCTGAATTCATTTCTCAATACATCCAAGACCTTTACGCCCATAACCATATTGAGAAACGAGCCCATATCTAGGACCATAGTGTGTTTGCAAAGCTTCAGAAGGTGATAGTTCCACATAGAGAGCAGCATTCCACCAATAGACATAAAATGCATCTACAAGGACACAACCATCTCCCTTATTCTATTTGCAAATGCTATATCCCTTAGCAGGAGTAGGATTATCCTCCTCGGTAGGGGAATGACTGATTTCTTGAATATGATCGTAACTTTCCTTCTTCATGGGAGTCTGGTCCACTTCCTTAACAAATGTGTTCAAGGTTATTAGAAGTTTAAGATGAGTGGGATTCACTTTGTATTTTCCAATGAATAATTTGGAGAATTCCAAGGGTCACCAAGAAATTCAATCGATTTAGAAGAAGTAGACGTGGAAGACTTAGGACTTTATGCTTTAGGTTGCTTCTCTTTAGTGAAATTCACTTTGGGGACAACTTCTATGGAGGGTATCGTCGAGGAACATTTCATCACATTAGAGGTTAGAGATGGAATACAATTCTTAAGAGTGGAAACAACTAAAGCTCGACCAACAACTACCAGTTCACAAAGGTGAACAACTTCCGGATTAGCTTTGACTGTGACCGCTTGATTGTTTGCAACTTATTTCAAAGAATCATGTAGAGTAGAGGTTACACCACCCATATCATGAATCTAGGGTCTCCCTAGAAGAAATTGTAAGGTAAGGGGCTAGGCATCATGTAAACTAAGGTGGGTAAGGTAACAGGTCCTAATCACATAGGAAAGATTATCGTACCTAGGGCTTGTCGACCAGCGTTATCAAATCAAGGAATGTATAGAGAAGAAGCAACTAAGAGGAATCAACCTTAATCTTAGGTAGTAGATCTATGCCACAAACATTGAGGGTTGAACCAGTGTCAACGATGGTACGTCTAATACTGATAGTATTAACATTAACTATAATCATTAATGGATCCACTCATTTCTACATATTTAGGGGCAAAAGTTCTTGCAGATAGAATGTGTTATTCAGTGAATCCACATGAATATGAGCCATCAACACATTAAAATCCATTGGCCTAGTGGAGGAAAGCAATAGGATCTTCTGCAAGGCTTCTTGAAGCATACCTTGATAAATTGGAGCATTCTGAAGCAAATACCAAAGCAAGATCTTAGCCAGAGTAACATGAAGTTGCTCAGCCAGATCATAATCTCCAGGCGCCTTAGTCACAAGTTTAGATGCTAAAGGAAGACTTGGTTGAGAAGGTGGTAAATGTGGATATTAAATATATCCCATGCTCCATTTGGGTTGTTTTGATTTTTTTCTTAGCTTCTGACTATGCCCGATGATTTTAAATTCTCCATGCCACCCTCTCAACGGACTCAACCCATTGCTTCCACATGTCATCCAATCACTCATTGAAGGGGAGCTTCCCTTCCCTTTTACTTCGGGCCCTGATCGCATGCCACATCGCCTCCTCCTGAGCGCATTTTTGAGTAGGCCCCACAATGATGCCGATACACTGAAGCTTCTTCCATGTGTCCTCAGAATGGGCATTTCATTCACATAAAGGATGGAATGAAGTTCGGGCCTCGATGTCCTACCATGCATCCTGATTAACTCTATTAGGATATGACACATTCTCGCTCAAGCCTTAGCTATTTTCAAAAGCTGGGACCACCACCACCGTTTCTAGGAAATGCACCTAGCTCACGGGTGATTGGGTTCATGCTAGGGAATCTTTATGTTACAATGGCTGCGATGAGTCATTACTACAAACATCATCACTCATGATCGAGAATCTTTTTTACTATGGGTTTTCAAGTGGTGGAAGCCTCTAGCTATATATTGCTTCTCGCAACCTAGAAAAGGGTCAAAAATATATACATACATAAGGATTAGGAAGATACTTAGGCTCTAGTTTTGTTAGATAATTGTAAAGACTCACAGACCATGCCTTTGTAATTTGGCCTCTCTGTTTCTTAACCATTTGAAAAACATTATACTGTGTTGTTACTAAATAGATTATTTGCAACTTCAATGATTTGAACAAAATACTGATTTAAGACCATGTATTTTGACTCTTCTTTTGAATAAGTTTCCATACAAATTGTTTTATGTTATGAAATGAACTATTCAGGTCTTTCTATTTGATGATTGTTATTTTTAGACATAGCAAATTGTTGAACAAGTCCTTAGATCACATCCACAAGATAGATCTATCATGCCTTACATCTAAATCTTGGTGCATCACCCTAGTTAGATCTTTTATTTTTTATATCTACTTCCTTTTCCCATTCAAAACCCTAGTTATAGAAGAAGCTGACTTCTTTAAAATCCAGAGGTTACTCAGTTCAATGCAATAGGTTCCCCCTTTAACTGAGTTTCCCATAAAGGTTGTTACCTTGTCAATTTTTGGCATCAACAGTCTTTTTTCTAGCACGCCCGATGGGACCTTCTAGATGTGCTTAAGCCTTGAGCAAGTATATGAGCCATCAACCTGTCTCAAGATCCCAAACAAAAAATAACCCTGGTTTGTTGGTATCATCGCTAGGAACCCATCGCAAGAAACGTTCAGAATCCTCTACCAGCCATGTTACCAATCGCTAACCAAAATTATGTGGCATAGGATGCTGGAAGTCCCCTTGTAGCACCAGTTGCACCCACCTTTTGGGCCCCTATCTTGGTCTCTACCCTCAAAGCTATTCGAGAAATTTACCAGAGATGGCTCAAGAACACCCTCCAAAAATTTGCAAGATGTAGCGGACATGTGTTTGGTGCACGGAGTTACAAATCAGAACATAACGCTGAGGTTGCTTGCAACTTATTCCAAAGGAAAAAAATTAGATTGGTATCACACTCTTCCGGCTAACACTATTGACACTTGGGATCAGCTCGAAGATCCTTTTTATGAAAGGTTCTCAAATGACGGAGATTAGTCTTCCCAGTATCACCAGCTAGAGATCATCAAGCGGGCTCCATATGAGGCCCTAACTGACTTCAATGCCTAGTTCCACATAACTTGGCAAATAATTCAAGCTGTAATTCGCCCGACACTTGATTTGGAATTCATGTTTTACCTAAATTCCATCAACGCCAATATCTCAATGATGATCCAGTCACTCAATGGAACCACTCTACCAGATGCATATATCGTTGCAATCAAAGTAGAGAAAAATCTAATTGTTGCTGGAAAGTTGCTGCCTCAACCAATCATGCCTATATTATTTGAGCTACCAGTTCCCACTCAAATGATGCCACCTACCACTGCAGCTGCTCCTCCTCAATCCATGTACACATACGTGAGCCTTCCACATAACATTACATCCAGTTCCTCGAAAGATGAGATGAGCGACATAAGGGAAATGTTGCGGGTTATGGCTAACATTATAACTGCCATCAAGCACAACTAGGCTACTCCCCCAAGACTGACCTACCAAAGTTATCAAGGCAATAGACCCTCCTACCAATAGAATCAATATCAAGGAGTCGCACGCACAAATATGTAGACTCAGACAAATAACCAAATAGTACCAGTACTAACTCCGTTGGGAGCTTCTCCCACAAGTACAAGTAGAGAACTGACCAAAGGGTAGAACAATCTAGTCGATGATGCCAACCCTTGGTATTTTCCTTGCGGTGATTCACATACGCCCTGAAACTGCCCGCATGGCAATCTTCAACATAAGGTGGCAGAGAACCATAGTCAAGGCACAATGTCAGGCAATGGGGGTTATGTATATGCCTCTCCACAAATGGAAAACGTGTTATTCACCGCTCAAATGCAAGAGATGTCTCTAGAGAAATAAAATGGCATAGCTCCTAACCATGCCCTCTTCTCATGGATGGAAGGAGAGGAATCCGTGTTCACATTCGAAGAATCCACTTCAGAAACCATGCAAGTACAGTCTGATTACAACACTCGCTCCAAGAGAAGATTCACAAGAAAATTGGTCATCCCGCAATTAGTCAGTCTGTAGCCTAAAAGTGCTTCCGACCACAAAATTAGCACCTCCGCAACAATACCACAATGTCTGCCGCAAAGGGAAACTATAGTAACAAGAGCTAAGGAGCATAAGCCTCCAAATCTGCCACCAATCAATGTGGTGGAAAAATTGAAAAAATCATCCGCTAATGTATCCCTGTGGGATATCCTAGCTATTCCAGAACATAAGACATTGCTACAGAAGGCTCTCTGAGAAGATCCAATCATTGAACTAAAGGAGCAATCACTTAAGGGGGAGGCTATTGATCAATCACCTCCGAAAAAAGTTCTCGCGAATATTGTAGAAGAATCCTTTACTAAGAACAAAGAGGAAGAATCCACAATCAAAGTCGGCGAAGATAAACCAAAGCCAAATTCATTTTTTCTAACCCTTATTGTGGGTAAGAAATTGCTGCATAACTCCATGATTGACTCCGGTGCTAGTACCATAGTAATGCCCAAGCAAATAGCTGAAGCCATAGTAATGAGCAATTACCTTTGAATAAAGGGGTTATGAAATTAGATGGGAATATGGTTAATATTGTGGGAATCGTTAAAGATCTTCCATTAACTCCGTTTGCCTGCACCAATATCACGGTCAAGCAGGATACTGTGATCATTGATATTCCTCCAATATTCGGTTTGTGCTTGTCCATGGAATTCACTTCTAAACTGGGTGGATACCTTTCCTTAGATTGGTCGCACCTAATTATAAGGACCAAACATGGATCCAAAATGAAGCTGGTGTGTAAATCTTTGCATTTAATTAATGTTGCAGATGAGGTTAAGATGTTCTTTGAGCCCGCTCACACCTACATCACCAAGGAGGAGATGTACTGCACTGAGCTTATAGAAGATGAGGAAATCACCAAAGATTGGACCAATCAAGAGGAGATTCTCTTGAGTGAGTTCATTGATAAAGACCCCTTCGACAATTATCATGCCACTAGACTAGTAACTTGTGTCATTTATGATGAAGACCAAGCCATCCTAAGGGTGAAAAAAGAGCTCAAAGGTGTTTCGACCATAGAGCTATGGTCACTACACTTTGATGGTGCTAGATGAATGGTCGGCATAGGAGCTAGGATATGCCTGACTTCCCCAAGCAACAATAAGACATTCAAATCTCTTCGATTCCAATCTTCCTTTTCAAACAATGAAGCTACATATCAGGGCCTTGTGTTAGGTTTAAATCTAGCAAAACGAACGGGGCATGAAGCCAATAATGGCATTCGAGAATTTTGAACTAATTGTCAATCAAATCTGGAGTAACAAAACACCATAGAGTGTCCCTATGAGATCCTATAGACACAGAGTCTGGAACCTAATTAAGAGCTTTGAAGCTTTCAATATCCAAGTTGTTCCCCAAAAACAAGGATTTGATGCAGACTGCATGGATGTAATCAGATCCAAATTTGAGCTGATCTTCGACCCAATGCATAATAGACAATCTGAATGGGTGATAGTCTGATCATCAGTTCTAGATAATGGTTAGAGCTAGCATGAATTTGATAGTGATGAACACATCGCTTCGTTCAGCTCACAACCGAGAGGGTTTATTGACCAATTCCGACCAAGGACCACCAAAGCCTATGACAGACAAAATATTCAGCTAAGGCCTAACAAGCTTCTGAAGGGGCTCGTCACCCTCGAAAATTATTTTCATTCTGATAGTGCAAGCAATAATAAGAGGGAGTTTGTGGCTAATAGTGGCGATTATGCGAATTTCCAGATCAGGGACGGAAGCAAGCTCAAAGTTAGGAAGGACATCCTGCATCAAGATAAAGAAAGGCTCATCAAATTTTTGGGGAAAGGTGAAGGGGTAGTGGCTTGGTCATACAATGGGCTCAAGGGATATGATCCCATCATCATCCAACAAAAATAAGAGCCGATAGAGGAGGCCAAACCAGTTCACCAAAAATAGAGGCTAGTAAATCCCAAGATCGAAGCATTGATAGCGAAAGGGTTAACAAAGCTAATTCAGTCGTGGATTGTCTTCTCAATCAGGCATAACACATGGGTGTTCAACATGATCCTAGTCTGAAAGAAGAACAAAGATATCCTCCTATGTATCAACTTCCACAACTTAAACCAAGCATCACTAAAAGATCATTACCCACTGCTCTCCATGGGGTCAATCGTACAAAATGTAGTGGGTAGAGATGTGTTTTTTCTGTACGATGGATTTTTAGACCAAGGCCTGAATTGTAAGAAACCAATGTTAGAATTTAATGAGCAGATAGCAAGGCCTGATCAACACAAGAAATTTGATAGCCTGTGGGAGGATCCATTCAGGACAATTCAATGTAGGTGATATGATGCATTTGAATCAAAAAGCATGGGAAGAAAAGTGCTAGGGATTCCTGTTAAGGGAATTCACCTTAAAATTTCTATGGAGATCAATTGAACAATTATACCATGTAAATATGTAATTATTGTAGTTATTTTCCTCTTTTTTCTTTTGTTTGTTTAGCTGGTCTTCTTAATCCATGATGCAGCAAAAATTTACATTATAATGCAATGAATAACACATATGCCAGAAAGGACAAGAAATATGCAACAAAGTAGAATTTTTTGAATATAAGCCATATCTTCATTATATTTTTATATTTCGATAAATATAGTATAAAAATGGCCCAGAGGCCACACCTTTAAAGTATATACTTATATATATTTTTCAGCATATTTTCATGTGACTATTATAGGGCCTTTTCAGGCTATATACAAAAGGGCTAATGAGTTTTAGTTTTAAAAGAAATGAAAAGAGAGAAAATATTCAATCATGGGAGTAAGTAGCAACAACGACAACATTCATAATCATTTCATCCTTAGAAGCAGAAACTAGGCCAATGACATCATCTAGAGAAGCAATGGCAAGTGGTGGAGGGAACACCAAGTTCCTGAAGTCGGTATACCAATCGACATCATAGAATGGCACCATGTTGTATACTCGATAGAGGAAGTGATAGGAACGGGTGACCCTTTGGCGATGTACTTCCTGCAGTTGAAGGTAGAAATCACTCAGGAATGGCAACCACGAAATGACTGTGTCTTCTTCAATGAAATTGAGAAGGTCACTTGCAGTCGGGATACCTCCACCAAATGAAGCATTCACCACCACCTCCTTGAGGCCGTTCATATACTTCTTTGGGAAAATTTCTTTTTCCAAATGGAGGATGAGTGGCTTGGGAATCTAGATATCGAGCATCGACGCCACAAAGTGAGAGAACACATCAATGTTAACTTTGTATTTAACCTCATATTCAAGGTAGTCACGTCCCAGGATCCTTTTCATGGCTATGATGGCCAAAGAATGCTTATTTTTGGTCATCCTCTTAAGGTGCCTAGTTGAAATCTTTCCCAAAAAGGCCATTTGATATTTGTGGGAGGTCAACCTAATTGGGGTGTTCATAGCATCAAACTCTATATGATTTTTCAGACAACCCTATGCAAAACATCTAAATTTAAACTCTATACAAATACTATGTAGACTGCAAATACCAAATGCTAAACCAATCAACTAATGCTAATTCTACTAAAATTGTTGTGTGATTTCACTACTGCCTAGGTGCCTATTTATAGAAGCAGCAAGGATAAGCGTGGTAATTTGCATACCATAAGCATTAGGTTAATTAGGTACTACCTCAAATACTGCACGAAGGCTTGCTCGAGAATCTCACCCAGTTACATCTGTAAGTACGAGTTTCTGCGTACAAAATTAAGGCAAGCTAATTAATTAGCACAAGTTGGTGGTAGTCTCCGGTGGTAGTCTATTCGGTTAGATGCTAAGGTTTCATCCTACAAGTATTTCTCAAACTCCAAAAAAGAATGCAAATCTACTTGACGCTTATCACATACTTTGGTGTAATCATTCTGTTTGGGATATTAATTACCATGGAATACGACACCTAGTCTGCCTTCAAATCATCGGCTCAATGTCCAAGGAAAATCGCACCATGGGTTGTAGGTACCTGGGGTCATTATGAATTCTTATCATTTCAAAATAGCAAGTAATTCACTTCACACAAGCAAAAGGCTAGTAGTACATGTCGAATTTATTTGAGAAAAGTAGCCATCATCTACCACTTGAAGAAAGAGAAAAAAAGACTAAGTATTGCATGCAGTTGTGAAAAAGAAAAAGGATTGCTTTTGAATACATACTCAGTGCAAAGATTTTGAAGTGCAGGAATCGCCAAGGAATGTGTGAGAAATTGCAAAAGTTTGAACACAAATGGAATCCACTGCCCTTGAAGTAGCTCAAAATTTCTAGATGAATGAGCTAGGAAAAACTTCTCAAAGCTTGGCTGATGCGATGCTCACAACACCCATGGTCAATATTTTTCAAGATGAGTCCTACACTATGCCTAGAATCACAGAAAATTCAGACTATTTTTGCATGCGGTCAGCTAAGAAAGGGACTCTTAGAGACACAAGTTTGATAAATGAGTGGGATAACATTTATGACCCCATCCTCAAGACTAACCCTAAGGGCCTAAGGGAAGTTTCTTTCACCAGAATGAGGAAAGCCTTCGACAATCAACTACCATACAAGAAATGGCTCTGTGGATTTCCATAATATGTAGTCCCTTATGTGCACCACTGCCGAAAAATAATCCGTGAAAGCATTTGGTGCTTCAATATAGCGACGACGCCATTGAGGGAAGAAATTTGAGAGTCATGATATCTACGGAGGCTCTTAGGGACATGTTGTGCATTCCTTGTAATAGCACCAGAATATTGTCAATGGAGTTGTTCAACCAAAAAGAGGGTTCAAAATTCTAGAGGGGTCGAAGGAATTCCCTTGAATTTTATAATACAAAGACCGAAAGGCCCCAGGATTGCCAGTAGCCGTGAAGAAATCTGAATCATCGTATAGACTTCAAACTTGTAGACATGCAAGATGCCTTCTCCATGATGCTTTTGTGTTCGGCTTGGATGGTGACATGATCATGCACGAATCTCAATGGGGGCTGGGTTTTCAGCTGAGGAGGCAACACGACCCTTTCTGGTATGATTTCATGGACATGATTGCCAAAGATATGCAAAAGTAGATTATTGAGTTCAAAACTATTGGTAAGTTAAGATATCCTTCTCTTCTTGCCTATATGTTCCTACAATAGAATCCCGATTTCTTCAAAGAAAAAATAGAGTTATCAATATTTGATGGGAAGAATCATCAGAAGCTAGTTTCGATATGGACTCACATCCTCTCCTCCACCTATGATTATTATGCATTTTCAGAGAAATTTTTGATTCTAATTTTGCGTGACTTGAGTGAGGATGGTGACTACTATTTCTTGTCGGTCGACCAAACCGGCTAGATGCAATCCATGTTCCCCAAGTGTGATTGGTTCCTTGGGGAGGATTTCACATGCGTCCAAGTGTGTGGATTTTTGGAATAGCCAATCTGAATCCCATCATCCATTACCGATTGAGTATTTTCCCTTGAAGTGTTCTGACAATTGGCCATGATTGACTTTACCTTTTTCTTTGACCCAAAGAAGAAGAGGAGAGGGTTTTTTCGATTGCCTGCTGAGCTACAAAACAATGGTCATGGTAAAGAAGAAATCGACTGAGCTACTGGAAGCAAAGATGACTCATCTCAGGCTGGTGTTTATTTGTGATAGGTGGACTACAACCTCAAGGATGACTTGGGTGACACATTCATTAAGGTAAAGCACAACCCTCAGCCTTACTGGGATGCTCAGCGAAACCCTCTGGAGGATATTAGCAGGTTTTGGGTGGATTTGTCGCACATGCCAATAGATAATTGGAGGTCGTCATGGCTCGGGTTCTATCTCCATAAGGGGAAGGTAGAAATTTTTTTTTGCATGATTGCTACCCTCCGAAATATTTTGATAAGGGAACAGGGCTAGAAGCCAAAAAAGATAAATGATTTATAGATTTATCACCACAAGATCAAGTGCCCCCTCACCCCGTTCCAAGACCCATCAGTATTCCACATCGATGATCAGTTTGATACTCTCTGGAATAGGGAGCATGCTGGCTTTGAAATGAGTGATGCGAAAGAGGCCAACTCTGAAGAAGCCACATAATCCTCTGACAAGGGGAAGCAAAAATAGAAAGCGAGAGAACAACCTAGCACAGTTGTTAAGAGTTTACGAATAATTATTTCACGATCAGGGTCTTCGCAGTCCTGAAATTGGGTCGTAACGAAGCCTAGAGGAACGTTGAAATCAATAGAAGTAACAGATATGGAACAATCCCCACCAAGCAAGAGACAATGCATTGATGCTTCTTTAGGAGAGGGTTCGCAAGAAGTTGAAATGTTTTGATATTTTTTGGATTTTGAAAGTTTTAAAGGGCTGATACCATGTATTGTTTCCCATGAAGATGTAAGTCAGGGAATTGTCCCTAGTCATGTATAGGAACAACTTATTATGCATGAGGGATCAATGGATAAACAGGATGATCATGAGAATGAAGGATGCTAAATATTGATGGTCTCAAGCCAAGAGAAGGATGACAAATCTTTATTATGGATGAAGGAGACTTTATTATGGATGATAACTATAAGGATCATGGAAAATTCATGTGAAATATACCCACAATCAACCAAGTAGGCATGCATAAGGACCCAAGGACAAACATGATCTTGCTCCTAGTCAAGCTGAAAACCAATTGATAGGTGATGATGATGACAACAACATTGTTTGATATGGGAAGGATGCATCCCAAAACAACATGAGGATTGGGAAAGACATATCCCGTTGATGATAATGTGACTAAAGGAGAAAGGTCTATAGCAAGGATATGAACAAATCCAAAGAACGTTTTGGATGACACGTTAGAGTGCATAGCAAGATTGTATGGATTAGGCCTATTGCATTTGAAATGACTAACCTTAGGACTAGATGGGATTATGGAGGGAACTTGGATAAGTGGATTAGAATCCTTAAACCAATGACAAATGAAAACCAAGTCCAACAATAGGTATCGAAGGAAAATGGATTTATTCTCACGAAGGACAGGAGACATGAGGATTATTGGCTGATAGAATTAGCATATGATCTCCAAGGACTATGTCGCATAGGAATAATTTGTTTTCTCTGAGATATGGGTTTGGATAAATTTTATGAAGGAAATAACATGATATTTCATGGATAGTGTATGACCAAAGGATAGACATGTCAAGATTTTTTCCAAAGAATGATTTATGTTTGTACCCCATTTCTTTATCAAGATAAAAGTAGGTGGGAGAATGGATGGAAATGATAGGGCTTATATGGATAGGTGGAAGTGTCATACAAAATGTCATGTGAAGGGTATAGGAGATGAGACAACTTGCCCCCAAGTGTAATGGTCCACATAGATAATTTCTTTTACACATGACACCTGTTTTCTAGGTTTTCATCATGGTACTTATCCAAAGTTCCATAAAAATGGTTTTCACTATTGGATGAATTTTTTTCTCTTTACTATTTTCTTTCTTTTTTTCTTTTTTTTTCTTCTTTTTTCTTTTTTCTTTTTTTAATATTGACTTGATGTTCTGGATGATCATTGATTGTTTTGAATCCTTTGATGGTGTTGATGTAGAGATTGGTCCCATGATATTCCAATAATGACCTTTATGAAGTAGTTGCCTTGTTAGGATCATAACACTTGCATACAACTGATCAATGTCATTGTGATCCTTTCTGCTACTAGAGTTAGCCTTATCAAAATATGCACATCACAATAGAGTGCCATGGGAGTCCTTATGATAAAGAGTTGCTGCCAAGATGCGATGGATTCGTGACGTATGTATTTTAGAATTTATCCATGATGTAGGATTATGATGGATGATGGTATATGTGGAAGGATTATTTTGAAGTTTGGATGAATCAATTTTTATTTTCCAAACTTGGGATGGTGGATGATGGGGTTTATAATTTTTATTGGGATAGCATTCGGAGCCAACATTTTTATATGCCTTTCTTGATGAACATTTTAAAGGAGGTGTATATTTACTATATATGGGAGTCCTCTTTTCTTGTGGCTCCATATTTTGATTGACTTTTAAATTTGGAATATTTTCTTTTCTTGATCCATTTTTCTTTGGGATCCATTTTAATTTCATTTGTCCACTTGTATTTTGGTTTGACTCAATGGCCTTTGACATTTGATTTTGAACTTTGGATTTATAATAATTTTCTTTTTGTTGGTTCCAAATATAAGGTTTATTCATGTTGGAATGTTGGTTTATGGTGTGGATAGGAGTGTTGGCAACAACCTTATGACAAGGACTACTCATGGCCTCCATTTTGATATTTGTATGAGATAAAGTTTCCCCAAATATCAAGGAGGTACCACTAACATCATTTGATTCTCTGACTGAAGAATAACCAAGACCTTGATGTCTAGGATTTTCATAAAACTATATTTATTCTCGAATTCCTTGCTTGTGTAGACCTAGTCCTTTTCCTTGATACTGCATGCTTTGACAGATTCTATTTGCAATGGGGTATTTATTGTTTTGAAAGCAAGATGTGAACCCATCATTATTTAGCTGGAAACCATTACTCAAAATTTTCTCATCTGCAAGAAACAACTTTGACAAAGGTAGATGCTCCTAGTTGATAGGATGTTTTGGTGTTATCATTCTTCATGTTTGTTTCTTCTTGATCATTTGGGATATCGATTTGATCTGTGGTAGATTTTCTATCTTCTTCTTTGACTTGATCCATAGTAGCTTCTTTGTATTCTCCTTTGACTTGATCAATAGTAGTTGCTTTATGCTATTCTTTGATGTTATCCATGCCATTCATTTGATTATCTATGTGTCCAAAGGAGGCAAGTGTCTCATTTTGGTAAATGGAGGTGTTTTGTGTTTGGATGGGATCATCTTCAAATGTTTGGTCATGAATGGCATAAAGGTCGATGAGAGGATCATTTTGGAATTCATGTTCAAGGGTAGGATACTGGTAAAAAATAGGTGTGTTTTGGATGACATGATTGAGAACATAATCTTGATCAAGGATAGGTGTATTTTGGATGCCATGATTAGCTAGAAGGATCTCTTGGATGGACTTAAGGATGGGGTCATGATATGGAATACTTCGATCTTGGTATGAAGATGAAGCTATGATGTCATGCTTTGGACTTTGTTTTTGACATGTATCCTCAAGTTTAGGCAATGGAATTTGATTTTGGACAAGGATATGATTTTCTTTGATACACCCAGGATTTTGACATGGCAATAATGGAGCTTCAATAGTGAGAACTTTTTTGATATTGGTAGGAAATGGAGGAAATGATGGTGACAAATGGTTGGATGGTGTAGGATCAACAATGTGATTGGATTTCCTAACTTTGTTTTTATTTAGGAGTTGAACAAGTTCCTTTGCTAGTTGTCCTTGGAGACCATTAATTAATGTGCTTTTATTGGATGGTATTGTAGTTTGGGATGGAGTGAATGAAAATGGGTTAGTGGATGATGGATTAGGATAAGCTATGGGGGATTGGAATGGACTAGTGGATGATGGATTATGATAGGATGTGGAGGATTGGAATGGACTAGTGAAAGGTTGGTTTCCCTTGTCAAGGTTTGGTTAAGGATGATTAATGGACATTTTTTGGGGATTAATGGTATGGATTGTTTGAAGTGAATCTTGATAGTGAGGGTAGATGGATGAAGGACTGGAGCTTATAGATTGTTTGTAAGAAGGGTATGTGAGCGGTTGGTATTGATGATTAAGGATTGATTGGTATTCAGCTTGACTATGAAGAAGATCAAGGTAAAGTGAAGGCATGGTCATGAGTTTGGATTAGGATGGATAAGGAAAAATTAGTGAGGACCATACAAAAATTGTGACCTTTGGATGAGAATGCAAGGTGCCAATGCAAAATGGATATGAAACTATGCTATTTTGTTTTTTAGATTTTTGGGATATAAGGATGCAAAGTGCAATCTAGGCAATATGAATCTCAATGAGAGTAATGTGAAAGAATTTTAAACTAAGGGTGGAAATCAAGCTAATGTGAACCCAAGGCAAAAAATTCCAAATGTCATTGACCATAAGAAAACAACCAAGACTAGGACAAAAGACCAAGATCAAAATTGACAAAGTGACAATGACAAGACAATGATAATGACAATGGTGAATGACAAATAGAATGTGTAACCCAAAATTTCTAAAAGTTCAAAGGTCTCCCTATGTTCAAAATTCGAAGGTCTAAATGCAACCTAAGGGTGAAATTTTTATTCGTGTAATGCAAGGAATGAAGAGATGAAACCTATAATGCAATGTTTTCCTAATGGGGATGCTTATAATGAGCTGACAAAACTTGCAGGTCTCTAGTTTGGAAATCAAGATCATAGTCAAGATGAGTTGGATCAGATTTGGACAATGATTTTTGAAACTTTGGTGATCAGTCTGCTGTGGTTTTTTTTCAAGAATTTGCGGTTCACAAAGAGTTATTTTAAAAATTTGATGTTTTGGATTGGTTTTGAGTGGATTTTTGGAATGATTTTAATGAAATTTGTCTTGGAAAACACAATAGATAGTATCAAACACTTTGTTTGAGGACTGGTTTGATGTTAAAATGTTTGATTTTTTAAAATAAGATAAGCACAATCCTAAGGTTGGCAAGGACAATATTCGTTGAATTCCCACTTGGATTAACCAACTGCGCTTATTCTTAGCGGATGGCTTAGAAGCTTGGAAACAATAGATCCCCCATGAAACTCACTTCTCAGATCAACCAAGCTTTGAGTTCTCATGAATCTCCCATGATGAACTCTTCATCTCTACTAAGAACTGTGAGTATGTGGGACGACTTCGGAGGTCCGACCTCCTGCACCAACAAATAGAAGGATTTTGTCTGCTACAAATAAGAGGTGTCTAGTAAGGACATCCAATTCAGGGGGTACTATGATAAACTCCCTTAGGAGGTATCCCTACCCTTAGAATGAAGGGTTACATATCATAAAGATACTGGGGTAGAGCTATCACATACCATGTCCTGTTGATTACAAACTTTCCTTGCAATCACAAATTTCTATAGTGGTTCAGAAGGATTTGGATTTAGTCTATTACTGCTTAGGGTCGTCCCTTGGGGTGAGTACTTTTTCCCACTAAGGCAAACCCTTCTAATGGGTGAACACAAAAATAGATGGGTCTAGTTTTGTGATCACCAAGTTTGCACAAGGTGAGAGCATAATACCTACCACCCTCAAACACTAAAACATGGTGTTCATTTAACCTCTAGTTTAATCTATGTGAAAGAAGACAGTTATAAATTTTAAACCTTTGCTTATGATTTGAAGACACTTGGATTCATTTTATGCCAATAATGTTTGATGTAAGTTCATTTTAATACCCATGAGTGTAAGATTGTATTTTATTGTTCATTTTAAAGCCTTCATGAATGAAATGCATGCTCATTTTAAACCTTATGAATTGTGATGCAAGTTTGTAGTAAATTTTAGCCTTCATGAGTGACAATACATGTTAATTTTAAAACCCATGAATGGAATATGAAATTTGTTGTTCATTTTAAACCCATGAATGAAATATGCAATTTGTTGTTCATTTTAAACCCATGAATGAAATATGCAATTTATTGTTGTTTGCAAAAAAAAATGAGATAATGAAAAAATAAAGCTAAGTAAATGAAATGATAAAGCAACAAATGATTATATTTCAAAAGAAACAATTTTCTAGAACCCCCTCCAAGTTGTGCCACATGCTGAAAACAAAAGATTAACAACCTCCAAAAAAAAACTTTAATGATAACAACAAATTAAAACAGTGATAACTTTCTCAAAATTTAATGAAATTTTAAATCGTTTGAATCCATGGAAAGCTAAAACTCAAGCCTTCAAAACTCAGAAAGTATTTTTTCAAGATTTTGCACGAAAAAATTGTTATAGGCAAAAGAAAACCCAAGTTTTAATGGTTAAATTTAAAAAACAACAAATACTAAAACAACCATAACTTTCTCAAATCTCAACAAAATTTTAAACCATTTGAAGTTTCGGAAATCTAAGAGCGAGGCCTACAAAACCCAGATAATCATTTTTTAAGCTTTTATGCGCCCATGTTTCTATGCTCAAAAGAAGATGACGGGATTTTGTATGAATTATTGGTTGTAACCTACAAAACAGTAAAAGCAAACAAATTTCTCTACAAAATTGTAAGATTCACATCAAGTTCACCAATGTAAAATAGAAATTAAATATGGAGGAAATATAAATAAATAAATATGGAGGAAATAAATAATTTAGAAATTAATGCAAGATGGGGTAAAATCAAATAGCATAGATGGGATTCATTAATGTAAGATTCACGTCGGGTTCACTAATGTAAGATGGGGTAAAATCAAATAGCATAGATAAAGTGACAGCCAAACACTTCTAAGCTAAAGACCTCATCCAAACAAGAGAAAACAATGAAAGCATAAGGAAAATAAAAGCATTAAATCAAAACACTCCCCATGCTTGAACTTGAATCACTTCTCTTGCTCTCCTATTTCTTCTCATGCAACTTTTCCCTCATATTTTGAAGTAGACTTGTGCAAAAACCTACAAATTGTAAGTAGAAAGTTGGAGACAAAATGGTTGTTAAATAAAAAATGAAGGAGAAATGTTTCTTTTATAGACAACCATTCGAATGGACGAATGAGATTGATCTTCTAGAAAGATTATAAGATCAATGAATGAGGATTCATGAGAGGGAGGTTACGAAATGGATGGCCAGGATCGAGTTTCTAGAAAGATGTCAAGATCTACGGTTGAAATTTGATGCAACTAGAATATGCCATGCATGGAAAATATATGACGTCGATGGCTATGACACCTGACGGCTATGACAGACATGCAGGACATGCAGGCTATGACATGAAATAATGGCAGGGGATCTTTGACCAAAATGGAAGGATAAATAATTCATTTTAAATTATTTATTCGAAAAAGGAGGAGAAGGACAAGAGGAAAATAAATAAATTTGGAGGAAATAAAAAAAGAGATTTAATTAAATTCATAAATTTAATTAAAGGAGGAGATAGAAATTAAATATGGATAATTGATTTGGATCAATTATTTAAAAGAGAAGAATGCCACATAATTAAATAATTTCATCAATTATTTAATTATAGAAGAATAAAAGGTTAAATAATTATTATTATCTGACTATAGACATGTGATGAAAGATAAATAATTAAATAAATAATTATTTATTTAGTTATTGAAGAAAGGGGTATTAGTGACACAATTAATTTATTTTAATTGATCAGATAGAATAGAGATTAGAAAGTGAATTAATTAAATAATTATTTAATTATTTAATTAATAAAGGAATATGATTAGGAATAATTAAATAATTAAAATTATTTAATTATTAGAGGATGCCAACTAAGGAAAAATATTGCTCGCAGACTTGGGACATTTTTTAGTGTCTACACAACCCACTTCTTGCCAAACTTTGAATTGTGATGCCTACATCAATCATAAAAGGATGTAGATCTTCCCTTACGGATTTTGATTGTGTGATAGATCATTCAGAGAAGTTCAAGACCATAAAAAGGACCAATGTGTTAGATATGTTCGTTATCATGAAAAGTCTTGGGTTTTGATAAAAAAAGAACATATACAATTCTAGAAAGATTCTAAGATCAACAGATGAGGATTCGTGAGAGGGAGGTTACGAAATGGATGGCCAAGATCGAGTTTCTAGAAAGATGCCAAGATCTACGGTTGAAAATTGATGCAACCAAAATATGTCATGCATGGAAAAGATATGACGTTGATGACTATGACAAACATGCAAGACATGTAGGCTATGACATGAAATAATGACAGGGGATTTTTGACCAAAATGGAAGGATAAATAATTTATTCGAAAAAGGAGAAGGACAAGTGGCAAATAAATAATTTATTTTAAATAATTTATTAAAAAGGAGATTTAATAAGAGGAGATAGAAATAAAATATGGATAATTGATTTGGATCAATTATTTAAAAGAGAAGAATGACACATAATTAAATAATTTCGTCAATTATTTAATTATAGAAGAATAAAAGGTCAAATAATAATAATTATTTGACTATAAAGAGGTGATGACAGATAAATAATGATTTATTTAATTATTAGTGACACAATTAATTTATTTTAATTGATCAAGATAGAATAGAGATTAGAAAATGAATTAATTAAATAATTATTTAATTAATAAAGGAATATGATCGGGAATAATTAAATAATTAAAATTATTTAATTATTAGAGGATGACAACTAAGAAAAAATGTTGCTCGCAGACTTAGGACATTTTTCAGTGTCTACACAACCCACTTCTTGGAAAACATTGAATTATGATGCCTACATTAATCATGGAGGGATGTAGATCTTCCCTTATGGATTTTGATTGTGTGATAGATCATTCAGAGAAGTTCAAGACCATAAAAAGGACCAATGTGTTAGATATGTTTGTTATCGTGAAAAAGTCCTAGGTTTTGACCAAAAAAGAACAAATACAATTCTAGAAAGATTCTAAGATCAATAGATGAGGCTTCATGAGAGGGAGGTTACGAAATGGATGGACAAGATCGAGTTTCTAGAAAGATGTCAAGATCTATGGTTGAAAATTGATGCAACTAGAATATGCCATGCATGCAAATATGTGACATCAACGACTATGCCAAACATGCAGGACATGCAGGCTATGGAATGAAATAATGACAGGGGATCTTTGACCAAAATGGAAGGATAAATAATTTATTTGAAAAAGGAGGAGAAGGACAAGTGGAAAATAATTATTTATTTGGAGGAAATGAAAAATGAGATTTAATTAAATTCATAAATTTAATTAAAGGAGGAGATAAAAATTAAATATAGATAATTGATTTGGATCAATTATTTAAAAGAGAAGAATGACACATAATTAAATAATTTCATCAATTATTTAATTATAGAAGAATAAAAGGTCAAATAATAATAATTATCTGACTATAGATGATGAAAGATAAATAATTAAATAAATAATTATTTATTTAATTATTGAAGAGAGGGGGGGTTTGTGACACAATTAATTTATTTTAATTGATCAAGATAGAATAGAGATTAGAAAGTGAATTAATTAAATAATTATTTAATTAATAAAGGAATATGATTAGGAATAATTAAATAATTAAAATTATTTAATTATTAGAGGATGGTGACTAAGGAAAAATGTTGCTCGCAGACTTAGGACATTTTTCAATGTCTACACAACCCACTTCTTGTCAAACTTTGAATTATGATGCCTACATCAATCATGGAGGGATGTAGATCTTCCCTTACGGATTTTGATTGTGTGATAGATCATTCAGAGAAGTTCAAGACCATAAAAAGGACCAATGTGTTAGACATGTTCGTTATTGTCAAAAAGTCATGGGTTTTGACAAAAAAATATATATATACAATTCTGGATTGTTCCTTGAAACACGTTTGTAGAAGTAGTATAACAACTTGGTTCTATTTTGGTGAAGTGTTGCAAGGTGTTTCTTGAGAGCATTTGGAGTAAGATGTGCAAGTTTTAAATGATGACCTGTAGATCTTCTCTTGGGGATTTTGATTTTGCGCGAGAGCATTAGAGAAGAAGAAGACATTTATTGCCACGTGAGAGGTGGTAATATAGGCCTTCTAGCCAAAATATCAACTATTCATTCTTCTTTATCTAAGATGGTTGCATCAATTCTCCACTGATTGGATGTTTCCTTGGTTTCAAAAGGAAAGCTTCTCAAATTGCTAATGATATATGTTTGTTCTCCCTCAATGGATTCAAAGTTTGGTTGAATGATAGAAGCTATAAGGTCAGGTTGTTGAATGGGAGCGATCGGTCTCCAAATGATCATGTGGGGTTCAATTTGTCAATTTTATCCTGCTTAAGTAAATTTATTTTACAAACACTTTTCTTGATTATGTTTTCAAACTAAAATATTTATGTCCAAAACACCATAACTTTCACAATGTCCATTTCGTGAAAATCATGAAGTTGAAGCCATAATTGCTTATGTTGTATTTGGGAAATATGGATTGAGATATAAACCAAGATATTTAGAAATATCTAAGGATAGAAATCCTTAGGAAAAGCAATAATATCAAGGTTAATTCAAGAGGTATCCATAGTTAAGTCAAAGTGTTTGAAATTTTGAGGAAGATAGTGAATGTTTGTTTTTGTAACATTTTAGAACCAAGCAATGTATCAAACTGACCGACAATCATTTACAATCCTAGGTTTAAAATGGTGATACTTGTTGAGTCCCCACTTGGATTTCTCCAAACAATAAATAATGTGAACAGTTAGAGATTTGGTGACACTAGCTCCCCTCCACGACACACACTTCTTAGGACCACCAAATCTTAAAATCATGAAGATTTGGAGATCAAAAGGATTTTTTTGTTTCTACAACTGAATAGTAAGAATGTGGGCAGCTTTAGAATGATCGTTCTTACACCAACAAGTATTAAGGATTTTGGATTCTAAACAATGGTTTGTAATAAGGGCTTTCGATTTAGGGGGTACTATGAGAAACTCCATGAAGAGGTCTCCCAATCCTTAGAACAAGGGATTTATGCATCATAAAGATGTTTGGGGAGAGCTATCATGTACCACATCCTATTGATCACAATTTTCATTACAACTATACGTTTATATAACGGTTTGGAAGAACTTGGCTTTAGTTCGTTACTGCTTGGGTCATTCCCTCCTTTCAAAGTGGGGAGGCAAGACCTTCTAAAGGTAAACAATAGCAAGGAAGCACGTTTGTAGTTCAATCATCCTAGTTTGCATGAAACAAGGAGAGAACACACACCATGCCCTTTCCCTACACTCGCAAGGGGTTCATTTTAATCTGAAATGAAAAATGTAGGTGATTTTGCAAATTGTTAAGGAATGTTTATGTTTCTCAAGATCATCAAGTGGCATGAGAGAATTGCATATGCATCCAATAACAATGTTTTAAATCAGGACACAACAACACTTTTAAATTTTAACACCTCGAAGCAGTGATGAGTTCATTTTAAGCACCAAATGAAATGTTAAGTTACCTTGTTCAATTTTAAACCCAAAAGAATATGATGAAATGAGGGTTCAATTTTAGTCCCGTTTGAGTGTTCATTTTAAACCCAATTGAAATCTAGTGAATATCCTAAAGCATAAACTAGAAAGCATGAAAATTTGGGCTATAATTTCCCCAAAGCGTCAAACGCTTGTTACAATCATAGAATTTTAAGATAAGAAAGATTTCTTCACTTTAGCTCCATATCATCCAACCTACAAAACCCTATTAGGCTAACAAATAGAACAATGTTAGAAGTGCATCAATGATCTGAAGAATTGAGAAAATTAAAGCACGTCAAAAAATTGATCGTTAAAGTTCTTACCAGAGTTAGGCATCGTTGCACACAATAGTGTCACAATTTTTCATTTGGGTGTTGCTCTGGTGAATTTGGGCATTGCTCTACAACAAAACCAGTGAGCGTGATAGCATCACAATTTTTTCGGGCATCGCTCTAGTGAATTTGGGGGTGTCACCATTTGAAATCTTCAACACCTCTATATTTAATAAGCGTAGTTGTTTGTTTAATCAACATTGGTGCATTTAATCAATGTTGTGATTTAAAATGGTGATAGCATCACTATATGGTGACACACTTCAAAAGTGTTGATGTATTTGATTTGGGCATTGTTGTATCCTACAAAAAGAAAAATGAATGAAATTTGAGATAGAAACTAGTTAAATTATTGGTTTCCATCTTCTAGCACTAGAATGTCGACTAAGGATATTAGTATGGGTCTATTATGCTTGATCCATTTGGAATCGAAGCATAATGAATCCACTAATACTCAATCTAAATGAGATCATTCAAATAAAAGTTAAACTAAACATTTATTAAAATGAAGCATTCTAAATTATGAAAATTTTAAAATGTCTACTTCAATCCATCTGAAACTTATCCCATTTTGGAATTGGTGTCTTGTTGATGTGGAACAACGACCCTTTCCCAATCCTGTGATCGGTGAGCTTGTTCCAATCGATTCTATTGAAAAGAATCGATGAAACTATTGTGATAAATGGATGAAAACATGACTTAAGCTAAAATGAGCATGATGCAAGGCGATCCTACAATACTGGTTTGTAATTTTTGGCCAAACTGGACATTGAACTGATTTTTTCTAACTAAATCTTCACTTTCAGACACATATAGTAGCTAAATTGTGAGGAATTTGAAGATGATGCCAACTAGTGATTTGTGACATTTTTTCTGTAGATTTTAAATATATGTTTTTTAAAAAATTTGGAATCAGATTGTACTTATTTTTCCATCTCCTTCAAAAAACTAGTTTTTTCAGTAAACACCATTTTTAAGGAGTGACACTCACCGTATAATACAAATTTTTTTCAATGAAGGATAAAATTCTATTTTTTTTTTTAATTTAGATTTGTAACTATGGTATCTAGTGCTTCCAATCGGTTTTATAGTGTTTTATTGAACATTTTTTCCTAAATCAAGTTTCGAAGTCAAACAAATTACAATTCGGACATAGGCGGACTGTATAACACATAATTTTTTTTGTATGTATTGAATTTTTTGTTTTTGTTGGATTAAGGACTTCAATATTTGGTGCACTCATATTTTTCAAAAAAAAATTGGATAATCTTTTATTTTTCCACATGTGCAAAATAGAGAGCTTGATTTTCGATGAAAAACCTACCTACATTCACAAGAAATAAAAAATAAATATAATAGTAAAATTAAATTTATTTAAAATTATACTTTTTGGGAAGCTTATAATAAGGAATACATACTTACGAAAAATAAATTTTAAATGAATTCATTTGATCCTCCAAAATGTAAATCAAAAGTGGTTTTTTATCAACATTTTGATAGGTGTAAAGGAGACTTTATTATATGTATGGTTTAAAACTAGCAGGGTTCTATCCAAGGGGGTTTGATATAAGGTGGTTTGATCAAACCCTCTTCAATTGAAATCCTTCAAATGGAACTTTTTAGGTTTAAATCATTATATTTTCTAAAAATATGTGGTTTCAGCAAAAAATAGAATCTCTTAGAAATTGTAAACTAGGATTGTGGGATCACCCTGCAAGCTAATTACACATTATTTTATACTAAATGATGAAGATATACAAATTCTAAGCTAATCTAAGCTAATTATAAGCTAAAAGATTCAAGCCCTAATTGATAAACAAGCTAAGATGGATGCATGGAATCCATTGGTGAAAGCTTAAAGCTATTATGCAACTAAAAACTAATTAAAATATGCTAAATGTGAGTAAAGTATGAGTGTGAGTGTGAGTGATTTCAACAGCATAAGCTTGCAATTGAAAGATGAATCCATTTGTCTCCAAATACTATTCTATTTATAGGAGAGCAAATGAGAAATGGAGGGTTGATATCAGAAAGATTAATCAACGGTCAAGGATGGAGGAAATAAGAGGCATGGATCATGGATTTTCATCAATGGGTGAGAATGCAAGATGAGATTTAATCAAGGGTTCCTGTTTGTTCCAAACAAGCACACTTTTGGCCTACACACATAGGTCACATGGTAACTTGCTCAAGAGGTCACAAGATGACTTGCATTTGAAGCCAAGTAAGAACATTCCCTTTTTTAAATGATTGGAGGAGAGAAAATATTCCTTTTAGAATATTCTCATGGGTGAGGAAAAAGGTTAATTTGTAAATTAAAACAAAGTTTTAATTATGCAAAAAAGGGGGATAAGGAATATTCCATGGGAATATCCCTTTTTAGAGGAAAATTAGATTAATTGTTAATTAAAAAAGGTTTAATCACACAATTAGGGGAATTAGAAGAATAAAGTGATTTTCATTAAATTAAATGATTTAATGAAAGGGGGAAAGGTGAAATGCTATTTAATAAAATAACTTAGGGTTATTTAATTAAATAAGATGACTTAGGGAATTAAATTAAATAGTTTGATTTATTTAATTTAATGAGATGAAATGTTAGCGTGAAAGGGGGTGAATTAACCTGATTTGATGTTTTAGGTTAATAGACAAAAATGATGCAATTAATTAATTAGTTAGACTAATTAATCAATTAAGCAAAAAAAGGATGGGTTTGAGAGGAAGTGATGTTAGTATACCCGATTCAAGTGCATGATATTGTTCAAGACATTTTTTAGTGTCTACAAACGTAATTTATGGAGATACAATAAAATATGCTTTTATTTTGCCCTCGTGGACCTAATAGTGGTATTAGAGCAGTTTCAATCTTTGTGCATATATAATGATGACTAGTGAAGGAAACTTGAAGTTTGGCACTTGAGGCTAGTCGTAAAGATGAAGTGAAGAAAAAACATTGGAAGTGTATCTACAAATGTGTGTGCAACCTTGGAGATCTTGCAGTCCAAGCATTGTGGAGTGGCATAATTTGTCCCTGTATGTGATGGATAGAGGCACCTATAGAAGAGTAGTTAATTTTTTATAAAGGCATATAATCTGTTGTGCAAGGAAATTTATTTATTTTTAATTTTTTTTAAAGGTGATGATTTTATAATCTACTATAAAGGCATGATTTGGCCATCGTTATTGTTGGGGAAGTTGGCCTACTCATAGATGAATAACGTAGGGATATGCAAGTTTTTCCAAGATAATTAGTGTGGTATAGAAATGGTAGCAATAAATGAATGAAATAATGGTTAATGTTGCTCTTCTTGAGTAGAGCAATCCACATGTCATCATAATAGAATAATTTTATACTTTACAATGGAGTAAGGCTAGGAATTTTTGATGGAGGTAAAGTAGGTTAAATTGGCTTCACTTACATTATTATGTTTTCATTTTGATGTGTACACACTCTATTAAGATACGGTCAATTTGATTGTTTATTTGGATTTTTTATTATTGCTAATTATCTTCCATTTGATTGAATTCATTAATCATTTGGTTTATTCCTATTCACATTTTGGCACACCTGATGGGACCCATGCCCCTAATTTGATAGTTTACATTGAGTTTATTGAATATTGCAGGTTACACATGCAAAAAAATGCAATTGAACCAATAACAACACTTTTGATAATAGATTGGCATATTTGATATGTAGAATGTTGACTTCAATTTTACAGTGTTGTATTTGATATTACAGGCTCACATATGTTTTTCTATGATTTCTCTAATAGTAGGTGCAATTTTTTGCAAAGTGGTGCAATTGATATTACTAAGTTGTAATTGACTATGGATTGATGCATTTGATACATAGAACGATGCATTTGATATATAGAGTGGCACATATGACAAGTAAAATAGTACAATTGAAGGTAAAATGATGCAATTGATTATTATAGTGACAGTTTTGATATTTACAGTGACACATCTGATTATGCTATTTTTTATTTTTAACCCTAACATTTACTTGATTTTTGTTGGAATTAACATATATTTGTAGTTTGTAAATTTTTGGTTGAAGACTAGTAAAAATAGACTACTGATAAATTTGATGCAAGGAAAAAAATTCAATTTCTTTGATTTCTAACATAGTTCACACTTCATTTGGGCTCTAATTAATGAATTATATTCCATGTTTGGTGAAATTTTAGTGTGTATGTTCTCTCCTTGTGCTTCATGTGAGCTTGAAGATCAAAATCACTCTTAATTGTCAAGTACACCCAAGGAGTATTGGTAAAGTATGCTCTTCTCTTGCGCTTAGTGCAAGCTTGAGAATATCAAACGCTAGTATATTATTTTATTTACGGTAGGAGGATTTCTTAGGGATTATATCACCCCAAGGGTGACCTCAACCAAATTTATCGACAAGGTATATAAAGGGAGGAGAATAAAATTTGTACCTCTAAGCATGATCAGTGTCATTCAAGCCAAGATGCAAGAGCCTCAATTTGTCGAGACTTATTTGGTGAGGAGAAGAGGGGAGACCCCCCTCATCTCGGGCACTGTCAAATGGAATAATTATTCTAAAAACCACTAAAAACCTTATTTTTATAGACCTAATATGACAACCATTAATCTAGTTGTGGTATAAGGTACAATATCAATCTTGAAGTTAGTCGACATGTATCGTTCTGAGGAGATAAAATTTATTTGGAGGTGTAAAAAACTACAAGGGGAGGAGGAAGGTGATCCATTGTGCCAGTAGAGACCTACATATCCCATCTTGAGAGTGGAGCATGCATCAACACACTTCTATGGTATTTTATTACTTAGGCCTACACTAGTGAGAAACACCTTTAATAATAGCTAGGATGTACTTCTTGGTGTGTTTTTATTGTGAAGACCAATGAATACCAATCATACCATCACCTTGAAATCATTTTCTACTATTATCTTTTTTTTTATCTCTTTAAAATCAAAACAAGTTAAAATCACTCCAACAACTTCTCAAAATTAGTCAAAACACCTATAAATTTTAGTTATAGTCACATAATTATATATCTAACAACTATTACGATGCATTTGTTGCTACAATAACACATCTGATTATTATTTATCATGTCATCTAATTATCCTTATCAAATTTGAATATATTGAATCACATCTACTATTACTATGTTGCATATGATATGCAAAGAAACACATTTGATAGTACTTTACCGTATCTGATATAAGACCTATTAAACTTGATTTGTCAATCTAAAACCAACCTTTTTACATAGTGACACATTTAACATATTTCATGTCACATTCGAGCTTAATTTTTTTCATTTGATATCTCATATGATGCATCTAATACCTATAGTTGCACATTTGAAACCTAAAATGATGATTTTGATTGTATAAACATCTTCCAAAATAATCCAATTTCTAGCTTCTAGAATTATTGATCAAATAGACTTAGGATCTGAGACCTGTAGAACAACAAACCTGCAATCAACATCCATCATTTAACAACAAACTATTATTTAAATCCATTTCATACCATTCTTCTTGGAATTTTAAGGTTACCTATCTTAGCTTTGGACAAATATCATCATCATCAATAACAAACATCAACCAACCAACAACCAATATCACTCACAATCTTGTTTAGATCTCTCATCTTATCCCTCATTTATCTTTTTCTTAGAAAATTAACTTTTTTCAAGTAGATATTTGGATTAGTATCAACATTTGTGAGAAAACTAAATTAGGATTCTTGAATACTTATAAGTTTGTGAACTCACTGTCATCCTTTTTTCTTGGACTCATTAGTCTAGTACAAGTGAAAAACCATCATTAGCATTTACCTAAATGAAGATATATGCTAACTCTGAATTTTAGAGGTTTTTATCTCTCATCAACCAAACAACATCAACACTTCACTTTTTTTTTTTAATTTTCCCAACCTATCTCTCATAGTCAATTTTTAAACAAAACTCATTCATATTACATCATCAACCTTCACTTACATCCATATTTCACAAGGTCATCAAATTTGCATGTCTATTACAAGGTCACAACACAAGAAACTTATGGAGTCTAATCCAAGTGGATCGAATGTCACCACACTTGTGGAGGTTGTTAAACCAATGTTTGGAATTCCTCATCATTTATTTAATCCTAATGAATATCAAACTCCACAACCACAACCTTAATACCCACCAATTATCATAGAAGAAATCACAAACAAATATGAGGAATTAGAGGAATTGAATGAATATAAAATTTTAGAAATTTAACAAGATTAGGATCCTTAGCTAGAGCATTAGATGCACTCATTGATTTGAATCTCGACACATACTTTCTTAGACTTGCACAAAATGGTGCTAAGATACCTTCAAATTACAATGTTGCTACACTTAGGGAACAAGCCTTCACACATGTCATATAATCTAGAATATTCCACCAAATGAGATGTACCTATTGTTAAATCTATTAATGAAGTTATGCTACAATGTTCAATGCTAAACATACCTAGTCAACCATCTATACCATTTTATGAGGCGAATTAGATACCATTTTCCAAATAATATGTGAATCCACTTTACCAAAACCCAAACATAACCAATCAAATAATTGCACATATCCCAAATCCAAAAAACACAAACATTCCCCATGCATCACCATACATAACCAACCAAGTAAACACACATATCCCAAATCCACCAATTACTTCTATAGACATTGAAAATTGTCTCGAGCCTGCGAACAACATTTTATCACTAATTTTCCTTCTTTCTTGCATAATTATTTAATTATTTCCTAGTGTCATAACTTATATTAATTCACTTTATCTTTTCTTCTTTTGATTAATTTAAGTAAATGTTAATTTATTCAAATTACATCATTGATTTCCCTCTATAGTTAAATAAATTCTTATTTATTTAATTATTCATTTTAATTTTTTCTTTCTTTTTCCTATAATTAAATAATTATTTCAATTATTTAATTGTTCATTAGTTTTTTCCCTTTATAATTAAATAAATTATATTTATTTAATTATTTTATCATTTTCCTCTCCCTTATAATTAAATAATGGTTTTCATTATTTAATTATTCCTCATTTTCATCCACTCTCTATTAAATAATTATTTTAATTATTTAATATTTAGCATTCCACCTCATCTCACAATTCCCTAAATTAAATAATTGTTTTAATTATTTAATTTATCTTTTTCTAGCTAATCCCTATCTTTTATTCCAATTTCTTGGATCACAGACCCTTCTTCCTATCCTTATCTCTTTTCCTCTCAATTAATCTCATCCATTGATCACCATACATCATCTCTCAATCCTAGCCCTTCATTTTAATTGATATTTCTATAAAAGCATGCTATCACCCTCATTTCAAACCCTAACCATAATCTTCGAAGTTTTGTTATCTTAAGATCAAGCCATCAATTATCACTATCAAGCTTATTGAGTAAATTGCATACTACTATTCTGAGAGCACATAAAAGAAAATGGAGAAGAGAAATGGAGGTGATTCAGCTATGGTATAGGAATGGAGGTTTATTGCTTTATTATTATTGTGATTTCTATGTTCATTTATGTTTCATTGTTGGATTAGGGTCTTCATAGCTTAAATTAGATAGTTTTGTGGTTTCTAATATCGATTCATACTATTTTTCAAATCTAACCCCGATCTACATTTGGTGAACCCAACATGAATTCAACATACCTATTGTTTCTTTATTTTTTTGAGGTTTTCTAACCTTATCTTGCTATTTTGTTAAAAAAAATCAAGACTAACCTTGTGTAGATCAGGTTGAAGACAAAAACCTAGGATTTTCCAAATATTTGTCATATCTTTCAAACAACTGTAAAAAAAAAATTAGGTGTTTTCACTGCAAGTCAAGGATCATATCAAGGGCCTACATTCCAAAAATTAGATTCAGGTCAATATTTTTGAGTGAGATGCTATTTTTAGTAATGTCCAAATATTTCATCATATCTCAAAAATGGTTGTGAATGTTTTTCTGGGTTTTCTACTAAAGGTCAAGTATCATCTCATAAGCTTACACTCCAAAAATTAGCTTCAGGGCAACATTTTGAGAAAGTTATCATGTTTTTATGTTTTTTCATAAATTTTAAATTTTGGTTGCAAATCAACAATTTTTTCAATTTCTTTTGCAAATCTGGAAAGCTCTCAAAATTCGACAAGGGTTTTGTTCTTTATATTTTTTATTTTTACCTCAAATAATTAATCTACAATCGAATCTTTGAAAATGAGTACCCCTTCATAAATCTACTCCCTTGGGCTTAAATTAAGGATTTTTTCTAAAAAAATTACATTTTTGGAAAGCTCTCAAAATTTCACTAGGGGTATCTTTGCATTTTTGTTTTTGGGGTTGAAAATATAACAAAATAAACAAATCTTGGAATGACATTGATAGCATGCAATTTTTTTTGGTTACTAATATCTGATTTACAACTTGTGGCAATCGTTTGGAGAAGACCTGTTGATCTAAACTACTAATCCAATTTCTTGCAGGGTTATATTGTGTGTTTGTGATTTTTAAATTAGGAACATTTAGAATTGATAATTAAAAAGAACAAGTGTCTTTTGTGTCTTGTGCACTTACACGTTGTGTTAAATCCCATATTGGTGTGTGTGTATCCTCTCCCCTTGTGCTCTGTGTGATCTTGGGTGCATGAGAAACATGTGGAAATATAATTTTTAGTGAGGCCTACCTTTGAGACACATCCCAAAGGAGAACTCAAGGGGTCGACCTCAAAGCACATGTTCAGGTGGGCTATATCAAAGGTGCAAAGGAAAATTTTAGTAGCACTATTTGGGGATGTTATACCTTGCACGCCAATTTTGATGTGGGTGCATACACCACACGTAGGTTGAATAGAGACTTTATTGTCTCATTTCTGAAGTATAGCTTTGGTGTTCACTGAGTCACTAGAATCCTCTTATTTTAGAGCCTAAGACTTGTTTCACCATTTGCTAATTGTGGTACAAGGGATGCAAATTGTACCCTGAAGTTACTTACCACATTTGTCCAAGATTGAGGTGTAAGGTGTCTTGCTAGAGTCTACACCCTTTCAAGGCTAGGGGTATCAAGGTGGTCCATGACCTTGGTATACCCTATTCACCCACTCCTTGGATGAAGATTTAAAATCACCCCCCAAAAGGTGAGGTAAGTCCACTTTAGTAGATAATCCTATTATTTCTTAGGTTGCACTTTCTTGTATTGTTTGTGAACCAAGGACAAGCAAGTTTTGTGGAAGAAAAATTGCAAACATATTCACTTACGAAGAAGTTAAAGAGTCAAAATCAACCAAATCTATTTTTCAAGTGTTTGTTGTGTTTTATGATCAAGCCAAATCTAAACTTGCCAAAAATGGAAAACAACCTAGAAAACATCAAATTAGGGCCAAAAAGCAGAACAACATAACTGTTAGGATAAAAAATTTTGGGGAAATATTTATACATCCATATTTTAGTTTCCTTACAAACTATGATTGTACACTCAAATTAGATACTTTTTTAGGTTCAGTCAGTCCATTCACAACATTTCATCATTCACCTTAGGTTATCTTGCATAGTCCTAGTTTGCATACACCATATCTTAGTTTCATTTCAGTATCATTGTTGGCCTCCTATAATGATTCAACAACTAAGACTTTACAACTGTGATTCAGAGATTGGAAATCTAACCTGAATAGCTATCTCAACCATCATGAAGGTGCATTTAAATTTTCAACCCAGGGACGTAAACTTGAAATGGGTCAACACTGTATGTGCACTAGGAATCCAAAGTAGCCACATTCATCTTATAGCTTAAAAAAGGTGTAATACTGAAAGTAAATTGCTTGGAAGGAAATGACATAAATGTTGAACATTAACCAATAACTAGACCAAAATGAAATGCATGAAAAAAATAAAAATATGAGCAACAAACAGGAAACTACTTTATCTGCTTTGGCTATAGGAACAGTCACAAAATGGAATTCTAGTGGTTGCAGGAACATTCTATGCCAAATTCCTAACTAACCACTGAACAACAAAATACTAACTAAGCTAAAGGACGAAATACACACCAAGTGAGCCCCCTTGGATAAGTATTCCCTAAGACTAAGGTAAACTCAGATGCACAAACTCACAACTTCATTTCATTTATGGAAAAAAATGAGTACAAATGATCAACATGACTATATTATCGAAAAGCTTAAAAGTGCGAGTACATAATATCAACATTCTTTGATTCGAAAGAGAGAGAGAGAGCTCGAAAGAACATCAGAGACTTATTTATCCATCCACCTAGAAAGGCGGTGAAATCCAACAAACATGGAGGATGCCACATTAGGGAAAGTGCAGAAGAGAGCAGGGGCGGCTACACATGCACATAACCTGTCAGGCATGATTGCCTTAACTCAAATTTGGCACAACAGTAATGCCTACACATGCTCAACAAAATTTAAGATCACTACAAGGAAATTACAATCTAATGAATGAGGAATATCCATCCACCAAGAGTCTTCAATGACCTCCTTGTTGACCGATATAACACATATCCAATTGGCGGAATCTTCCTGAATTGCAGGTCTCAAATTATTTGCATGACAACGTTAGCATGCACAACAAGTGCATATCCATAAACATCTTAAAGCGACATTCATTAATCACATGCAAAATTAACACAAATAGTCCATATAGCATATCAATATCATTTGAAAGCTTATGAAAATAGATTTATGTCCAATGTCTATGGTTTAAGGAGATATTATAAAAAAGATCAACTCCCAAGCATCAAAGTCTTAAGTTATTGCAGGAAATGGACAACAACCCCATCAATAATTAAACCATAAACTAGAATCATAATTTCCCCCCAACCTAATGTCTTGCTGGTCCGCCAACAAGGGAAGAGTTGTGCTTTTGTTTGGTCAATGCCCTGAAGTTGGAAATTGCAAGCTATCCCACATTTGTTTCTATTGTATTTGGATTACGATCCCAATAGAATCCTTGTTTTCTCTCCAGCCTGCTCCATCTTTGTCTTTCATCAAAAATGTCACACCTATAAAATCTGTAGTTTGGCACTAGCCACAATAGAATATGAGGTTGAAAAATTAGTGGAAGCTAAAATTGCCCTTTTGTTCTTTCGAGTTGAATATGCTTATCAATTCTTTTGAGTGTTGCAACATAGTTGTGTGTGGAATGGGACTCAGCTTGCTTCAAATCATCAGATAGGGTATTCCATCTCTATGAAAGGTATCCCATCACAGGTTCTCATGTGGTTTTTTCCATCTCCTCATATGCTTTATACATTGCCTCTCTCTCAAGCAGGACCCTACAGCTATAGGTTGGCTGGTATAAAATTATGTGCCAATCATTAAAAATTTCTCCTGGGTTCCTATATTCAACCCTAATGGGAAGGGGAATGTTGGATTCAACTTGCCTGTAAGTCTTGTATTGCTTTCCCCAGCTTACCTCATTTTGTATCCAGGACATGAATGCTCTTAATTGGAAATCCCCAAAATATAATAGTGGATTCCAATCATTGTCCTTGGTCACAACATAATTATGTAAATAAAATTCACATAAAAAAATTTTCATCTTAGGAGGAGCAATCCGAAAAGCATTGAAAAATTCAATGGGGTTCTCAATTGAGGGGTTCAAACGTGAAACAATCTTTGCAAATTTAAAAGAAATATGTTTCTCCTTTAAATACAAAAAATATACCCTCGAAGGATCTCTGCATTCCAATATATGTGGCACTAAATTTTCCATGTCATCCACCTTCTTCTTTAAGTCAGCAATTTATTTTCTCTTGTCTTCAATTTCCTTCTTCAACCTGCATTTTTCTGCTTTCTATTCTTCTTCTCTTCTTTGTATTTCCTTCCACAAGTTCAGGACTACTATGCTCATCGAAAAATAAAAGGGCCTATTCACTCCTACTATTATTTTACCTAGTCCTTGGTAGAGTACCATTTATAGGGATTCTTCGGGCTCGACCAATTCTGGCTGTAGGGCTCCAATCCTTGCTCTCCCATTTCAATCTGCAGGGTCTCTTCTTCCTATTCTTGCTCATGTTGCAAGAACTCTTGTTGTAGGAGTTCCTTATTTTCCTTGAACATCTGGTTTTCAACTTGCTCAACAATATTTGCAAGCTATGCCAATGCCATGCTTGCTGCTTCCTTAAATATATCATTTTCCTTCACATTCACCTGCTCCATTGGAGCTTATGTATCCTCTTATGGTGATTTTTTTCAGGTTTAGGGATTCCCTCGGGAGATACCCCAATGGCTGGCCCAGCTGAATTTGATTTTCTGGGAGGGTTTCTTCATTTTTCCTTTGTTGCAGGAAGAATAGTGTCAACCTTTTGTTTCCTAGAGCTTGGTGCTTCTTTTTCTACCATTTTATTGTTACCTTTTCCTTCCTTCAGTTTTGCCTTCCTCTTTTATTCCCTTGTTTTCATTAAGGTTCCAAGAGTAACCTCGTCATCAGAATTAGGAGAGGAACTCTTTTTATTGAAATGCTTTGCCTCAGAAGAACTAATTTCAATAGCTTTCATGGTTGTGGGAGGGTTTCCACTAGGGCTTGCATCAAAATTTGAGGTACCAGTAGTGGCCCCAACATTGCTCCTTCTCCTCCCAACCCTACAAGGTCGAGGAAAAACCCTAGGTTGCAAGTGCTTTGGTCTAATTTGATCAATTCTCAAAAATTCTTCCTAAGAAATATTGGACACATCATGCAAATATTTTCAACTAATAATTTAATTAGGCAATGGTGGGAAATAGAATTGTCCCTACCTTTCTGAGTTTCTACTGCCATGATCGAAAGAAGGTGATACCGCATGTTAGGAACATTCATTCTCCTTTCCTGCCTCATGTGGTTCAAAAGCTTAAAATGCATGGAATTCAAATTTGACTAGTGACCTTCACAAGTGATATATTTGACAACATAGACTACAACCTTCTTCCATAACTCAGGCAAAGAAGTCCTCTTCACTCCTTGTTTGTCTATGCTCAATGGAGGGTCATTAGGTTCTGTGAATTTGGCCCTAGACGACCTGGCATCCCTAGCAATAGGGTAATTTTTTCCATCAGCAGATAATCCCATAACTTCTGCAATTATCTCCTCCATAGCTGTGACTTCCATCTGTTTTACTATGGCTTTCCCTCCAGACAATATCTGGCAAATTCTAATGCAACACCTTAGTCGAAGCCATCCAGATTTAAGAAATAGTCTAGCCATCCACAGTTTCTAAACTCATATAGGCAAGGCGCATCCTGTAGTAACACGTCGTGAACCATGGGTTCATTTTGAATCAACCCACCACCCATTGTCTGCAATCAAACAGTTACTCTTCAAAAAAATTCCTCCTACAATTCTTGTCTAGAAACCAAACTTCCTCTTCTCGCAACTCTGCTAAATTCCAATGTTGGAATCATTTGAATTTTTCTTTTTGGTTTAGGATTATGATAGGAACAATTAAGGAAATAAAGGAGTAATAAATTCAGGCTATGATTAAGGAAAATGGCGGTAGAGGATTTGCATTTTGCACATACAAGCCATCATTTCAGGATTCAAATTGGCTTAATCACTTAAATCTTGTTGACATGAATCACTATGGATAGACATGCGGACATGGAATTGACATGTTCCCCCCAACCTAAATTTTCACATGTGTCCTCACATGTGAGGTGAAAGGATGATTTGACAGGGGCAAGAAATGATGACATGCTATGGAAAATATCCATATTAATTTATAGTAATTGAATAAATGCACTAGAAGATAATTAAGATATAACAATTAATACACACGTACCTGAATTCGTGGAAGATATATTACAAAGATCATGGAGAAAGTATCGGTCATTTCCAAGAAATCAGTTGAGAAATTAATGAAAGTGGAGTGGGATGAGGTGGAGTGAAATGAAGTTAAGTGAAATGATGGTGGTGAGGTCGAAGACAGAGAAATGTGGAACGAATGGGCAGATGGGTGAAGAAGTGGACTCCCACAAAGTTGGAATCTTTACTATGAGAAGTGACATACCTTAATTAGCCAAAATAAGGGACACTAGGTCCACTTCCCTCGGTTGTAGGAAGTTCAGGTGCTACACATTGAGTGAATTGTTGTAGGAACTCCTTAGAAGTTTGCTTGTGATACAATCGCAGGCAATGACCATTCACCAACAACTTAAACTGGATAGGGTCAATGGTAGTAAGTTGAAGAAATCCATTGGAAAATACTTCCGCCACCTCATAAGGTTCAAGCCATCTTGTCTACAATTTTCTTGCATTATCTTGATATCTTGAGTCATAGAGCAGTGCCCAATCTCCAGGCTGAAACTTCTTATCCTTGATGAATTTATCATGCCATCTTATTCGCTGATTCTGCACTACCTCTATGTGATGTAAGGTTGCCTTCCTCATCTCATCCAAAGAATTCAACTGCATGATTCTATCTCTTTGTGATTCAGAAATATCCATTCCCAATTCTATTGCAGTCTTGATGGTCTTATGTTCAAATTCAATGGGCATCATTGTTGAATTTTCATACAACAACTCAAATGGAGTGAATCCTATAGTGGTTTTCCAAGTGGTTCTGTAAGCCCAAACAACTTCTAGTAACATGCTTGCCCAATCTTTTTTATGGATAGCCATTTTTTTCGTCAGAATGGCTTCAATTTCTTTGTTAGTCACCTTAACTTGGCCATTGGCCTGGGGGTGATAAGGAGTATACTTCTTGTGCCTAATTTTGTACTCATTGACTAGTGTTGTAACAAGGGTTGAAGTGAATTGAGTCCCTTGATCAAAAACCATTTCTCTTGGAACCCCATATCGTGTGAAAATTTCCTCATACAAAATTTTTACAACCTTAGTATCTCTTGCATGCTTCATGGCCCTAACTTCTATCCATTTAGATAAATAATCAGTGCATACTAAAATATAGGATTTACCTTTTGATGGAGGATCCATGGGTCCTACAAAATACAATCCCCATATATCGAATGGACTGGTTACTACCTAAGGACAAAGTGGCATCTCATCAAATTTTGTTGGTCGACCCATCCTTTGGCATCTGTCACACTTCCTTGTATATCTCCTTACATCCTTGTGAAGTGTTGGTCAGTAATATCATGTGTTCAAAATCTTCATTATTGTCCTCTTGGTTGTAAAATGTGCTCCACAGGGCTCATTGTTACATGCATGTAGAATATAAAATGTCTCATCTTCCCTCACACATCTCCTCATGACCTGGTCAGGTCTAGTATAGAACAAACATCTAGCAATCCATGAGAAAGGGAAATATTTCTCAATGAGCACTCTCCTCTCTTTTGGAGAGAAGTGAGGAGGGACTCTCCCTGTGACCAAAAAATTGGCTATTCCGGCATACCATGGTGTCTGCACACTAATGGAAAATAAGTGCTCATCAGGGAAAGAACCATCTATGAATTGATTGCCTTCTGATGTGGTCAGCCTTGAAAGAAAATCTGCAACAACATTGGCTTTCCCTGGTATATCCACAATGGTTATATCAAACTCCTGCATCAACAATAACCATCTTGCTAGCCTTCCTAAAATCAGAGGTTTATTCATGAGGTATCTAATGGCTGCATGATCAGTGTGCACAAATATTTGGTAGCCTGTTATGTAATGTCTAAATTTGTTTAAGGCATAGATCACTACTAGCATTTCTTTTTCTGTCACTTTATAGTTGAACTCAACTCCTTGTAGATTTTTGCTGATAAAGTAAATGGTGTTTTCAATAGCTCCTTTTTATTTTCCTAGGACTGCTCCTATAGCATAGTCTAATGCATCTGTATGGATGTGAAAATTAATCTCCCAATTAGGTCCCTTGAGCATAGGAGCATGAGTTAAATTTGCTTTCAAATCAAAGAATGCCTTGTCATAGTCTTCTGTCCATTGAAACTCAACATATTTAGTGAGGAGATTATACAATGGTGTTTCCATTTTGCTGAATTCTTTGATGAACCTCTTGTAATAACCTATATGTCCCAAGAAACTCCCAACATATTTTTGTTTTGCAGGAATACGCAAATTGGTAATTACCTCAATCTTTGCAGGATCTACTTGAATTCCCTTCTGAGAGATGTAGTGACCAAGAACTACACCACCTTGCATCATCATGAAGTACTTCTCACTATTTAAAGATAGATTGTGGTATTCAAATATTTGCAGGACTCTCTTAAGATTCTCCAATTCTTCATTGAAATCAACACCATAAGTAGTGAAATCATCCATATAAATTTCCATGCAATCATGAGAGATATCTGAAATATGTTGATGACTTCCCTCTGAAAAGTTGCAAGTGCATTGCATAAGCCAAATGGAAGTACTGAGTAGGAATAAATTCCCCATGGATAGGTAAATTTGGTCTTCTCCTGGCCCTCTAGTGCAATTTGGATCTAGTTGTAGCCACTGAATCCATCAAGAAAAGAAAAGTATTGCTTTCTTGCAAGTGAGTCCAGAACCTGATCTATGAACGGTAAGGGAAAATGGTCCTTTTTGGTGGTAAAGTTGAGTTCCCTGTAATCAATACAAACTCACCACTTCCCTCATTTTTTGGGCACAATCACCAATGGGGACACCCATTGGCTATCTGAAATGGGGTAGATAAATCCTGCATCTAGCAATTTTTGTAGTTCCCCTTTTACTATTTCTCTCAATGCAGGGTTAATTCTTCTTTGTGGCTGCCTTACTAGTGTACAATAATCTTTTTTATATATCCTATGAGTGAAAATTTTAGGATCCAATCTCTTCATATCATGATAGTCCCATGCAAATACATTTTGGTGGGCCCTTAGCAAGTTGGACAATGACAATTGTTGTTCTTCAATCAATTTACTATTAATATTCAAGCATTTCCCTTCTAACACTTGTACTTGTGTAGTTAAATCAACCATATATACTTCACTAATGCTTGGTACCTTGAGTTCATGTGGCAGTAATGCATGAAAAATACTTGCTACTATAGGAAATTCGGCTACAACAAAGGCATCTACAAGACAAGCGACTACAGGAAGAGCGTCTGCAAGACAAGTAGTTGTAGGAAGAGCAGGCATGAATGTTTTTACTGTAGCAACAAAATCAGATACATGAGAGGAAAATTCCTCCTCTGCCTCATAATGGTTCTAAATGATGTGATACAATACTGCATTTTCATCTTGAAGTTGCAAGAAAGGGCTTTTGTGTAACATCATAAGTTGCACCACAAAATTAACTTCATTAGCCTCTTCACTAATGTGTGGCCATACTGGATTATCCTTATCATGGGATGGCTGAGCGGGAGAGTAGAGAACAAGATTTTTGGTGCTCTTTCCATCAGAAATGGTCATGTCTCTTGTCTGACATCTAATATAAGCATTTTTTGTTGCTAACCATGGTCTTCCAAGAATAATGGGGTACTCGCCTAGTATGGATTTAGGAGAAAGAATCATAAAATTTGTTGGGTACTCCTAAGAGTCTAAAGTTACCACTAGAGATTCAACTATACTATCAGGCTTAACAGTAGAACTATCAGCAAGCTGGAGGACAGTAGGGGTAGGTCTCATACTTACAATATTTAGTTGTTGCAGGATTTCCTTGGTTATAACATTTATTGTTGCTCCCAAATCAATCAGAGCGTTCTTTATTTGCATCCCATTTATAACAACTCCTACCATAGGACTCCATGGGTCATTGTACTTTGGAACAGTCACTTTCCCAAGCATGATGTCAACAAGTTGTCCCACCACATGAACTATAGTGGGGTCTTTCTTCTTTCGGCCTAGCTTCTTAAGACATGCTTCCTTGATTGCTTTGCCATATATGGGAACATCTTTGATGGCCTGAAATAGAGGTACCTAGAGACATATATGCTTCAACTGATCTATAATGTCAAAAGTTGTGTCCTCCTTTTCTTCCTTTTGTTTCACAGTTTCCAACCTTTGGGGAAATGGTGGTTCAGGATCAATCTACTTGGATAGGACTGGTTCAGGATTTTTAGGCTAAACAGGGACATTCAGAGGCTCCTCCTCTTCCATAGGAAGCTCAATGATAATAGGTGTGGAAGGAGCTGGAAAAATGGTTCCTGAATGCAAACGGATATCACTTACACTCACAACATATGCATGGAATTAATGTGGATCAACAAAGTATACTGGCTATTGTTGTGGTTTATTATTTGGGTTAGGTGTGGGTTGGGCTGGTAGTTGAGTAGGTTTAGGCACATTTGAACTTGGATTAGAAAGAGGAGGCATTATAGCAGGTTGTTGGGGTTGAGAAGGTGGCTACATGTAATTGGTTGTCTAGCTTGGCCATTGTTTCCCTCCCCTCCATTGAGATGTTTGTTGCTAGTTTCCTAGAGGTGGCTGCTAGTTTCCTTGAAACTGCTACTAATTCCCCTGAGGTTTCTACCACTTGGGTGGAGAGTTTTGGTGATTGGGCCAAGCATTTGGAGGGTTACTCCAAGGTTGTGGTGGATATCCTCCATAATTGGATGGATATGGAGGTTTCCATTGATTACTAGATGAACAAGAATTGAAATATGGCCCAACAAAAGATAGTGGATCTGGTGGCATACCCTATCTTGGAGCCCATGGCCTCCTTTGTGCAACATAGTAGACTTGATCATCTTCACCCTTTATTGGCTTGAAATTGGGTGCCATATTCTTGTTGTCAATATTAGCTATCATCTTGCATCTGTAGTCCTTCTTTTGTCTGTAATGAAGGCAATATTTTTCCAACATTGCCTTTGCCCCCTCTTGTTTATTCTTGGCCTGAAGTGAATCCAGCTGAGTAGATAGATTGTTTATGATGTCTTGCTTGAAATCTACTAGTAAGTGAGTAATATCCATCCTTGAAACTCCACTGGTGGATGACTTACCCATAGATGATTGGTAAGCTCTCCCCTTCTTTGAGGCTGCCCTAGAATAATTCTGACATATTTTCTTGATATCCTCCCAAGGGACTTGGGTGATATATCCTCCTCCCATTAGGTCCAAGGCATCAGTACAGGTGTCATTAATTCCTCTCAAGAAAAGTAACTTCTATGATTCTTCATTGAGTGTATGGTGTGGATAATTCTACAGATAAAATATAAATCTTGAAATGAAATCTTCCAGGCTCTCATCTTCCTTTTGCTGCATTATGAAAATGCCATCTCCTCTTATGTCACTGCCCCTGCAATACTCTTTGTATTTCTCAAGGAATTTTGTCTTCATGTCCTCCCAAGTCTCCATAGTATCCCTGCCTAGGCTCATGAACCATCTTAATGCAACTTCTTTCAAGGTGGCAGGGAATAGCTTAAGCATATGGGCACCAGTGGTATAGTCATAAATTTTTTAGAGGATATCAAACTCAAACAAGAATGTATCAGGATCTTTTGTGACAAGTTCATAGAACTTAGGAAGAATTGAAGAAGGGATATTTTTGAGGTTTTCTACTTCATTTTAATGAGAAATGAGGAAAGGAAAAACTGGTTGGTTAGCTCTGTTAGGTTTGTTTCCATTTGCATCACCCATGCCTGCTTGATGAAATTCCATAGTAAGGGGGTTCTCAATCTGATTTTGATCTTCAGAGAAAGCTTCAGAACTGGTCAGATCTGGAAATGTATTAGCAAAAAGGTGTGGCTCTTCTTCTTCTTCACCTCTGGGCATGTTTTGGTACTCAATTATCTGAAATAGATTATGATTGTTAGGAAGGAATCTCCCACGAGAATCTCTTCTTCTATGCATATGGTATCAACTCACTATCAGCCAACTCACACAAAAAAAATGGTAAAAGAATAGGGGGGTCATTACTCTTCTAATGAGGGGTATACTAAGAACAACTCCAAAAATAGTATAGCAGGAAAAACTATCAATGACTCCAAAGAACTACCTAGTTTGACACCATCCCTGCAACGACACCAAAAATGTTGGCCTCCTATAATGATTCAACAACTAAGCATTTACAACTATGATTCAAAGATTGGACATCTAACCTAAATATATATCTCAACCATCATGAAGGTGCATTTAAATTGTCAACCCAGGGATGCAAACTTGAAATGGGTTAGCATTGCATGTGCACTAGAAATCCAAAGTAGCCACATTCATCCTACACCTTAAGAAAGGTGTAATACTGAAAGTAAATTTCTTGGAAGGAAATGACATAACTGTTGAACATTAACCAATAACTAGACCAAACTGAAATGCATGACATAAATGAAAATTTGAACAACAAATAGGAAACTACTTTGTTTGCTTTGGCTGCAAGAATAGTCATAGAATGGAATTCTAGTGGCTGTAGGAACAGTCATAGAATGGAATTCTAGTGGCTACAAGAACTGTCAGTGCTAGATTCTTAACTAACTATTGAACATCAAAATACTAACTAAGCTAAAGGACAAAATACTCACCAAGTGGGCCCCCTTGGATAAGTATTCCCTAAGACTAAGGTAAAATCAGATGCAAGAACTCACAACTTCATTTCATTTATGGAAAAATATGAGTACAAATGATCAACATGACTATATTGTTGAAAATATTAAGAGTGTGAGTACATCAAATCAACATTCTTCGATTTATTAAGAGAGAGAGAGAGAGAGAGCTCAAAAGAATATCAGAGCCTTATTTATCCATCCACCTAGCAAGGTGGTCAACTCCAACAAACATGGAGGACACCACATTAGGGAAAGCATGAAAGAGAGTAGGGGTGGCTATGCATGCACATAACTTGTCAGGAACGATTGCCTTAACTCAAATCTGGCACAGTAGTAATGCCTAAACATGCTCAACAACATTTAAGATCACTACAAGGCAGTTACAATCTGATGGATGAGGAATCTCTAGTCACCAAGAGTCTTCAATGACCACCTTGTTGACTAATATAACACATGTCCAGCTAGCAAAATCTTCCTGAATTGTAGGTCTCAAATTATCTCCATGACAACGTTAGCATGCACAACTGCATATCCATAATCATCTTAAAGTGGCATTCATTAATCACATGCAAAATTAACACAAATAGTCCATATAGCATATCAATATCATTTGAAAGCTTATGAAAATAGATTTATGTCCAAGGTCTATGGTTTAAGGAGATATTATGAAAAATATCAACTCCCAAGCATCAAAGTCTTAGGTTACTATAGGAAATGGACAACAACCCCATCAATAATTAAACCATAAACTAGACTCATCAATCATCTTTGAGTCTTTAGATTAGGAATTTTAACACAATATTGGGTAGACCATTAGTCTCATATTTAGGTGGCTTGACCTTATCATACCTCCCATCTATCATATCTTTAGGTTGGGCCTACAACTCATGTGTCTAGTTTAAGTTAAAATTTTATCAATCAATCAATCATCATCATCATCATCATCATCATCATCTTGGTTTATCCTCTTGAGGTCTTGACATTTAGAGTTGTTACTTTGGTTCATCATAGTGTGCTTAGCATCCTCTTTTAAGGATAAAGGTTGCATACCCAATCCAAGCATAGTCATAGTCATAGTTCCATTAGCACTTTGCATCCCAAGCATAGTCATAGCTTCATCACCATTCTTTCATATCAAAAACTTGGATGTACTTTGCATTGTCTTCCTTATAATCCAAAAACATAGCATACTGTCATCCTTCATTTTCATCCTTAGCTTGCATCTCCATCCTAGTTTCATACTTTTCCAAAGTCTCAACATCCAAAGGTCACAAGTCTTATGTGGTATTGACTAGGTCACAAAGGAAATGAAAAGACATGGATAACTCATATGATCCCTATATCAATCCAAATAGTAACATGAACATTGGGTCAACATCAAACCAACCTCAAACAACACAAAGTCAAACACCAAATCCATTTGCTAATCTTATGTTGAATGGGGTCAATCGAGGTCTAACACCTGAGGAAATGAAGAGGCTTCCAAAGATTCTAGGATAGTGTGAATTATAGAGGAGCTACTCAATGCAGATCCTAATAAATATTTTCTTGCACTTGCCAAGAAAGGTGCTAAGCTCCCCTTTGATTTTGACACTTCCACAATTGTAAAAAGAAAACTCAAGTTCTTGATCACAACACATTTTCACAAGGTCAATCATCTTCACAACAAATGCACACTAGTTTTCCACTTAGGGGAACAACACATAATGTGACAACTACACACATCCCCTCTCCTCCAATATTTGGGACCAATAGATTAGAGAACACATGCAACATCTCAAGGACCAACTCCTACATTTAGTAATCCATTTAATTCATCCTCTAGTACCATGGGTATGACTTTTGGGAATCCATTTAGCACAACATCCACTCAAAACACCACACCATTAACCAAAACAAGCACAAATCAAAACCCAAACCCACCAAAAAAAAGAAAAAAGGATTCACATTGTCACATCAAGAATGAAAACCCAAATGAACAACACTACACCAAACATCAACATGTCTTTTAGGTCAAACTTGAACACCAACCAACCTCCATCACAACAATATGTCACTCCAAGCACTAATTTCATACCACAACCTCAACATATCAACCTAACTCCATCACAACATCAAACCAATACCAATACCAATACCATGTTTGCATCTCACTTCCAACAAGCTAATCAAAATCTTTTGCAAAAAAACACCAACCCAAATCCAACATGTGCATTCAGATTTCACAACCAAAATCCATCACACAACCATCTCAACACACTAAACCCCCTTATACAAATTCAACCAAACATGCAACCATCACCCATGGAAACGTTGATGTAACAACAAATGGCAAGTCAGATTGGATGGAACTTTAATCTTTGCTTCTTGGTTCGTGGACTTTGATTGTTCGTTGTCCACAATTATGAGATGTGGGTCAAATAATTTTCCTATTGCTTTTATTGTGGATAAGATTGGGAGGAAAAAGATATTTTTTTCCTCTTTGAAGCCATGTGGCTCAGGGACCCACGTTTTATGGATTGCATCAGAAAATGTGGAAGGTTGAGGTTGATGGTAGTGCGATGTTTGGAATTAATAAGAAGTTAAATTTTGTTGAGAAGAATCTTAGTAAATAGAATAAAGAGTCATTTGGGAATATTTTTGAATCCAAAAAGTCTATCCTGAAGAATTTGGAGGAAGTCTAGAATGTCATTCAGTCAGAGGGTCTTTTAGAGGACTTACAACTTTGAGAAGATAGTCTCCTCAGGAAAATGCATGATGTTGTTTCGAAGGAAGAGGATTTTTGGAGGCAAAGATCACGAGCTATTTGGCTGAAATATGGGGATCACAATTCTAAGTTCTTTCATCTCACTACTTTGCGGCATAAATCATCTTACTGTATCTCATCGATCAATGTTGATGGGATGTTGCTAGAGGATGAGGAAGCTATCAGAAATGTTGTGGCTAGATTTTTTGAAAACCTTTTATCAGAGGATTTGGTCTGGGATCAAAGGGGTGTGTATTCCTTTCTGAATTTCATCCCCAGATTTGTGTTAGAGAATTTGAATAAGGATTTTATGGCTATCCCTTCGGCCTCCAAGGTCAAAGAAGCAGTTTTCTCTTTTGAAGGTAACAAGGCCCTTAGCCCTGATGGCTTCCCTTTTCTTTTTTTTCAAGCCTGTTGGGATATTATCTGAGGATGTGATTAATTCCACAAAGGGATTTTTTGGATCAAGATGTCTTCTTAAAGAGCTTAATGCAACTTTCATTATTTTGATTCCCAAGTCAAGTTCTGCTAGGAGTTTTGGTGATTTCCAACTAATCAGCCTTTGTAATTCGATTTACAAAATCTTTTCCAAGGTGCTTGCTTCTAGATTACAAAGCGGATTGCCATCCCTGATTTCTAAGCATCAGAGTGGATTTGTTAAGGGGCATCAAATCCTTTATTCTATTGTCATGGTGCATGAGCTATCTCATTCTGTTAATGTTTCCAAGAAATCGGGGTTCTTTCTGAAACTAGATCTTCTTAAAGCTTATGACAAAGTGAATTGGAGATTCCTGTTGAATGTCTTGGACAAGTTTGGATTCTATATAAAGTTCCTTCAACTTGTTGAACAAATTATTTCTTCTACCTCTTTTGTTGTTCTGGTTAATGGCTTTCCTTCTCCCTTCTTCTGAAGCTTGCATGGTTTGAGGCAGGGGGATTTGATTTTACCTTTTCTTTTCATTATGATAGCAGAGGCTCTGGGTCACAATATTCAAAAGGCGCTTTAGGTTGGTGTCCTGTGTGGTCTCTTACCTTTGTCTAGGTGTGTACCTATTACTCACCAACAATTTGTAGATGGTACTATGTTGATAGGTGTTTCTTCAGTGAAGGAAGTTAGAGTTGTTAAGTTGTTGTTGGCTGACTACGAGAAGGCTTCTAGTCAGAAGGTCAACTTACCAAAGAGTTTGATATTTTTTCTTAATACCCCTGAGGCTTTACAACTTAAGCTGGTTAGAATTCTTTCTTGCAATAGAGGTGAATTCCTGTCCTCTTATCTGGGGCTCCCATTGTGCATCTCCAAAATCCCTAAGTCCTTTTGGTTGGGTTTGTTGGATAAATTCAGTAGGAATCTTGCTAGTTGGAAAGGTGCGCTTCTTAGTTAGGCTGGTAAAATTCAACTTATTTCTTCTACGCTTTAGGACTTACCCCTATATGATATGAGTCTCTTCAGGATTCCTTCTAAGTTTGAAGATAAAATGGAGTAGATTATGCGAAGGTTTCTATGGTTTGGGGTTGAAACTAAGTCCAAAATTCCCCTTGTGGCTTGAGATTCGATGTGTAGACCTAAGAAGTGGGGGGTCTTGGTATTAAGAATTTGAAAGTGTTTAATAAAGATCTGTTGTCTAAGAATGTATGGAGGCTCCTGAATGGGAGTGTTGGGTGGGCCTCTTTGGTGAATAATAAGTATTTGTATGATTTTGGAAGATCGTGGGACATGCTTTCCTTGGAGGAGATTTCATTGGGTTCATGTTTTTGGAAGAATATTATGATGTGTAGGGACTTGATTGCTACAGGTGTTAAGTGGTTTTTGGGTGATGGCACCAGTATTTTGTTTTGGGAGGACTCTTCGTGTGGGACCTATCCTCTGGCTTGTCTTCCTTGGACCCCTCCTATTATCCCTTTGTGTAAACGTCTTTTTGGGACCAAGGTGGTTGATTATCTTGATGGTGGAGAGTGGAAGAATTTTGAGGCTTGGGACCCTTCTTTAAGGATTCTGAAGGACTTTTTAAGCAAGGTTAGGATTCCCTCTTTTCCTATACCTGACAGAGTCATCTAAGCTCCTTATGCTAATGGAAAATTTTCAGTGTCCTCTACCCTTTTGAGTTCTTTGGATGTGTTTTCCTCCTTCCCTTTCTAGGGAAAGCTTTGGAATAAGAATCTCATCACGAAGGTGAATGTCTTCTTCTGGCTACTTATGCAAGGTAAATTCTTGATGTTGGACAACCTTTGTATGAGGGGGTTTGTGATTCTTAACAGATGTGTTCTTTGTGAAGTGGATGGTGAGAGTACTTTTCATATTCTCCTTGGGTGTAATTATTCTTTCTCTGTTTGGAGTAAATTTCTCACTCTGGGATTTTGGTTGGGTTTTTTCGGAGTCCCTTGCTAAGTTCCATGAGCAATCGTCCTACCCCTCTTCTTCCATGATTTTGCAATGGCTTTGGGATCTTATGGTCCCACATATTGCTTGGGGGCTATGGAAAGAAATAAATTATGATTTTTCAAGAATCCAAACTCAATTCTGATAGTCTCTTCATTAAGACCAAGCAGGCTATTTTGGAGAACTTTTCTTTGATTCACTCTAATTCTGATTGGTGCTCCCCTTCTGATTCCCTTACTGGATATGAGCTATTGGTAAATTCTAAATGGAATATTACCTCTATTCCTTTGTTGTTCCCAAAGTCTAGCTTAGCCAAGAGATTAAATACTAGATGGAAGCCTCCTCCTTTTGGTTGGATTAAAATTAATTTTAACGGGGCAGCAAAGGGGAATCTTAGGCCTACAAGTTGTGGGGGGTGTTAAGAGATGATTTGGGCAGACTCCTAGGAATGATGGCACTCCCGTTGGTAACTTAGAACAATCGTCGTGTGGAGGCGAAGGTTATGTTTATCAGTGTAAAGTATGCCATCAACAAAGGTTACTCCAAGTTGTGGGTGAAGGAGATTCCATGAATATCATTATTTACCTTTGTGACACTCAATCTATGAGTTGAAGTGTTGATCATCTAATAAGGGATACTATAATCATGCTGCAATCTTGTGATGAGACTCATATATCACATGTTTATTGAGAAGGTAACTCGTTGGCAGATTTCTTTGCCAACAAGGTTGTCAGGCTTAATGAATTTCATTCATTTGAGAAAGGTGTGATCATTCCCGAGGAATCTAGAAGCTTGTTGTGGAATGATGGCATGGGATGAAGTGTGGAAACATTTATGGCATGGTACTTGCCTCTTTTTCGCACACTTTGTGGGTGTTTTGCTGCTTTCTGGCCTTTTGTTGTGTGCAATTCACAAGGTCTCTAAGAATAGTGTGTTGGTTAACATGGGTGCTGAAAGGAGCCAAATCAAACCACATTCTTGTGGATACATACCGCATAAGGAGAAGCTTTGGTCTATTCTACGACATGGGAATTCTACTCCTTGGAGATATTGCACTGGCATGATCATAATTCCTTTGCTCAATTCGTTTCATTCTGGCACAACCAAAAGGTTAGGGTTAAAGGCTTGGAAGTGGAGGTGAATGAGGATTTGACTTCCACAGTTATTGGTTTTTTGACTATTGGTAGAAAATTCTTTAAGGATAAGAAAATAAATGAAGAGGCAATGACTTGGTTCTTTAAATATGATGAGAGGAAAGAATTAATCAAGTTAAAGACCTAAGGTTATGAAACAACATCCTTGAAGAAGATCTGGGCAAGTTTTTTCGAGGTGATGATGCGGCATGTAACCCTGAAAGGGAGATTTAAGGCCATCCTTGGTCATCATTTCATGCTCCTTAATCATTTCAGGCATGACTTGTTTATCTCTTTTCTATTTTTTCTTTTATCTTCTCTGGAGGTTTCGGTTTATGCACACCTTAAGAATAGAAATACCCCAATCCTCCATGAGGGGCTAATTCTTTTGATAGTGGAACATATTAAGACCCTTCTCCCAGCCCCTACCATCAAGGGAAAGGAGAAGAGTATCTGATGATTCTGGGTCGATGGGAGAAAATTCCTCTTCAAAGGAGGAGGAGGAATGGAATGGTGATGAGGAGTATTTTTCTCTTGCCGCTGTGGATACCTCTTCGAAGAAATGGAAGGGAGGTGGTGCGAAGAGTAATAGGTTAGTGAAAAGGCTTGCCCATTTTGGGAGTGATGAGATGGATGTGGGTTCTGATGATATCTCTCCCAAGCTGGAGGAGGCAGTGGGTGGTAAATATGTTGTTGGTGCTGGTGGTGAGGTGGGGTCCCAGGTTAAAGAGGTAGGATCTATTAAACCGAGGTAGAGTTCTTCGCGCATTACAAATCTGAGGAGTAAAGTCCTGGAGTTTATGACCAAAGAACCCAAGGAGGTTGGTGAGGAAAAGAGTGCTAGCGACAAGATGGTGACCATCATGGATTTCCCTCCATAGGATTTGCCTAAGGAGGAGGAGGACAAGGAGAAAAGGTGTCGAGAGGAGGAGGAGGAAAAAAAACAAGAAGCAAATAAAGAGCCTTGGAAAGTGAATCATCTTTATGAGGATTTTTCTTCTTTGGATGAGGATGCAACCTCCATGTTTAATCTGTTGGATTTGGCCAGAGTTGGGGCTATAGGTACATTCAAGCTAGCTAAATGGTCTTTAAAAGAATTCAATAAGATAAACATTAAAATTAGAGGTTTAAAGGAAAATCTTAAGAGTGTCCCTAAAGGTGTTGTGTCAGACATCCTTATTGATAGAATGGTAGACCTTGGAGGGTCCTACCATGACTTTAAGTCTCTTTGTGAAGAACGAATATCTGCTCTGGAAGCCAAAGTGTCTGGAATTAATGTGGACATCAAAAAACTTATGCAAGCATGCCATATTTCTATGAAGAACAGTGCAAAGTCTTTATAAATCCTATTTAGGAAAATCAGTGAGCTCAAAGAAGATCAGATTTACTTCTCTGAGCTTATGGAGAAGGAATGTGTGGAAAAGGGAAACAGTAAGAAGAATCCTAAATATTATGATAAGGGACCTACGACTAGAGGATCAACTGAGTGGAAGAAAACCTTCAATGATGAGAAAAAGGAACTATTGGATATGGTTGAAAATCATAAGAACCAACAGTTGGAGATGGCCAATACTCTTGGTGGCCTGAATTAGTTTTTTCTTGTTGCTTTTTGTTTGGGTTGGGTTGTAGGTTAGGTTTTGTTTCGCTATTGGTTGGTTGTTGGGTGTTGTTGGTTGCCTTTTGTTTTATCTTTGTTTAGCACCTGTCATTTGGCATTTTTCAGCTGATGGGTTGCTATTGGTGGTTTATTTTGTTTATCCCTTGAGGCAACATTTTGTGTCTTTTTTTGTAAAGGGTTTCAGGGTCCCTTCAAAACCTATTTTTCCCTATTAATCAAAAAAAATAAACCATAATTCATGGAGGAACTATGTACTTATCCCTTTGATAGAAGCATATACATACCACCTTTCCCACCACACTTCAATATTCCAAGCTTTAACAATTATAAGGGGAAAGGAGATCTAGTGGAACAAATAAGGGAGTTTAATATTGCATGCATGGACATTTATTTTGATCCTACATACTTGATGAGATTATTTCCATGTAGCCTTTCAGGGAAATCTCTAGAGTGGTTCACACATCTTCCTCCTAGGATAAGAACATGGAATGAGCTAGTTGAAAAGTTTATCACACACATTTCCTATAACATTGAAAGTGACATGACCCTAGAAAATTTATGTACAACCAAAAAAAAGGAATGGGAGTCACTTACATCATTTTATCAAAGGTGGAAAACTATGTCCAACAAATGTCCTTATCACATACGAAAAAAGAATTTGGGCCCCATCTTTGTAGAAAACCTCAACACAAAATTGATGATTCAACTTCAAATCCATTTTTGTAACAAATTTTAGGATGTCATTGAAAAATGATTCTCTATTGAGAAAGATCTCATTGCAAAAGGATTGGTCAAGATCTTCAAAGAATACCAAAAAAATCTTAATGACAAGGGTAAATTTTGGTCTAGAAATAAAAAAATCTCATCAATGACGAGGTAGTTGATGCTAAAATGGTTAACAAGGTTCACCCCACCATTCATCTTAAAGATTCTTCCACACAAAGCAATCCAACACCAAGCCATAACCAAAAGACAATCGCGGTCGAAAATAGTCAACAAAGTAGAGGTCCCTCATGAGAAAACATGCCTAAACAAACATACACACCCTTAGGGGAACCCATTGAATCGGTCCTAAAGAAAATATTACAATCCAATGTCATTCAACTTCTAGATATCAAACCATATGAACCAACACAATTCAAACTTGTTTGGTGGAATGACAATGAATTCTATGAATACCATTGTATGAAGGGACATAAAACATCATCATGTTGGAGACTTAAAGACCTCATCTAAGACCTTATTGAACAAGGTGAAATATTAGTGGATAATTCACAAGGAAAGACAAACACTGGCCATACCATATTCAAGACTCCCCTACAAGACCATCGAAAGGAAAAGGACTCCAGTTCAGGGAACAATACCAATAACAATTCCAATTATACCAATGTCTCATATGACTATATCATCAATCACATTCAGGCCTTTGATAACCATGTTGCTATCATTACTATCAATAAAATTTTAGAATGTATCATCACCAATCATAGAGCTAAAGTGACCTTACAATGGGACGCTTCTAATCCACCATCGAAGACTCAATATAATCTCCTAGACCATCTTGGAAGGACTTCGACACAAATATCCATTCTTGATATACTTCGTATATCCTTTGAAAATAAGGCCATTCTAGAAAGAGATTTGCAAGAAACATTTTTTCTCACTGACCTAAATGTTAATCAATTCTAGGCCATGGTAGGATACTTAGCTACAACCCATCATGTCACATTTTCCAAGAAAGACCTTCCCACACAAAAACTAAATCATAATGACCCATTACATCTTGAGGTATATGTTAATAAACACAAAATCAGATGAGTCTTGGTAGATAGTGGAGTAGGTATAAATATATGCACCTTAAAAGTGGTCATAACATTGAGATTATCTGAAGCTTGTATAGATACATCTAAGAGAATCATCATCAAGGCTTATGACGATGTTGAGTGTTCATCCAAAGGTATAAACACACTTCCCATGAGAGTGGGCCTGCTATTCAAAACATGATATTCTAAGTCTTGGATTTGGATCTACCATACAACCTTCTTCTTGGTCTCCCATGGATTCATGCCATGATGGCCATCCCTTCCACCTACCATCAATGCCTTAAATTTCCATTTAATGGCACCAAAATAACTAACTATACTAGGCAATCTCGATCTCTTCCAATATTGTAGAAATTTGAAAGGGACCACTGAACATCAAGTACCTATCAATTGGGAAGCCTCTCCATCCACCTACTCACATTAGATTGATCCTTCCTCATTATCCATATCTTCCACTCCATTCATTCCCCTTCCCTAAGGAAACATCCAAATTCAAGACCAAGGACATGGAGAGTATCATATTGATAGTATTTTTATTGATAGCTCATTTTGTATTGGTAAGTTATCTACATCAGCTTAGCTTGCATGTGAAGATTCTAATGCTACTAAGGATATCAAGACCCCTAAGGATGATGTTAAGTCAGCTCCAAATCTTTGTGAGAATATGTAAATGAATAGCCATGCTGAGATGAACTTTTTTTAGGAACATGAAGATCCTTTAGTCCTTACCATATCCACTCTATCCCAATCCTTTTAGGCCTATGACAATCTTGTTTTTAATTATGACATATATGATAATCCACTCTTTGATCATGATCCTATTGAGGATATTCAATATCACCCCTTTCCATCTCATGACCCTCTCCCCCTATTCCATCACACTTCCATTTCGATCATCTTGAGTTAGGGTATGAATCTCCTAATGTTGCCTCTGTTGAGCCTTCTTTCCAACTCATTAAGGATGTGCAAGCCTCTTGTGATGTTAACAATGCTAAAAGGGATAGTCACAAAGAATCCATGGAGTGAATCACCAACATTTTTAATGAACCACACATTCTCACCACTTCATCTATCTCATCCATATCACCCACATTCATCCACATCATATGCATGGATCAAAAAGTATCACCTCAAGAAAATAACAAGGATATAACTCAAGAATCAAAAGTGAAAGTGCCTTTTTCAAATGGATATCCAAAGTCAAAAGAAAGCACACGAAGAAAGAGAGATCAAGAAAAGTCCTTTAGTCAAAATCAAAATCTATTGGACAAATCAAAGATAAAAATAAAATTCAAGAATGAAAGTAAGAAAAAATTGATCCCCAATTATGCCTCTTCATCCAAAATAACTAGGGGCATTTATCAAAGAAAAATATCAAACGATTGGATTTTTGATCCCAAGTCTCCATCTTCATCATCTTCACCCAATCCATACACTCTACCTAATCTAACCATATCCACACACCCATCATATCACTCCATCTCCCTTAGCAATGTTTCTCGATTGAACTTTGAGGGTGACCCCTTCACATGTTGTAAATTAATGGTTGCCTAAAATCCTTCTTGTGTGAAGCCTGACAATCCATGTAGTGTACACATTAGGAATCATACCCCATCTCCCTTTATCCATTGTATCAATCATCATCTGTATCCATTATTCACACCCTTTGTTCAAATCATATCCTTTCATCCAACATGGTCATCCAGATATGCACCTAACTAGTTCAATCCTTAGATCATAACTGTAGCATATGGATCTGACACTTATCAACTTACCACTCCTAAAGGTAAAGCATTACCAAATATTATCAACAACATGCACCTTTGCAAGTACTATACCTAGCTTTTAGAGGGTGCCATAAAAAAATGATAAAAATAAAACAATCACCACCTTGATGAAAACCTAGCAAACAGGCATCTTGGTGAAACCAAAAAAATAGAAAAATAAAAAATAGTAAAGATAAATAATTCATCCAATAGTGAAAACCACTTCGGTGGTGCTTTGGATAAGTACCATGGTGAAAACCTAGCAAACAGGTGCCATGTGTAGTCAATCTTTGCTCCATCATCTACTATCATTCTATCTGATTTTCTACTCCAATCCATGATCTATCATGCACACCCCACTCCATAATAAAAATTTCCCTCTCCATCTCGCCCATAATAAAGCTTATTCATCCCTCTCATGGTCTAAGAATCATTGACATTTTGTGTCTTCTACTTTTCATATCCATCCATAATAAGTTGGTCTTATACTCTACTAGGGAAAATTATTGGACTTAAATCTTACAAGGGATCTTAGACATAGGTTGGCATTAGAAAATGTCAAAATCCAAAAAAAATAGAAAACATCAAAATCCAAAAAAAAAGAGAAAACATCAAAACTCCAAAAAATAGAGTTTGTGTCAGTCCAAGTGGTCAAACTACGTTGCCTCTATGACTTCACATAGGCAAGGCCATCATTGATGAGCCCTCAAGGCTTAGGTCAGTCCTTTAGATTTTGTCATAATAAATTTTCAAGTCCATCCATATTTGCATCTTCATAATAAACTATCCATGGTCAAGGTCAGTCAAACTATGTTGTATCTACGCTTTATGTAGGAAATGCCATCATAAATGAGCCCTTGAGGCATTAGGGAAGTCCCTTAAGGTTTTTCATAACAATGTTTTCATCCATCCTATAATAAATTATCCCTTGTTGTGGTCGCCATTTTGAGTAGACACAAGTAGTTATCAAACAAGAGAATTGAGCTCATCCAAATCATGAAACAACAAGAAAACTATCCAATCAATCTTTAGCTATCAATAGATCTTAGCCTAAACATAGGTAAACAATCAAAACATCAAACATCAAACAATAAACAACCCTTATAAGCTACCAAGCAGTCCTATACAAAATGTTGCATTGTCAAAACCAAATTAAACATCGTATACAACATGTCACATTTCTAAAACCAAACTTTAGCTATCCAACCTATTGATTGTCTTATATAGATCAAGAGAGATCATCAGTACTAGTAGAGACATCAAAGTAAGTCAGTGTTGGAACAATCAACACCCCTAAGATCAAATTATTTACAACATCTTTGACACCTAAAGAGAAAGAATATTTTACCTCATTTTTAGAGGCATGAATAACCAATTTTTCTTGGTCATATGCCAACATTCTTTGGTTAGATACAACATTATTGGTCCATAATATGTTATAATATCCAAAGGAAAAACCTATAAAACAAAATCTATTTAGATGTATCCACAAAGTCTATTGCTACTCAAGGTTAAACTATAGGAACTTTTAGATGTTGGCTTCAATTGATTATTGAAAATGGGTCTCCAACCTCGTATCTATTTCAAAGCCCGCTAGGGGCATACACATATGCACATATTTCAAAAATATCAACAAGGCTTTTCCTAAGGATGAATTTTCATTTTTAAACATAAACATCATAGTCAATTTGATAATAGGCCATAAGACATGCTTTCACTCATGGATAGTTTTTCAAGATATAACCAAATTCGTATAACACAAGAGTACTATTATAAGACAAATTTTGCATGCCCTTGGGGTACCTATTTCTATAATTTTATGCAATTTTGTCTTAAGAATGCAATTGCAACCTATCAATGAGCTATGATAGTGATCTTACATGACATGTTCCATAACATAATGGAAGACTATGCAGATAATTTACTAGCAAAATCAATCACAAGGAAAGTAAATTTAGATATTATTGCACAAATATTTGATAGGCTAGAGAAGTATCAAGTGAGGATAAACTCCAGGAAATGTCAATTTTGTATCACTTCAAGAAATCTATTGGGATACATTGTGTCTCGTAGAGGTATTGAAGTAGACCATGCAAAGGTTGGAGTCATAATTGAGATTCCTTTTCCAAAGACTCACAAACAACTTTATAGTATTCAAGGGAAGCTACAGTCCATCAAAAAATTCATTACACAGTTAGCAAATAATTTTCATTCATTCTCTCATATCCTACACAAGGATGTCATAGGGTGAGCCCACAATACTGGTTTACAATTTTTGGGCAAATTGGACACTAAACTAATTTTTTTAAACTAAATCTTCACTTTCAGGCTCCTATAGCAACTAAACCGTGAGGAATTTGAAGATGATGCAAGCTAGTGATTTATGACATTTTGTCTATAGATTCTAAATATATTTTTCTTAAAAAATTTGCAATTAGATTGCACTTCTTTTTCCATCTCCTTTGAAAACTAGCTTTTTTAAAAAAATAACATTTTTAAGAAGTGACACTCACCGTATACAACATAAATTTTTTTGTATGAAGGATAAAATTCTATTTTTTTTGAATTTAGATTTGTAACTATGATATCTAGAACTTTCATTTGGTTCATAGTGTTTTATTAAATATTTTTTCCTTAATCAAGATTCGAAGTCAAACCAATTACAATTCAGACATAGGCGGACTGTATACAATATAAATTTTTATGTATGTATTGAAATTCAATTTTTATTTTTTAATGGATCAAGGACATCAATACCCAGCCCGAACATATTTTTTAATTTTTTTTTGATAATCTGCTATTTTTCCACATGTGCAGAACAAAGAGCTTGATTTTCGGTGAAAAACCTATGTTTAATAAAACTAAAAATACAAATGCATAATAAAACAAAAACATATTAGAATTATATTCCTTGGATAGCCTTTTCTGAGGACTACCATGATCATTTAAATAAATTTTAAATGAGTTCATTTGATCCCCCAAAAGGTAAATCAAAAGTGATTTTTTATCAAGATTTTGATAGGTGTAAAGGAGACTCCATTGTAGGTATGGTTTAAAACTAGCGGGGTTATATCTAAGGGGGTTTGATCTAAGGTGGTTTGATCAAACCCTCTTTAATCAAAATCCTTAAAATGGAACTTTTTAAGGCTTAAATCATTATATTTTCTAAAAATATGTGATTTCAGCAAAAATCAGAATCTCCTAGAAATTGTAAACTAGCTTTGTGGGATCACCCCATATTCAAATGGGATGAGAAGTGTCAACAATCCTTCTAGTAGATTAAGGATTATCTAGCATCACCTCTAGTATTGATGCCTCCAATTCAAGATAGATAATTGATCTTGTATATTTCAGCTACATCAATAGAATTAGGTTCTCTCTTGGAACAATATGATGAATTTGGGAAAGAGAGATAGATCTATTACATTATTCAAACATTATTAGGCTACAATATTAATTACACTCCCATTGAGCAAGGATGTTTAGTGGTTGTCTTTGCATCATAAATGCTTCAACATGCTTAAATTCCAAATTAAGCTTATCTCCAAATTGGATCCATTGAAGTATCTATTATCCAAAGCAACATTCATCAGTCATATGGCTAAGTTGGTAATGATACTAAGCGATTTTGACATAAAGTATGTAGACAAGAAAGAAATAAAGGGAAAATTTATAGAATACCAGTTAGTTGAAGCACCATTATATGATGGTAATCATTTAGTATCAAATTTTCTAGATGAAGTAGTCTTTTCCATCACTCATACCAATTAGTGGAAATTATACTTTGATGGTTCACATGCACAACATGGTTCAGGGGCAAGAGTCTTATTTATCACACCTCAAGGTGATTATATCCCAAAATCATATTGGTTGGAATTCTCATGCACAAATAACATTGTCAAGTATGAAACACTTATTATAGGACTTAGAATGGCTATCGAATGGAAAATCAAAGAGTTACAGGCCTATGGTGATTCATAGCTAGTGGCTAGATAGGTTAATGATTACTATCAAATAAAGGATGACAAATTTCTCCCATACAATTGAATAGTCAATAGCTTCAATTAGTGTTTTATTACTATCTCCTTTGAGCAAATACCTAGAGTGAACAAAAAGACTGTATATGCTATGGAAACTATTAGATCTCTCCTAGACATGCCTCATAATAGTAAAAAATGTGAGTTTATGATTAAGAAATTGTTGGTTCCTACCTTCAATGTCCTGAAATTCAAACTCATGTATTAAAGTGTTGGTCCTAAATCCCCTTGGTACCATAACATTTACACTTACCTACAAAATGGTATCATGCCACCTAAGCTTACCATGAACCTAAAGAAAACCTTTATACATTGATCATCTCTCATCACCATTTTTGGTGATACCTTTACCAAAAGAGTCTCAATGGTATATTACTTAGATGTCTTAACTCGAAAGAGGTAACAACTACCCTATGTGAGGTAAATCAAGGTGTTTGTGGGTCACATTCTTGTAGCCTTGCCATTGCTAAAAAATATATTGAGGACATAATAATATTGGCCTACTATGGATCAAGAGGAACACCAATTTGCCAAGAAGTGTTTATAGTGTTAGCAACATGATGATCTTATTCATGCACCAACCTGAGAGTTACAACATATTACTACATCATGGCTCTTTTCACAATGGGGGTTCATCCTCATAGGAAATATTTCCCTCACCTCATACAATGATCATAAGTTAATCATTACTACCACTGAGTACTTTACAAAGTGGGTAGAAGATATCCCACTCATCTACATCATTGGAAAAAAATAGTGAAGTTCATCTTAAACTATTTAATTTTCTAGTATAGTTTCCCCCATGCCATCATCAAAAATAACAACAAACCCTTTAAAAATAATGATTTTTAAGGTCTGTGTTCATAAATTCATATCTAACACCTCTTTTCCACACCATACTACCCCTAGGGAAATGGTCAAGTTGAAGCATCTAATAAAACTATCTTAAATATCCTCAAGAAGACAATTAATGATGTTGGCCATGACTGACACCTCCAGCTTAATCCTTCCTTATGTGCTTGCCATACTAGTATTCAAACACCTAATAGTGCTACACCATATTCCATAGTTTATGGCACTGAGGCAATCTTTCCTATAGAGGTTGAATTTCCTTCTTTGAGGATGTCGTTGCATCATCTTATTGGTGACAAAGAGTATAGATTATTCAAACTACATGAGCTAGAATTGCTAGATGAAAGAATTCATAATGAACTAAACCATTTACAGGCCTACCAAAATTATCTCCATCATAGTTATAATAAAAGGATCAAGAATCAAAACTTCCAAGTAGGTAATTTAGTCCTCAAGGAAAAGAAAAAGAATTAGTTAAATCAATAAAATAAGATAATATATGTACCAAAGTGATTGGGATCATTTGTAGTCACAATGAGCTATGGCTTAGGACCTATCAACTAGCATCACTTGAAGGAAATCCCTTACAAGAGCCCATCAAGAAAAGTCACCTCAAGTGGTTGCATACTTAACCCATTGAGGTATCCTGATAAATAAAAAAGTAAAGATAAATAATCTATCCATTGGTGAAAGCCACTTCAGTGGTGCCTTGGGAAAGTACCATGGTAAAAACTTGGCAAACATGAGCTATTTGTATTCAAAATTAAAAAAAGAGAAAAAAATAGTAAAGATAAAAATCATCCTCTATTGAAAACCACTTCGGTGGAACTTTGGACAAGTATCCTAGTGAAAACCTAGCAAACATGTTCTAGGTGTAATGAGAACTATCTACCATTTATCAAATTAGCTTTCATTCCATTCATAATAAACTCAAGATTCATTTTATATCCATAAATTCACCTATCATATCTTCACCTTCACATCTAGCATGACTTGGTAATTTACCAATATTTAGTATTACTCATCTCACCTAGTATCATCCTAGGACCACTTTCACTTAGTCCATAATAAAATGATCCTACACCTAACTAGGGGCATTTTCCTAAACCCAGTGATTGGATTGGATCCTTATTCATTACCTTAAATTGAGAATCCAAAAATATTCAAATATTCCAAAACCCCCAAACAATAGATATTTCAAAAATCTAAAAACATCCAAATATTGCAAAATACAAAAACATTTAGACATTCCAAAATCCAAAAACATTCAAATATCACAAAAAGATTAACAATAGCCTCAAATATTCATAGAAATCCAGAAATAGTAGATATTCAAAAAAAACCCAAAAGCATTAGATATCCCAAAAAAAAGTTCAAAAACAACCTCAAATATTCTAACAAAATTCTAAAAACATTAACATATTCCAAAAACTCAACAAAAACATATCAACATAACTCACTCATTGTCATGCCCATAAATTCATCATGAAAACATGATACAAACCTTTTTTTCTTTATCTACCACATCTTTCTTAACATCATGCCTCACATGATGACTCTTATGTGCATTTGATGACATTACTCATGCAAACTATCACTGCAAGTGTAGACACCTAAATCTGATTAACTTATTTCTTCCAAAACATCATCATTTTCCATTATTAGGTAGCATTAATCCATCTTCTACATTATTTAACTAAATTATCTATTTTGTCACTTTTCCTCTACATTGATTAAATAATTAACATTATTTAATTGATTTACTAAGTAGTCCTCTTTCATAAGTTTAATTAAATAATTCATTATTATTTAATTAATTCAATTCCCATTTCCCATTTCTCAAATTAAATGATTATTTTAATTATTTAATTTATCCAATTTTCTATCATCATCATCCTCTTCTAAAATAAATAATTAAATAATTTACTAATCATTCTTTCATTAATTAATTTTTTTATTATTTAGTTAATTTCTCACTTCTCTAAATTAAATAATTATTACCATTTTTTTAATTTATTCATTTCCATTAAAATAAATAAAATTATTTGTTTTATTTATTTATCCACCTTGCACATGTAATTAATAAATAATTTATTTTATTATTTATTAATTACCCATGCATTTCCACATCACTAGTTAACTGAGACTTACTCTCAATCCACTCCTCAATCAAATCCACTTCACTCCCACTCACTTTGAGATCACTGAGTAATCAATTCAATCCACTAACCATAAGTCTCAAATATCACTCCAATCAATCCTCTTAATTGATCCATACGATCAGTTAGCTACAATCAAGAGATCAATTAACTCCCTCTCAATTTGTCTCATCAATTTTGAACCATGGATCTTGGCAATCTCTCCTCAAATCTTGACTGTTGATTAGTGTCACCAAATATCTATAAATTTAGCTTTCCTATCATCTATTTCTCTCTCCCAGATCGTGCAAAGAAATTATACTTGAATCATTGCAGTGCTTTATGCTATTGTGCTACTAAAAATCTAAGAGAAAGTACTATAACATTGTTCTCCAAGGTGAATAGAGGAGAACAATGGAGCTATGCTAGGATAAATTGTTTTTTTCGGTGTGTGCAAGTTTACATTTCATTTGATTTAGTTTACTTTATTTGCTTCATTGATATGATCTTTTGATTGTGAATGATTTTTTTAACTGTTTATCTTTTGATTGTGCTATAGAGGTACATAATTGTGCCACAGAGGTGGGAAATTATGCCACAAAGTTGTGCAATTATACCATAGAGTTGCATAATTGTACCACAAAGGTGCACAATTGTGGCTTAAAGTAGCATAATTGTTCGAGTCTTTCATATCACCAATTCTTCTTTAAAAAAAAGATTGCCATCCATTCTTTCTCAGAAACCCATAATTGTCATCTCTTATGGTGCAACTAATTTGTACTTCAGCGTAATTGTTTTGTCATTAGGGTGCTTACTATTACCAAATCCTCTAATCCTACAACCAAACATGAGATCTACTAGCATACATAGATAGAACTAAATCACCCCAACTAAGTACATCGTTAAAATATTGGTTCAAAATTGTTTAATTATACCTTTCATTACTACCCCAACTTGATGGGGTCATAACTCCTAGCTTAATGGTCGAAATTATGACTTCTTTACATTGTTGGAAAAATCTCCAAGAGCTCTAATTTCAATCCCTTGAAAAGTATGCATTTATCAACCATTGTAAGAGACCCATGATATTATTGACCCCAAATTCCACTCTGAAGGCCTCCAAAAATGTGATTTACTAAAACATAAAAAATACCAAAAAAGTCAATTTTTGATATTTTTCATTTTTGTTTGTGCCAATGCCACCCAAGTGCTTTTTAATTGATACCATATCATTAATCATCCATTTTTAATCCCACACATTATTCACCAAGATTTTGATACTTGATTTGTACATAGAAATATCATAGAGTTTGATCAAAGTGAGTTAAACATTACCATAACCATGGGTGATACTCCACATGAGTTTGACATGCCTTCTTCTTTGGTCACCCCAAATTATTACCATCCCTAATACCATCCTCATTAGGGGTTATGCCTACTTTAGAAGACATAAAAAATAATGCCCTATCCTTGAACTTGGGGGAAACTAGTTCCAAAAACATCAATCCATCATCCATATCACACTACACAACCCCATCATACTACCCACTAACAACCTTAACATCATACCACCTTCCATGATATTACAAAATAAATCTTCCACACCATCTACCAATAATTTCATACCACAAACCCCTTTCACCATCCAACCTACCAATAACACTTCCATCACATCTCAACAAATTTCATCCATTATCCCACAATTGTTCATACCAACTAATTCAATGCAATTAGCATTACCTCTCATGCACACCCAAGTTTCCACATACACCTTGCAAATAACCAATCCCTTATATAAAAAATATATATATAACACTATCGCCCCCACTTCAATAAGTAACCCACAAAAATCATCAAAACCATCTCACATCTCACAAAAACCTTCACCCAAATTCAATACACATGAAAACACCATTCAAAATACTATCACCAATCCATTATTCTAACAAAGCTTTCCATTCAACAATTCTAGCACCTCTACTCTAATGTCCAACACTCAAGCACATTCACATGTATCCCACATCTCTCAACCACTTACATCTAACATCCATCCTTACATTCCCAACAATAATAACATCATCCCCCAAAGCTACACCCCCTATCACAACTCCAATATATCATTTCTAATCCTAATACAACCAATCCAAGTCAAAACATCGATCCACATAACCAAAAAATCCATCAACATTACCCAATTCAAACCATCATAAACCCCCAACAATAATTCATCACATTTAACCCATACACTCACTCCAACATATGCACTCATATCTACATTCCATCAAACTATTCACGCATTCACCAAAATAACCCATCACAAAACTTCCTCCAAGGTCAATCATATGCACATCATATCTCCATGTACAACCCAATAAACACATCCACTCCCACACAATAAAACGAATTAGCTCAACAAATCCATTATCTACAACAAAAAATATCAAGTTTTCAAATGAGATTAACTAAAAGGAGTTACACAATGGATGACATATGTCTGTATCCTTTCGATATGACAATACCCATTCCACCTTTTCCTCAAGCTCAACATGCTCAACTCACATTAAGCTTACAAACGCCACCCAATGTTCAAACATTGACGACTGTTCAAGATAACTCATAGAGAGGGCCTCTTAGACAAAATAATATCCCACAATGGAAATACACTAGGAGAGCCTATCAAACCAGCCCTTCAAAAAATAGTCCAATCAAACTTAATAACACTACTAGAAATCAACCAATGCAAACCTCAGGTAGATGAGATGATTATGACGACCCTCGTTCACCTACTCTCAAATGAAATATAACCTAATTAGGTTGGTGTACTGTAAACAATACACCCTCTAAAGGATTTACCTCTGAGGAAAGTTCCCTTGGGCTTACTATATGAAATGAAAAAAGTTTAGGTTCTCATGATGAGACCTAGACTTAGAACAATTACATTACACGTTAAAAATATACATTAAATGAGTAACTCAATTAATCTTTACATTTATCACCCTAGATTGGATTTTTTTATACTAATACCACCTTATTTGTAAGGTCCTTAGATGACCATCATTATACATACTTACATTAGAGTGTGTGGTATTTGTTTTGAGATTATCAAAATTGACCTTGACTGAGGGTTTCTTCTAAGATGATTTTTTGTCAATTCTGAAATTAATATTCTAAGATCCCTAAAGAGAGATAACTAGATGAAGTTGATTAAATTTTCATGTTCATCATGTTCATCATGTACTAATCTAATTCTATTTAATTTTTTCTATCTCATTTGTTTTGACATTATTTTAATTAAATCACACAAAACAATCCTAATAATTATATAAATCTAGATCTTAAGAAATATTCCATTTAATTCTCTAAGAACCAATATTTCTTTCTTATCATTTATTTATTTTATTTAATAAAAATAATTATAAAAAATATTCCACCTAACAATTAAATCATTTTACTAACTTTACTAAAAATATCGTTAATAAATTAATAAACATTAACATTTTACTAAATTTATTAATATTTTACTAACTTGATTAATGAAATTATTAATAAATTAATAATCATTAGGATTTTACTAACTTTATTAAGGAAATTACTAGAAGATTTGGGTGGGCTCACTTCAATTATTTTATCATGGAGATCTAAGTCATTTTTTTATTACTTTAGGCTAAAGAATTTCACTACCTTAGAAATGTTACCTGATAGAACTTAATTTAATTACTCCCCCACATTTCCTCAAATATCTCCCAATATTTTAAAAAAAAAATAAATCAACATAAATTTCCACGTGGACTTTTCTATGAAATTTATACTTTATTTCCTAGCTTCTACTTAACCCAGCTACATAACACCAAAGTCCTAGGGTTTTGAAATCATGAAAAAATGATGCATTAGGGATTTTACTCTAGGGCTTTAGGCACTTTATCTTGGGGATTTCATTGAAGGGTTGAGATAGTGGGGTTTTGATAGATGTGGACAAGGTAAAAGACTGATTTACAACCTGAAAGGTGAGTCAATTTCTCTTTACCAAACTTTGGATGGATTTAGGAGTGAAATGTAATGATTTAACTAGGCTAATGATGCAAATTATCATTTTAATGTAAATACAACAAATCCAAAATGTTATAAACAAATTCATACTACAAAAATGGACTGAGCAGAGTATTGTGCACTTGTGATATGAATTTGAAGCTGATTTTTGAAGACCAAGTAGCCCTGGGTGATTATGTCCAAGTACAAGGATCCTAGATTTGATTTTAGAGTCCTTTGGTGCCAGATCAGAGCCTTCTTTTTTTACTTGTTGCACTGTCAAATCTTCATCAGGGGCAAAGATAACTGAGTTTCTATTTGTTGTCAAGGTGTATGGTTTGCAACAATGAACAATTGACCTTCAAAATTCTCCTAATATTCTTCAGATCTGAAACCTACACATACAAAGAGAGAGAGGGTTGTGACATATAGGGGCTTGCCTTAGTCAAACCCCATGTTAGTGTTTCCATTTCCACAACGGTAATTTCAATGATAGGGAACCTATCCTTTTGATGGATAAGGCTAGATGATAAAAAAATAATGAATCAATAATGGACTGCAACTCACCACCCAAAAATAGCTTCCTTGAAGGACTAAAGTCATACAAAAATCCTCAAGGCTTGATTGTTGATGGCTTGCTTTTCTTGAAGACCTACAAGGGTTAGAACTCACAAACAATATGATAACATGCACATGAACAACATCACATACGCTTTGACATGATTCTTTGATATTGAATTGCTGCAATAAATTTACTCTCGAATGCTCTTGATAATTTCTTGATCACCAAATTTTTCAATAATTTCTACTTAGTTTTCAAATGATGTAATAACTAGGTATTTATATACAATTATTCTAATTTCCAAAAAAAAATCATGGCAGCCGACTTTATACTTTTGAAATTCAAATAATAAAATTTCGACACTAAGAAATTCAATTTTGGAGGAAAAATAGGGGGACTAATTTGCCTTGGGTGACTAGGTCCCAACCTTATTTTATGGGATTTAAGGTTTCAAGGGAAAAATATTAAATAAATGCTTAGGTATTCCACTTACAATTTGTCAGTAAATGTTAAAATGGGCCACAAAATGCATAATTTAGGAAAGTGTTCAATTAGATCCATGCACTTAGGGGGGTACAAAACATAGTGTGAAATTGTTAAGGGTGACAATTTGTAATTCTACATTCAACCCCCACTTTAGTGAGCATATGGACTTATGCTTAGATTCACACTAAAGTAGAAAATATATCAAGAGGGGTTTGATTGTTCAAATGTTGAAGAGATAGGATGACAATGAATCTAGGGGGAGTGGACAAGCCCCTAGGATCCAAGATCCCATGGAAAACCAACATAAGCACAAAGGAACACACATGTATCTAATGCAATGATACAACACAAGACATACATGAAAAAAATAAAAAGCATACATATTGAAGACACATAATAACATAACATAAAGATGATGAGAAAGTGAAAACACAATGCAAACATGAAGAAGACACACAAAATACACAACAAAACACAAGGTTAGTACTAAAGGGCTTTAAGTCAATAAGGCAAAGAGACCTCAATCTTAAATTTATCTCAAATACCAAAAATCATCCATCAAATAAATTTTAGTCACAAGAATTCTCTCATGAGGACTAACAAGTTGTGTTCAACCGCATCACTCATGAGCTACATGGATCTACTGGCTAGCAAGTTGTATTATGTTAGGTGTCCATGTAATATGATGGGTTCCATAAGGCTAGCAAGTTGTGTTATGCTCGACGGCCATGTTAAAAGGGGTGATTAAGTTCATGACCCAACAAGTTGTGAACTATGTTGAATCCATTTAGTATCTTGCTAAATTTTTAATATCTAAGGGGACAAGCAAACCTCACCTAAGAAGATGCATAAATGTCCAAGATGATGAATGAAAACTCACCTAAGAAGACACATAAACATCTAAGAGGATGACAAAAAAATATCCTAAGGAGGCACATAAACATCCAAGAGGATGAAAAACATTTTGCCTAAGAAGATGCATAAACATCCAAGAGGATGAACAAGACAAGGCCAAAACCTCGAGGGGTATTATGAACAACACCACCATAGAAGGTGATTTACAAATATGGCAAATGGGATTTTATCAATACATGAAAGTTTGCACCTAATGGAATATCACACATGATACCACCACCAAGAGAGGACAAATCATTGAATAAAAGATCACACTTTAGGGAATAGTAGCCATAGTATTGCCACCAAAGGGAACATAATATGCCAAGAAGAGTCACAATCTTAAGGTACACCAATCCCAATATCACCACAAAGGAGACACTAGCAAGGATTGAGAAGACCACACTTCAATGGACAAGGTCACACCTTCTAGGAGATGTATGTTATCATCACTAAAAAGGGATAAAAAAAATGAGTGAGGGACTATATGCCCCCCTTAAAATGCTAGTGTACTTGTTATACTATTGTTTTAAGCAGATACAAAGGGATCCCTTACTAGAAGGAATGTGCCTAACACAAGAATACCCAACCCCTTTCCCCCTAAGTGTAGGGACAAATATAAGCCCAAAATGGATGATCATATGCTTCTCCTTGCAAGATGAAATATGATTGCATAAAGCCTAGTTTATACCTCCAAGCATAGTAGTGAGTATGTTGTGATACTAAAACTACCACATGGAAAGGAGAAAAGGGAATATATTTTAGTCTATTATTCGATCAATTTTATAATTGCAAGGATCAAATTCTTCCAATTTATTCTTTAAAATATGGCATTCATCTACAATGTGTCCAAATATTCTACGATATGAACAATATGGTGTGTTCTTGTTCTTTCTTTTAGTATCTCTTCGCTCTTGAATGTGTGGTAATATTAATGTATCCCAAGTTTACAAGTGTAGCTAAAGTAAACTCAGTCTTGAATAGAGGATTTAGAGTAGGTAACACACCTTTCTTAATAGGACCATGAACTTTGTGTGGTTTGGTGGGTAGATAAAATACTTGATGTAAAGGTGGAGGACCCTAGTAACCTATGCCTTTGGTATCTTTAGATGGTGTTTATTGTAAAAGGGAATGGATTTCATGTTTTTTCTTTATATCACATCCTTGTTTCATCAAGATCCTAAAACCTTGGCCATAACATTGCTCCAAGATAACAGGTGTGTTTGTAACTTTATTCTCATATGATGGGAGATTGGGTGATATAAATTTTCTTGTGATTGTTATTGATAGGTACTTCCATGCACATTGGTTAAGGTATGAAATGTAATTCAATTTCCCTATGTGAAGTGAAGAAAATTTTGAGAGGTGGTATGGTAGGTGGTGTTGATTGTTGGTGTGGATGAGTAGGCCTATTATCAAGGTTAGGCAAAGGACTGTTTATGAATTCATTCATGATATCCTCTTCTTGCCTTAAGATATCTTTGTTAAGGAGATTTACATTGGGAGATGAAGGATCATGAATTTCATCATTTTTATTAGGTTCATTTCCAAACACACAACATGAAACATCAACCAAGTATTTCAAGGAAGTTGACATTTTACCAAAACACTTAGCCATTATAGAAATATTATGATTGAAATGAGGTTTAGACTATTATACAACAATGAACTGAAAAACAACAATCAAATTTGGATAGATGATCCTGAGAGGGTTCTATCACATAAATATGAGCACAAATAGCTTGGACTGGGTTGTCTAGGGTGACTATGTCTGGCAAATATTTTTACAAAATTAAATTTTAACTATGTTATACTGTCTTAGTTCTCAAGTCTATGTGTAGACAGGTCTGATAGTGAATATTTTTCCATATTTCACTCAATTTATGATTGTGTAATTCAAAATGCAAGTGTCCAACAATTTGCAAATATTTTGAGCAATAAAAGACAATTAGAAATGCAATTTACAGATCTAAGATGCAAGAATTGACTGATTCTAAGATGCTAAAATCTGAAAATGATGGCGTTGATGCAATTTTGAACAAAACAATGCACCTTTTTAATTTGTTGAGCTATATGTAAGATTCTAAATGAATGCAATGAACAATTTCAGATTTTATTTCAAATTTAAATGACCTAATGCAGATTTTTGAATGCAATTTGAATGTAGATCTGACCTAAGATGATTGAAAGTAACCCTATTGCAACCTACAATGCAATATTGTATGTAAATTTTTGAATTTGTATGCCTTTTATGATGCAAAAATGAATGCTTGAATGAATAATGAAGAAATGCAATGCTAAACATAGATCTAGGATGAATTTATTCAAATTTTAGAAGGCCTATAATGTAAATGCATTAGGTTCACCAAAATGAAATGATTGAAAAGTGATGCCTTAGGGATTTTACTCTAGGGCTTTAGGCTTTTTTCTTGGAGATTTCATTAAAAGGTTTGAGGTAGTGGAGTTTGATAGATGTGGAAAAGGTATAATACTAACTTACAACCTAAAAGGTGAGTCAAATTTCTCTTGACCAAACCTTGGATGGATTTGGGAGTGAAATGCAGTGGTTTAACTAGGCTAATGATGCAAATTACTATTCTGATGTAAATACAATAGATCCAAAATGTCAGATAAATTCAGACTACAAAAATGGACTGTGTAGAGTAATTTGAACTTGTGATATGAATTTGAAGCTTATTTCTAAGGACCAAGTTGCCTTGGGCAACTATGTCCCAGTACAAGGATCCTAGATCTGATTTCATAGTCTTTTGGTGCTAGATCAGAGCCTTCTTTTCCCACTTGTTGCACTATCAAATCTTTTTCAAGGGCAGAGATAATTGAGTTTCTGTTTATTGTCAAAGTGTAAGGTTTGAATGCAAAAATGAACGATTGACCTTTAAAATTCTCCCAATCTTCTTCAAATTAGAAGCCTGCACATTCAAAGACAGGGAGAGGGTTGTGCCATGTAGGGGCTTGCCTTAGTCAAACCCTGTGTTAGTGTTTCCACTTCCACAATGACAATGTCAATGATAGGGAGCTTATCCTTTTAAGGGATAAGGCTAAATGATAAAATGAATGATGAATCAACAATGGACTACAACTCACCAGCCAAAAATGGCTTACTTGAAGGATTGAAGTCATACAAATCTCCTCAAGGCTTGACTGTTGATGGCTTATTTTTCTTGAAGACCTACAATGGTTAGATCTCAAAAACAATATGATAACATGCACAAGAACAAACTCACATACACATTGACATGATGCTTTGATATTAAATTGCTGCAATAAATCCACTCTTGAATGCTCTTGACTTACTCTTGATAATTGCTTGATCACCAAATATTCCAATAATTTTTATTTAGTTTTCAAAAGATGCAATAACTAGGTATTTATATGCAATTATTCTATTTTCCCAATAATTAAATCTTGAAAGCCAACTATAGACATTTGAAATTTAAACAATAAAATACACATCGACATATTCAATTTTGGAGGAAAAATAGGGGGACTAAGTCGCCCTAGGCGACTAGTTCCAAACCCTATTTTGTGGGATTTAAGGTGTCAAGGGAAAAATATTAAATAAATTCTTAGGTATTCCACTTTCAATTTGTTGGTAAATATTAAAATAGATCACAAAATGCATAATTTGGAAAATTAGGTGTTCAATTAGGTCTGTACACTTAGGGGGGAGCAAAACATAGTGTGAAATTGTCAAGGGTGACAATTTACGATGCTACAAGTTGAAAATCTAATATTTAAGATGATTTAATGTCTATGTAAGGTGGGGTTGAGTAGACAAGAGGGAATGATAATTTTTATCTCTTATTTATTATAAAACAAAAAGGATAAAAGTAGGGTGGAGAGATTCTTTCCTAATCCAAAATAGGTGTAGGAAAGCTGATCTATGGGATTGGAAAACCAAAAAAAATGGTTTATTGGTTGTGTCAGTTATCCTCTATGGTTGCGAGGTTTGAGGGAATAGCATGTAAATCTACAAGTGGAGGGAAGAAGAAATAAAATAAAATTAGTTACTAGCATTTCAAGGTCAAATCAACAATCCCCTATGAGATCCTTTTGGCTAAAGCGAGTATGTTCAAATGGAAGTGTCAACAATAATTCATTTTCTAAGATATTTAAAAAAGGTTGATAGCATGAATAAACATAGTTGGCCAAAGTTGGTTGTTGAGGAGGAATTAAAACCTAGGAAACAAACTTGGATGAAGTAGAACAACAAGTGGATTGGAAAGTGGTACATTAAATTGTATGAATGTCCTAACACTATTGAGGAGATAAAAGAATTTGTGTTAGAAAAGTTCAAGACTGTCATGTGGAAAAATCATATTATTTATAAAAAAGTTCACTATGTCAAATATTTCAACCCCAAGTGGGAACACAATGAAAAAAATTACTTGAGGGTTGCAATTAATGGAAAAGATAAAAGTTTAGTTGTACAATTGAGGATCGAATCCCATCATCTTAGATGTGAGACGAGAATATGGACAATCCCCAAGGAAGATTGGGAAGAAAGAACTTGTATTTTTTGCAACAAAGGGGTGGTTAAAATTGAGTGGCACTTCATCTCTGAATGTGGAGCATATGAGGATAATTGTATTCAATTCAAAAACAATTTGAAGTCGGTCAGTTTGAATGAGCTATTTGAGGAGAAAAGACTTCACAAAATGTAAAGTTTTTTTATCAAGATTCATAATAGAAGAGTCGACATCGAAAGGAACTTGAAAATGTGTAATGTTATGTTCCTAGGTCCCCTAGACTGCTTGGTCTTGTGGATTTCATTAAAATTCCTTTATTCATGTTACCACAATTTTGCTCGCCTTATTTCAAAACCACATCCACCCTTAAGTGAAGTTAACCATGTCAAATTTTGGCTTCTAAGCCTTGGTTTTTGAGGTTGTGTCAAGCATGAACTAAGTTTTTTAAACACCCTCCTCGCCTGACTGCCTAAAATGTTTAGTTTAAGTTATCTTTGAGTCAGCCTTCATCAAGTTTTCACAAAGATGTTAGGTCTTGGAGTGGTTATCATAACCCTAGTGCACATTGATTAAAGGAAAGAAGGTTAGGCGAAAGCCAAGTTTATTTCAAAGATCTTATTAATTTTCAAAACCTAATTCATTCCCAAAATGAACTCTTTAAAAAGCTAAGTGTTTTCCTAAAAACCTTTTTGAAGAGGCTTTATCAAAAATGATCCCTAAAAGTATTTTGAAGCTGGTCTTAAGTGGTATTACTGAAGCAGGCAATAGGTTTGTTTCCTAAACTAAAGTGGGCTCTTAAGGTGTTTTAGAAACCTCGCCCAAAGTCTGATGTTTATGCATTTAAGCCATTATGAGTCATTATCTTGGAAAATTAAGGAAAGAAGTAATAGTACCATAAGCATAATAAACTGTAGAGATAAACTGTAGAGATAACATTTAATTGAATGCATAACCATTGATACACATTACAAATATGGAAAATAAAGAAATTCATTGCAAAGGAAATGAAAAACATGGAACTGAAAGAAAAGAATCTCAAAACTATTGCATCACATGAGATGGATTTAAAAGCCAAAAACATTATATATTTTTATATATATAAGATGTATTACATGCCAAAAGGGAGATTCCAGTACAGGGTTTTCAAACATAGAGGGTAAAGATGAGGATCTAGATGCCTTCTACCACCTCCTAGAGGCATTCAATCTACATAGGGGAGAAAATATTATCATTAAATTCCATGAAATGGGTGAAGCTTTCAAACATATTTTGCTTCAGCCTAGTGTGGAGTAAGGTAACACCTACTTTTCTTGTTCATTTATCAAGGCAGTGGTAATGCAAATCGCATCACCCACTAGACCAATGCGCAAATACTCAATTAGGTTCCCTAGGGCATCTTCAACATAGGGAAAATAAACTATCCTCACCATAGGTTTGGCAACCTTGACTCCCCACTCTAGCTTCCCAAAGGTGTCAATGATGTTGTAGAAGAATCACTCCAATAAAGCTATGTTGTGCATGTGCACTTGAGCCAATAAATGCTCTCTGATTATCTTCCTAATCACTCCCTATTCCACATCACTATGAATGAGGAAAATATCCCTAAACTGGCTTGCAACCAACCTCTTCACCACACTACATTCCACTCCCTCAATGGAGAGGAAGTCACTCTTGTTCTCAGAATCAGTCACTTGAAGTGCTTGACATGTTTGAAATGACAATTTTCATTGTGAAGAATGAGAGCGCTTCAGTTTTATTTATAGAATGAAGGGGGAAACAAAGCAGTTAATAAAGCAAGGACACTCAAGTTACCTCAAATTTAATAAACTTGTTAATGATGTGATAGTGTTTTAGTGTGGTATTCTTTTGCATTGGAAAAATTGTATGTATTTAAACTGCTTGCATGAATATGATCCTTAGTTGGCATGTCATTAATTATCAAATTGAGAAATTACGAGATGTTCATATGAGTTGATGGACACATGAATCATTTGCAAGATTGGTGATTCATTCCCCTATCCTAATCAATATGAAGGTGTGATGTAAACATAACTATCCTTGAAATATCCATAAATGCTTATATGTTTTCATCGGATAGAGATTGGCTAATCTCCTACAAAATTCTTTATTCGGTGAATTGGCGGTTGCAACTCCCCCAAAAATTCAATTTTCAAGAATTTTCTAATTGTTATGATGTGAAATTCTAAATATGATTTAATCGTACATCAGAGGGGTCCAAATTTTGATCCCCCTTGCACTGTGATGCATGAGTGAGAATCGATTTGAATGAAGGATCATTTTTTGCAATTTTGATTATTTTTTGAAGATGTTTATTATCTTTGAGAAATAGATTTGAATGAAGCACTTAAAATTTATGAGTGATTCTTTGAGCTTTGATAAGTGTTAGGATATTCCTTCTCTTTTTGGATGCAGTATTCATTCATGTATCTTTAGTGAACATTAAGGTTGCATTGTGTCAAGACAACTAGCTATTAATAGTCTAGAATTTGAGTCATGATATTGATAGCTTGTAAATATTATTTCCAATTTGGTTAATTTTTAAAGTTGATTTTCATCCCATCTACTCCATGGCTATGGGTAGGTGTTAGTTTTCCTTTTCTACTTTCTAATTAAAAGCATACCCCATCTCCTTTAAAATCAAAAAAATCAAAATTTCATCTTATGAGGGAGTTGTACCTCTTAAAGTTTAGAGGAAGATCACCAATGAGATGGTGATATCTCCAAATGTTTGTTATTAATTGGTCTTTCTTTTGGGCATGATAGAGCTAAATTAAGTTAATCTTTAGAAAGACAAAAATTTCAACCAACGTGCCTCCTCTATTTTTCCTTTTCCCTTAAAAATAATTTGACAAGCCTCTCATTAAGGTGTGGCACTTCATGGAAAATAGTACCACTCAAAAAATTTAATAATAATTTTAAAGAGTTTCAAAATTTTCCTCAAGTAGCTAGGTTTTTTTATTTATGCCCTAAATGAGAAGAGATCTCATTGGCAAGATCATAAGGCCAGAGAAGGAATAAAGGGGAAGTGGTGGCCATAGAGATGGTAGGGCATTCAAGCTCCTCCTATATTTTTTTGTAGGGTGGTCATAATATATTAGCAATGGGAGTTGAAGATTAAGGTGGTAATCTTGTCAAGGTTTGTATTTATTCTATTTCCAATGTGCAAGCTATGTTGTGAAGCAAGATCCTCTACAAATCTACATGATGTTATTTGATAGGATTCATACCAAAATACACTAGATGACGCTCTAGAGGGTCATCTCATTTATTTATTTTTCTATTGTTTCTCAGTCAAGTGACATCAACCCTTTGCTCGAGATACCTTAATCTATGTAAAAAAAAACAAATATTACATTTCATAATGTATCACTTATGGTTTTTGTGTCTCCTATTGGGTTTGTCTTATTACCTCACTTTCTTTGCATTTTTATCCATGTATTATACTAATCACAAGGTTTTTCTATTATTTTATTTTTTTAGGAGACATATATGTTAATAGGTGACTTACAAAGGAATCCAAGGCCTACCCCTTGTGTATTTAATTATGATAATTTTGGTATTATATTTGGTTTATAGGTTTTATTCTCTTAAAATTAACAACTTATATGCATTTTGGGTTGCAGGGTTTATGGTGACCTACATTTTTTTTTTATTCATTTTTTCTTGGTAGACATTACTACTAACAGTAAGGGTATATGCCTTTATTTGTTATATGTCTACAAACAATAATATTTTCATAACCCTTGTTATGTGTTTACTTAGACTAATCTTGTACGTGGGTTTGTAGCCAAGAAAAAAATATCTTGAATATCATTTTTTTCAACATATTTTCCATAACCATATTAAATTTTGTTGCATCCTCTCTTACATGTGACAATATTTTCTCAAAAATATTAACATAGTATAAATTTAAACTATAGAAACTCCTAACAACAAACATGAAGTAGGTGAAAAGAAAGAAAACAAGGACCCCATCTCATTTATTTTCTCTAAATGTGTCTTAGCATAACGTCATACTCCATACATCACAAAAATTTATAACTCCACTTTTTAATAGAAAAATTATATGTAGAATGAGAATAATAAATTATTCAACTCTATTTACTTCCCTTTCTTTTTTTACCAATGATAATACATTTCTTAAATGAAACATCAAATAAAAAAAATTCATCCTACAAAATATTACAAATTTGTTTGGCATGTTTTGTTTACAACCTCTTCTAATTGAAAGGTACCAAAAAGGAAGGAATGCCTCACATATTACCTACATAGTATAAATGAAGACAATTCTAAAAAATAAATGAGTTACCATAATTTGCATTCCCTTCACATAGTGTTTACATTATTTCATTCTTGAAACAACAATGAAAGGAATTTTTGAGAAGATAGTCTTTTATGTAACCAGATTTTTTTTCCACACAAACATCAACACTTGCACATTAAAAAAATAAGGAAATATAAATTTACAAGACCAGTGGGAGCTCACCTCCCAGCCTAGGACATCTAACTATCCACCCCCAAGCTTAGGGAAACTCATGTTAACAGGGAAAATTTTTACACCACCAATTCCCAGCTATAATACTACCTTCCCACAATGAACACACACAATAATTTTAATGCAAATTATACACACAATAATTTCAATACAAAAATATACACCCATAATAGCACAAAAAAAAGGTAGTCACACACAGTTTTCTCAATGCTCAAGAAACAATACACAAAGGTCCTCCTCTAAGAACCTCATAGAGGGGAAGAAAGGAAATCTACCAGAGGCTTGTGTCAATCAGAATATAAACATGTATATCCAACCACCATTCCCATGAACTCTCCACATAAAACTCCTCCAAAATTTCAATTCCATAGCTAATTTTTCTACACACAATATGTCATATATATCACTAAAAAATACATAAGGGTACTCTTACCCCTCAATTTCCTCCCCTTAAGGACATCTCTCTTTCTTAAACCCCACACAAGGAATATGCTTCACCAAAATGAGAAAACATATCCCTACTACAAGGAAAAATAACCACATAAACAATAATTACAACAAACAAACATGCAACTTCCACCACAACACATATGCAAATGATTTTCATAAACATGGGGGGTAAGACACCAACCTGGTTATCCTTCAAATCTGACAAGAAAGTTGAGAAAACTTCAAGAAATTCCCAAGCCTTTATTCACACCAACTCCCTTTCCCATAACAACACCTGATTTTTTTGGAAAAAAGAATGCATGAATCCCCAAAATTTTCCTACACAAAAGAGAGAACTCCAAAAAGTGGAACCCTTATCCTTTCATCTTCAATTGTGAACATGGCAAGTGCCATCTCCATAATTGATCCTCCATTCCACTACCTCAACTTTGCACACTTATGGTGTGAATGCTTCTTAGGCATGCTTGTTAGCATCTTTGATCAAAACATATTTGAATCTCATCTATAAGACATGTAAAATTGACCTAACACTTATCACACACTTTAAATGACATTTTCACATCATCGACATCATTATTATCAAATATCATTGCATTTCACATCAAAATAATCAAAAACCCTAATTTCCTCTATTAATTGAATAATTATACATTATTTAATTAATTCACTTTCTCATCATTTTTAACAAATTAAATAAATTTCACTTATTTAATAAATTCCTAAAACCATAATTTCCTCTATTAATTGAATACCACGACATTATTTAATTAATTCATGTTTTCATCACTTTTAACTAATTAAATAAATTTCATTTGTTTAATATAGTCCTAATCTGACTTTATTCCTCTTGATTAATTAAATAACACCAATTAGTTAATTATGTCATTAATTCACTTTATTCCCTTAAGTCGATTAAATTATTAAAAAATAATAGTTTAATTAAATCACTTTCCCTCCAAATTTGAATAATTGAATTTAATTATTCAAAACATCATAAAAAATCAATTAAAACAAATGCAACTTTGTTTGCAAAAGTCAAACTTGATTTGCATATTCAACTCCAAAATATTAATTAATTAATTATCCTCACCCACTTTTATGATTGAGCAAATTATGATTCCCTAATTGCTTGATTTGATTGCTTGATTGATCCATCTATTTCCTGATAGATCAATCTATTCCTCAATCCCACATGTTATTCAATCTATTTCTTCAATCACACTAATTACATAATAAATTTGCATAGATAATTCCCATCTAAATCCTTTCAACATCTTTCAACTGTCGATCATATTCTACTACGTGATCAAGAGCATTTATTCGAAATCACAATTTCTATATAACAAACCTCTTTCCTCTCAAAAAAGGATCAGAGAACCAATATAGTTTATGCAGCGCAGTAATGCCAAGATCTTAATCGACATTGACAAAGCTTCAAACCACATCTTTGATCTATGCAGACACGTTCTTCAAGCTCTCACACACACAATGGAGGCTTCATATTGAGTTTAACAATCCAACATATGTCAATATGGATACACTTCGACGTAGGATGGTAAAGCTATTTCAACCTTTCACCAATGCCTAAAATTTCCTCACAAAGGAAAAGAGGTGACATTATATGCCGATCCTAAACCCTTCCACTTTTGTGCAAAATTGGAGAAGTATAATAAAATCCAGCGTATACCCAACAATGACATATCCTTTCATTCTATCATATGTTGACCCTTCCACACTACCATCAACCTCAACCAAGATCACATCAAGTGAGCAACCAAAAATGGAAACCAAGGTTCAAGTACTTGATAGGGGTAATGGAAATTATCACTTCAACCAAGCATTTTGCATTGGCATGCTTCCACCAACACCTAAGGTTTATGGAGGCCCAAAGGAGATGATCAAATATGTTCAAATAGTGGAATGATAGCCAAACCCACAATTTTCACCAAGTGGGGAGATATGAAGGATGAAGAGATATTCAAAGAAGACTTGTCATCCATGATCTACAAAGAAGACCAAAATGAACCAAAAAAGCCACAACCCATTCTAATTGATCCTAACAATAAAGGTTATCAATTAGCTAAACACATGGGATATCAAGGAATAAGTGGCCTTGGGCTACACAAACAAGGCCAATGGGAGCCTATCATAGTGGAACAAAGAAATAAAAATATGGGACTAGGTTATGAGTCAAAAGAAGTGGTTACTCCAAATACTAGATGAACCTCTTTTAAGAGACAAGAAAATTCTACTAGCATTAAGACTTTATATATCTACCACACTATGGACAACAATTTACTTGTTGAAGACTTGCTTGAAAAATTTAGTATTGATAGGTTCCCTATCCAACTTCTCAAAACCATTCCTAATGACTATTATTATTCTGAAATGGACTCTAACAAGTACAAATGGGATTCTCCTTCCTTTTTCACCAAATACGATTCCCCTGTATCAAGTGATGATGATCTAGACACCTAATGGGAGAACAATACTAGAGCCATACTAACAATTTTGACCACTGCTATAAGCTTTATAGATAATGATGATGGACTACCCCTCTACTACCCACAATTGATATATTGGGACCAACAACAACATACACTTGTTTTGGATATGATGAAGCAATCATATATTCCATGGAACTTCGAACGGACATACCAGTAGGAGAACATGAAGTAGGGTTTGTCATGGAACTCGAACATGATGCATACTTCGATGGGGAGATTGTATCCTCTAGACACAAAAATAAATATAAAAACATAAAAATAAAAATATGATCCCCTAGAGAAGACCATAGTGTGGCTCTATCGGATCCTAAAAAGAAGAAAATAAAGGATGCATCTAAAGGTGAAAACCTCTCTGAGGCACCTGAGGATGAAGGGTTCAATATCCCCATATCTAAATATCAAGAAAGTCAACACTCCTAGTGGAAGAACCAGAATCCATCAATGTTAGCACAACAAAGAACCCAAAGATCACATACCATGCATCGTCACTTGATCCTTTAAAGAAAGAAAACTTCATAGCATTCATCAATGACAAAAAGATAAACTTTGTGTGGACCTATGCAAGCCTAGACTAGATCCAACACTAGTTGTAAATCATTTGGTCGTATCCCCTAGAGCAAAGCCTATCAAGAAGAAACTAAGGAAAATGCATCCTAAAATAGCACTATTGGTAAAGGTCAAACTAAAGAAATTACTAGATGTGGGTTTCATCAGACCCATCGATTATCTAGAATGGATATCAAATCTAATACCAGTGTCAAAACCCTTTGGGGGCACAAGGATTTGTACAGATTTTTGAGACCTGAACAAAGCTTGCCCAAAGGATGACTTCCCGCTTCCAAGTATAGACATGACCATGGATCTAATAGTAGGGCATGAGATGCTATCATTAATGGATGGTTTCTTTTGGTATAATTAGATAAAAATATTCCCTGATGATCAACACAAAATGGCATTTACTTGTGCTTGGGGGACCTTCTATTGGAATGTAATTCTATTTGGTCTAAAGAATGTGGGAGCACATATCAAAGAGCAACGGTGACCATCTTCCATGATATGCTACATAAAATTATGGAAGACTATGTGGATGACATTCTAGAAAATTCCATCAAAAGGGAAGATCACTTGACTTATCTTGCAAAGGTTTTTGATAGGCTAGAACAATATAACTTGAGACTCAACCCAAAAAAGTGTGTTTGGAGTAACATTTGAAAATCTACTAGGGTATATAGTGTTAAGAAGGGGCATTGAAGTAGATCTTGTGAAATTATAAGCAATACAAGAGATGCCTCCACCAAAGACATTAAAGCAACTGAGAAGTTTACAAGGAAAAATGCAATCTATCAGGTGATTTATCATACAACTGGCAGAAAAATGCCACCCTTTCACTTATCTCCTACACAAGGAAATCACCTTCAAGTGGGATGGGAGATGTGACCAAGCATTCCAACAACTCAAGGAGTACCTACTCACTCCTCTTGTTCTCATGCCACCTATTCCAAACAAAGAAATGATACTCTATATGTCTACCACACAAGTAGCATTGGGAGCTCTCCTGGACCAGCTAGATGATAATAAAAAAGAAAGAGCAGTCTACTACATCAACCAAACATTGGTTGGATACGATTTGAACTACTCACCCATAGAAATAGTGTATCTCTCAGTCATATTTGTGACACAAAAGATAAGACACTATATCGTAAACAAACAAGTAAAGTTGATTTCAAAGATAGACCCGCTAAAATACCTACTAGAAAAAGCATCCTTAATAGGAAAAATTGTTAAATGGGTAATGATTCTAAGTGAGTTTGACATAGAGTATGTGGATAGCCATTAAGGGGAAAATCATAGTAGACCTACTGGCTGAGGCACCGATGGAGGATCATAAGCCTCTCATAGTATACTTCCCAAATGCGAGTATATTAATAACAGAACAAACAAGCCATTGGACCTTATATTTTGATGGGTCCCACACTCAACATGGATCTAGAGCAGGTATCCTATTTATCACACTATAGGGAGATAGTATACCCAAGGCATACATGATTTCATTCCCATGAACAAACAATATCTTATAGTATGAAGCTCTAATCATAGGGCTCAAGATGGCTATTGAATGGAGGATAAAAGAGCTATAGTCTTTGTAGACTCTCAACTAGTGATCAGGAAAGTGAATGATGAATACCAAAAAAAAGATGACATGTTGATGCCATATAAAATAATGGTGGATAGCTTCAAGGAATATTTTGTCACAATAACTTTTGAACAGATTCCTCGAATCAACAATAGGGAAACTGATGTCATGACAACAATAGGATTGCTTCTTGATATCTTGTAGAGCATTCCCAAGTATGAGTTCCTTATAGAGAAACTACTCGTACCAACATTCAACATCCCGAAATCAAAACTAGTGTGTTGTTATTGGCCCTAACTCACCATGGTACCAAGACACATTTTATTACATCTAGCATGTTATCATACCACTTGACCTAACAACCACCCAAAAGAAGACCTTTACTCATAGGCCTTCCTGATTTATGATCCTAGGAGATAATTTGTATCATCGCAGTCTAGATGGTATGTTACTTCAATGTATTAATATATAATAAGCACAAACGACCTTACAAGAGGTATACAAAGGTATTTGTGGGTCCCACTCTAGCGAACCTAACCTACTCCAAAAGTTGCTAAGAATAGGGTACTATTGACCCTCCATGGAATAGGAGTGTATCCAATATTCTAGAAAATGCCTCCAGTTCTAATAGCACAGTGACCTTATTCATGCACCAACACAAGAGTTAAGACCTATCATGACACCATTGCCTTTTTCATAATGGGGATTAGACTTGGTAGGTAATATTTTTCCAGCTTCCTCTAACTGACATACATTCATCATTACTGAAACAAAATATTTCACCAAATGGATAGAAGCAATTCCATTGACCTACATCATCGAAAAACAAATATCAAAGTTTATTCTAAATTATTTGATTCGTAGGTATGGAATTCCTTAAACCATCATAATAGACAATGGAACCCCATTGAAAAATTAATATGTCCAAGAACTTTGTTCCAAGTTCTCTATCCAACATAGATTCTCCACACCCTACTACCCCCAAGGAAATCGTCAAGCAAAAGCATCTAATAAAACCATCCTAAAAATACTAAAGAAGACTATTAATGACATTGAATGGGATTGGTATTTACAACTGAACCCATCTCTTTGGGCTTATCGAATTAGTATCCAAAGACCTATAGGTACCACACCTTTCTCCTTGGTCTATGAATCAGAATATGTATTACCTATTGAGGTCGAAATCCCCTCATTGTGAATCTCACTAAAAGGCATGGTCAACAACAAAGAGTATCAGGTATCTAGACTAAATGTGTTGGAACTCCTAGAAAAAAGGCATTTGAGCACGTTAAACCATTTGCAAGTTTATTAGAATTGACTCAAGTGAAGCTATGATAAAAGGATCAAGGACAAAAAATTCCAGGTTGGTGACTTTGTACTCAAAGATAATCAAAAGGTACAACTGAATCAAGATGGAAAAGGAAAGTTTGAACCCAATTGGTTAGGCCCATTCATCATCACAAAAAGTTACGGATCTAGAGCTTATCAATTGGCTACTCTTGAAGGAGAACCCTTAGCTGAACCTCTAAACAAAAACCACCTCAAGATATTCTACACTTGAAGCATGTCAGAATACCCCAGGAAAAAGGGTAAAAATCCAAAAAAATCAAAAAGTAAGAAAAAATAGTAAAGAGAAAATAAATGTTCTTCTAGTGAAAACCACTTTGTGGCACTTCTAGAACATGTACCATAGTGAAAACCTGGCAAACAGGTGCTATTTTTTAATAAGACTTGCATCGTTATCTATAGATACTATCCAAAGCATCCACCCATTCGTACCATAATAAAACATGTGTCCAACCATGACTCGTTACTGATTTAGGAAAGTAGTCTTGTCTCAAACTGGGGGAAATTATCAAAGATGGTCATGGATTAGATCTTTGTGCATCTTATCATGATCAAAACTATTGAAAATAAAAAACATCCAAAAAACAAACAAAATTAAGACGTCAACTTTGGATCATTCCTTCACTCAACAGTCTAAGATATCAAAATTTACTTGAACCTCATGTCTAGTTCAAGTAGATTTCCCATAACATATCCTCTAGAAAGAGAAGTGGAATATCAATCCAAGTTATCAATGTTTTTTGAATCCCAAAAACAAGTTTATGCTTTGAGTAAACATTGGTCAAACTATGTGTTCTACGTGTAAAATGTAGGCCAGGCTTATCTCTTATTAGCTCCCAAGGCCCTAGGTCAATCCCCTTAGGTTTCTATCAATCTTTCTTTCAACTTAGTCACAAAATCCAAAATAAAATAAAAAATCACAAAATAGAAAAGATCAAAAAAACTTTCAAAAAACACAAAAAACCAAGTGACTACCAACGATCAAATTGAATAGATCTCGTGGACGTCACTCCCTTGATTGGAGTAGATCAAGGACTGCCTACATAATTCAACCCACGATGTTAATAATTCACTCTGAAAACACAAAATGAACCTAGAACGATGAACAAATTGGCTTAGGGTTCCAAAAGAGTCAAAAGCAAAACATTTTTGAGAAAAAACGATAATTTTTTTAACAAAAGCGATGAAAATAGGAAAAAGTGAGAAATTGAGCCTCAAAAGCACTAGAAAATTTCAAAGGCGAGAAAATAAAAAGTGAAGAATTTTTTCAAAAGAAATAATTTGATCACAAGTGCACACAAAAATGAGGCAAAAAGACAAAAGCGAAAATTTATAACAAAGGTGAAATCAGAAGCCAAATTTAAGTCAAAGCCACAAATGTATAGCAAGTATACGAAGATATGTCAAAAGCAACCATTTTACAAAAGCAATAGCACTAAAACTGATTCAAAAGCACAAAATTCCTAAAACTAGCGCTATTGACTGCTTTGTTTTAATGCATTAATTACGTAAACATGGAAAGACAAAAATAGGAAATGAAAGGGTACATACCAAGGCATCAACGCCTACAAGTCGTCCAAACTCTCAAACCACATCTACACAATGTGGGGCTCCTCAAATCCTCGCCATAGCTCCTTGAAAATTGACAAAACGAGAAAACTAGAGGCAAGAATTCTCTATAGGTTTAAAATGAAAATGAGGTAATTAGAACCCTAATTACCCATTTTAAACCCCCAAAACTCTAATTTTTGCTTAAGAAACCTTCCTAGGTTAAATTAGGACCTCCTGGGAACATATTAACTATCAACAAGAAACCTATAGGCTTAATTTTTCACCCTCTATGCATATGAACTGAAATGAAATAGTGTCATGAGCCTAACCTCAAATTGGTATTTTCGGCCAACCTCTTGAGGGGGTAGCCCAGAGTCCTACCATCATTTCACAGACTATTGGGGCACAGTGGGGCATATAATTTTTTTCAAGTCTTGATCTTAACATCGAAATCCGTGAAACAAAGCAAGCAGTACTTTATCTCAAAGAGGGGAAAAATGTAGACATGTAAAATTGACCTAACACTTATCACACACTTTAAATGACATTTTCTCATCATCGACATCATTATTATCAACTATCACTGCATTTCACATCAGAAGCATCAAAAACCCTAATTTCCTATATTATTTGAATACTTATACATTATTTAATTAATTCACTTTCTCATCATTTTTAACAAATTAAATAAATTTCACTTATTTAATAAAGTCCTAAAACTCAAATTTCCTCTATTAATTTAATAATACATTATTTAATTAATTCATGTTTTCATCACTTTTAACTAATTAAATCAATTTTATTTATTTAATATAGTCCTAATCTAACTTTATTTCTCTCGATTAATTAAATAACGCAAATTATTTAATTATGTCGCTAATTTAATTTATTCCCATAAGTCAATTAAATTATTAAAACATAATAGTTTAATTAAATCACTTTCCCTCCAAATTTGAATAATTGAATTTAATTATTCAAAACATCATAAAAAAATCAAATAAAACAAATGCAACTTTGTTTGCAAAAGTCAAACTTGATTTGCATGATCAACTCCAAAATATTAATTAATTAAATCAATTAATTAACTATCCTCACCCACTTTTATGATTGAGCAAATTACGATCCCCTTATTGCTTGATCTAATTGCCTAATTGATCCATCTATTTCCTAACTAATCAACTTATTCCTCAATCCCACATATTATTCGATCTATTTATTCAATCACAATAATTACGTGATCAATTTGCACAAATTATTCCCATCTAAATCCTCTCAATATCTTTCAACCGTCGATCAAGATATTGTACTACGTGATCCAAAGCGTTCATTTGAAATCACAATTTCTATATAACAAACCTCTTTCCTCTCAAAAAAAGGATCAGAGAACCAATATAGATTATGGAATGAAGTAATGCCAAGATCTTAATTGGCATGGAGAAAGCTTCAAACCATATCTTCGATCTACACACACACATTCTTCAAGCTCTCGCACGCACAATGGAGGCTTCGTATTGAATTGAACAATCCAACATACATCAATACGAATACACTTTGAAACATGATGGTAAATCTATTTCAATCTTTCACCAATGCCTAAAATTTCCTCACGAAGGAAAAAAGGTGACATTATATGTTGATCTTGAACCCTTCCACTTTTGTGGAAAATTGGAGAAGTATAATAAAATCCAGCGTATGCCAGAATGTGTAAGTGGGAAATCAAGAAGATGCAATAGATCAGGTTGATGATTAGAAACTAATATAAACAATAAATTGTTGATTGATTTATGCCCATTATCACAAAATGTAACTATAAAATCAAGGATTCAAGAACAAAATTAAAAAAAGCAATAAAAATGAATTCAAAATGAAATAGCTTTACCATCCTATGTCGAAGTGTAGTCGTATTGACGTATGTTGGAATGTTCAATTCAATACGAAGCCTCCATTGTGTGTGCAATAGCTTGAAGAACGTGTGTGCATAAAGCTATTTCATTTTGAATTCATTGTTATTGCTTTTTGTCAATTTCGTTCTTGAATTCTTGGTTTTATAGTTACATTTTGTGAGTAGTGCACATAAATCAATCAACATTTTTTTGTTTAGATTAGTTTCTAATCATCAACGTAATCTATTGCATCTTCCTGATTTCCCCCTTACACAGGCCACAAGCAAAAATCTCCAAAGAGAAATATACAATATTTAGAATAATACAAATGAGCTCACACAACTCCTTTAATAACTTTTTTGAAGCTTTTTAGAAAATATAATGTAAAATCACTTTATAAATTAAATATGCCTTATTACTCCATAAAATGATTTATATTATTATTTAAATATTTTCAGCACCAAAAATCACTTTATTAGTGTCCAACATTAAAAAAATTCAAGTCTCATTCCAATGAGCTATTATACTAAGGTTCCCATTAAATTATTTTGCTAAAATAGCAACCTTAGTAAAAATAATTAAACTATAGCTTCTTAATACATCTGATTTGAGAAAATTGTTGAAAAGCATCAAAATCAAAAACTAACTATACTAGAATGATACTGATGATGAATAATGAGAATCGAACCCAACTGGGTGACTTACTATAAATAGATGCTCTCTCCAAGAATCTTTAAGAACACACTAGAAGCCAAAAATGATTTCAAAAAGTGCCATTTGAGTCCTCTAGATCATTTGAGCTCACTGGTAACATCAAATAACCCCTCTAATAGGGTTGACACACACTAAGAAGGATAAATCCAACTGAAATGCAAGAAAACCCAAAAATCGGGACATTACAATACTCCCTTCCCAAAGATTGCTTGTCCTCAAGCAATGCCAACTCAACCCCAAAATCACTTGAGTAATCCCAATTGAAATCAAATATTATCTCAAAGTTCCAAGTCAGCCTAGGAGCTTTGTAGTTCCATCTACTCAAAATATTGTCCTATTAGACACTTGCACAAGTGACCTCCTAAAATCCACCTGCAAGAAGAGAAATCATATACTGCAAAAACTCAACTAACTCCTCAGAGAATTTCTCTTCAGAAAGCCAATCCAAAGCACCATAGGAGTAAGCTCAATGAAGTTAACATTATCTCTCTCATTTCAAACAGCTTGCACTCCCACATAATAATTGTCACTTAAGTTTAATCTATTATCCCAAACATAAGTGCAAGCTAAATATAAGCAATAAAAATTATTTGGTGCCCAAACACCCAAACAACATCGAAATTGGTTAGCCAAGTCTATTAGCCTCTCCATCTGAGACCCAAAAATAACCCTATTAATGAGTTGATTGGACTGAAATTGCTTAAATTTGCAGCTATTCAAGTCTGATTTTTTAAACTACATCACCTGTAAAGAATGAAAATCACTACAATACTGAATAACCTTTATGAAAATGAGATTTCTAATTAGTCACTTTGCTATACATATCTCCCCCAAAGTCACCAACTTGGTAGAATTCCAAGTTTTTCTCATAATCTCTCTCCAACACACTTGCAAGAGCTCAAATGGACCCATATGATGATTGAGTAAAGAGGTAACAACAATATTATTATCACCTTTTAGGCCCACAACATCCCATGGTATGCTTCTTCCATCATCACTAAGTCACCAATAACCCATGAAAAAGATCGTTTTCATAGATATTAACCCAAAGAGTAACACCACCAAATTATTGTGCTACTCTGATTTCCATGTGGACCCCATCAAAGAGTTCATTCGATGGTGCTTGCAGATTCAACACCAATGGTATCCAACCCATCAAACTATAGACCAGAAAATAACTCCCTTCCTTGTGGTTGTTGGTGTAAATAGGTATTTTTCCTAAGTAGTTATTATTGGGGTCCTATTTACATTTTAATTCCACTTAGGTGCTAAACATATTTAATTTGTTTAGATAATATTTTATCTTTTAGCTTTTATTAAATATTAGAGTCCTAGGTCATTTAATGATGGCTCATGTCATTTAATAATAACACAAGTCATTTAATGTTTTACATTTGGTACTTCATTACACCTTGTCTATATAAGAAAGGAAATAGTACACTTTTTAACATAGCTCATCATCATATTTGATAGATCTTAATATAAAGAAAATTCATTTCTTGTATACTCTCTTGTAGAAGGTTTTCATTGTTTTTGCAAGTGGTCTTGGGATAGAGCTAATTTTTTAGCTCCTACATGGTATCAAAACACGACCTTACAAGTTCCTTCTCAGATTTGAGGGCAGAGCTATTTCAAGTGAGAGATCTTGGTGAATTTTAGTAAGGTTGAGTATGATCTCCCATTGCACTATATGGTGATTTGGGGAATCAAAAAAACTTGAAAAACACCAGTTTTGGAGGGTTCCTCTTTGTGGGTTTTTATTTTAAGTTAATTTTGGAACATGTTGCAGGTAATCTAAGCTCACCATCTAGTATAGGGAATCTAAGAAAGTCACGATTGGCTTTCATTTCATTAAAATCCAACATATTTTTTCCAAATCTACGAGGGTTTCAAGTTAGGAGGTGGTTACGCGATCTATAAGGTAGTTGATTTTTTGGAGCACATTGGGATAAAATCAACCCTGTCATTGCATCCAGAAGGCCCAAAAACCTCAAAATCACTTTTCAAATCAACGAAATCAGATATTTTTGCCTTAGGACCTCAAAGGTATTTTTTGTCATGTTGCCATCATTTTGTATGATACCGATCTGTACATTTTGGTGTCAGCAGGTTGCAAGTTTTCAATCAATGGAATATTTTATGAAATCGATCATATTCTATCCTTTGCACACTACACAAGCATCAATGTGCATCATTAGTTTCATGTCTAGTACAAGAGGTACAACTAATACACAGTTTTTTAAATTTAATATTTTATTTTGTCAATGGATTTAAAAAAGTGTTTAGTGCCTGGTCATTTCATCATGCCCGTAGTTTTATGGCTAGCACTTGGAACTTAGTCATCGGGCTTTCCCTCAGTGGCACGTAGAGCTATCACCATCCCCCACCATTGACGCTTAGCCACCCTATAACCCACATGGCGATGAATTTTTATTTTGCAATTGCAGCACACATAGTCACATTAGTGACTAGGAGCTAGCTCACCAAGGACTTAACTTGGACCCCCTAGGTGCCCAAATTGGCCCTTTTTTTCATCTAAGCATAACTTTTTTCCAAGAATCAAAATTTGCAAACTAGATATCAATGGAAAGTTGATTATGTGTAATTTGTAGTGGTGGAGGTCATTTTGCTAGATTTTGTTGTAGGTATAATTTTTAAGGGAGCTAAGGTATTGGAAAAACTTCCTACACTAATCTTTAGAGGAAGATAACGCAAAACTTTATAGATCTTTTCAATAGTTGTATAAACTTAAATAGAAATAAACATAAATATCATGCATACCACAACATAGTGATTTACATGGGGAAAACCATTTTGGGAGAAAAACCCCACACTCCAAAAGTCACCCAATATATTATTCAAAAATCATGAAGATTACAATATAGTTACAGAGCAATCTTCTCTATAAGATCCGGTAATCTCATTTACTAACTATATCCCTTAGTTTCCAAAATAATTTTCTAGAATAAAGTAATTATAAAAAGAAAAAAAAGAGTGTGGAATAAGAGGAATAATTAAATTACTTTCATCATTGTTTTCAAATGGAATAACATACATCATGTAACGCCCTGCCACACAACCCTAGAGGAAGTTGCAACTAACTACTTAAATGGACTATTTTTTTTTTGTTTAAGCACAATTAAAAAGCAAGTTCACTAACTAATGCCAACAACCTCTAAGGCTACGAGACAAAGGTTATATAGAACCTCAACAAAAAACATAAATTTAAACCATGTCAATTATTTAAATAATAATTAAACACATACATTCCAATTAAGATAATTTACATCAAGCATAAGAGATAACTTTCAATTTCATTAATCACAATTAAACAATAAGATTACATCTCTCATTCCCCAAATGAGGTAAGTCCAATGAAAATAATTACAAATACAACTTCCCACCTCGATCACAACTGAGGGGTAATAAATTACTAGAACAACTGAAAAGAAATAAAGCAAGAACTGAAACTGAATCCAACGAGCTCTCCAACTGGAAGTCTCGTCCACACGAACATGAAGAAAGAACCCAATGGATTTAGGTGCATGCCACCCAACCAAGTGGAACCCAAAGGCCACCCCCCGTGCTAGGAGATAGTAACAAGGATTCCTAGCCAAGGACATCTACCTCTAGACACATGATAACACATAACATAACCAAACTGACACAACCAATCACATGTACCACACAAGTACCACATAAGTACAACATAAGTACAACCCTAACATGGTCACATTGCTTCCAGATATAAAGAAGATCAAGTATGTTAAGATAACCATACACATAAAATTAAATACCAACTATGGTCACATCAGGTATGTTAAGGAAACCATACCCATAAAATCAAATACCAACTATTGTCCTAGATAGAGTGTCATCACACAGTTCGTCATGAGTTACCCACTATGGATATTCATAGGCTTCGACCCCCATAATGGGTTATCCTGGTGGCCTCTATCGATCTTCGGCCCTCATACTTACTAATGCGGAATCAAATACCTTTCGTACATACAAGATAGATGACCTTGTCGTTTCAAGCCTTCCCACCCATCCCAAGCCTAACCGAACACTTGGGTCCATGAGTGAGGCATAATTATTTTGATTAGTGAGAAGTACCACCTAACCTTCTAAGTATTTTTTTAGTTATCACTTGATTAAACTACTTCCGAAGGTTACCCAATCTTACCTCTTCTGGGCTCTGGTCCCAAATGGAATCCACTCTTCTACTTGACAACACACACACCATCCAATCACCAAGGGTAACAAAGTGCAACAAACAAAATAACACGACCATTCCTTTCTCAGGAGGTGACATAAGTCAAAACCCTCTCCTAACGTTGGAGGTAACATGATAACCAAATCACTCCTTACACGGAGCACAACTCACGTAATCCACTCCTAATACAAGGAGGCACAGAACATCCCCGTTCATAGCAACTGGGTAATTACTTGATACAAAACATGCACTACCCAAGGTTTTCAAAACAGGTTGACATAACAAACCGACAACCCACGAAATAGAAAACCCAACTGGAAGACTTGTCCAATGCTATGACCCAAATTTCCCAAATGATAACAAGAACCATTCAGAATCAAGACGAGAATTAAATCTGCTTTGGATTCACTAAATCAATTTCTTTATTGTCATTCAACAATTTGTTGCATTAAATAAACTGAATTGAATAACATCTCTTTTAGACAAAGATGAAATTTAAATCAAAAATCACATTCTCTAATTGTTTTCAATAATTATAAAATAAAAATTTATTCCAATCATTCGGAAAACATCATTTAAAAATAAATATTGGTTTCCTCTTTTCGACATAATCATTTCTAAGACAATTATCTTATCTTTAATAAGCGTATTGTTTAAAATCAAACATATTGCTCCATCAAATATACTATTTAAAATAAAATCAATAATTTGACGATTGCACATTGATCTAATTTTCACAATTACATTTAAATCATGGCTTATCTAAATCAAATATTCAATTCCCTCAATTAAACTTACAACATGCCTTTGAATAAAACACCATTTTAATATAAATATACTCATAAAATAGATATATATTTATATATATTATAATATTATATAATATAATATTAGATATTAATATATATTATATTAACCATAACATATATATTAATACTTTAATATTATAATATATAATAATAAAATATTAATAAATATATGTTTTATCTATTTTTATTATCTAAATATTTTCTTTTCTTCTTTAAAAAAAAAAAGTTCAACCGCGTGGAACCGTGTGTCATTTTAGGGCTGGGCAGCCACGTTTTCCTCCTTGGCCACGCGGATTTGTTGTGGGCGGAGGTTTTGGGTGTGGCAATTTACCAGCCACCCTCCTGGTGGCAGCGACGGTGCTAGGGTGTGTGGGGAGCGCGCTGGGTGCGGCTCCCATGGGGTCGCGGTGGGGGTGAGCCCCCAGCGACCTCCCCCAATAAAAAAAAAATTATTATAATTTTTTTTGCAAAAATCCCTACAGGTTTTTAATCTGCTTCAACAAGGATAAAAAAATATATTTTTATTTTATAAAAACTGACTTCACAGCATAAACCTCCAGCCAAAATGGTATATTAAAAAATATATTTATATATATTTTCAAAATGAATTTGCAAATTTAATTGAAGAGCAAAATTGAAAAAAATCAACTTCCAACCAAGAAAATAATTTATTTTCCTGAAGAAAAATTATTTCCAAAGAAGGGGTTTTCAATTTAAAAGCAAGATTTATCATGGTTATTTCTTGCAACTCTTTCTCTTGTTTTTCAAACATGGTTTTGCAAATAGGTCATCAAAGTTTGAATTTTTCTTTCTTCAAAATTTTAAAAAAAAAAACTAAATAGATGAACCTGGATTCAAGCTTGAAGAGTTGATAATGCAATAAAGCCTCCTCCTCTATTCCAGATCCTTTCCAACAATTCCAAATCAGCTTCACCAATTTCCAAAATAAAATCCACAAATTCTTCTTCCTTACTTGTTTTTCCAATTTTTCAAGCTCTCCCCTAAAAATTCACGAAAAATCCCAATAATAGCCAAAAAAAGAAATATCTATTCAACCACCATAATAAATTTTCAAAGACAGAAAACAGAAAATATCTTCAATTTCCATTTTTGAATTCAAATTTTCTAATTTGACTTTTAAATATTTTCTTTAATTTTCAATTTCAACCAATATGCATAAATTTCCAAAATGAATAATTTAACTTACTTTAACAACATAAATTTAATTAATTAATAAAATAGATTTAATCAACGGTTAAATTATTTATTAATCCAATTAAATTAATAATAAAATAAATTACATTTCAACATAAACCAAATAAGGTAATTGACAATTTAACTTTAAACGCATATTTTAACATTTTTCTAATTTGCAACTTAAAACTAAAATCAAAGCCAGATGATAAAATTAAGACAAATTGATCAATATTAAAACAACTTAACCCGACTCACACCAGATGACACACTATGACTAGGGTGATGACTTGGCATGGAAAACCTAGCTACTATCTCCCAATCGAATACTGTTGGGCATTGGACACGCTCAAACCCGTGAAACTAGGTGGAGTCAATGTCTTGTACCTGTCAACCTGCGAACAAAGAGTATATCCACATGCAATAATATGTCATAAATACGGCACACCGTGAAGAGGAAATCACGGAATCGCAGGGCGCTCGCAAGCGAGTGATGCAATACCGTCCTCTTCACCAATACAATAGTACTAACTGACAAATCTAACATACTAATATAGTCCAAAGCCTAAAAATCATTAATTTGAATGTCCATTCATGTTAATACAAACGTGTCCAAAAAGATAACATCATATTAAAATACCATCAAATCAAAAGATAACATTAACGTCGCTTTATAGATGGTGATCACATAACAACCGAGTACCATAATCAAAGTACAAACATAAAACACACATAAAAGAGCAGAACACTATTCGATCAAAGGGGCAAAACGGAGGGGTATTACACATCAATGAATCAAAGTATATCAAAACAAGATTATGCCATTACAAGATATAGTCATATAGGCTTACACAAGGTTTATCATATCAACAATGCATGTAAATTCAAATACGGTGATGTAAATAAAGGAAATAGAAAGATCATAAATGCATCCACAAGAGAACCATAACACAAAAAATTTCATGAGTGGAAAACCCTCATAGGGATGAAAAAACACTCATAAAAGTGCCTCACTAGCTTAATGAAATGCTTCTCTGGTAGAGCCTTATTGGCTACATAGTTTCACGGGTTACAAGGTGCCTCACATACAATGACCATATTGTCACATTGACATGACCATTACAACTTCATTACACATTTATCAATAATAAATAAATTCAACTACAGAGGATCACACGGTTCCTCTACATAGTGGTTATCTTCTTAACACTTCCACATTTCATATCCTAATATTGATAAGAATTGGAATCTTAACACATGAATAGCCCATTGTCCTACATGTAGTTACAAGATACTTTTCCTAGTTTTATCGATGCATCATTCTTGCATATGAAATTATGGTAATGCCAACAGTATCAGTAATCACTCCCAAGTATTTGTGAATGAGACAATTCTACCTTCAATGACCTCTCAAATGTCCATCACTAATTCATTTATCTTTTGCAAGAAATAAAATATGTTTTCATCTTCACTCATCTTCATGTTCTCCCACTTGCCTTTCAGACTTTGCAGCTTAGCACTTTTTACTAGTGCATCTCCTTCATACAATGTCTCCAACTTTTTCCAAATCTCATGTGTAGTCTTCAATTCTATCACATTTTTCATCTCTGAATCTGTCAAAGCACTCAACAATGCTTCTATAGCCTTGGTATTAACTTATGCTTGCTTGTTATCATCTTCAAAGGAGGGACCATTCTAAAGAATAGTATATGCACTCTATGTGATCTTCCAGAAGGGCTCACCAATGCACTTCAAATGACACTCCATTTTGACTTTCCATAGAGAGTAGTTTATACCATCGAATCTAGGACTATCCTTCTTGTATGATGCCATCTTGGATCACCTCAAGCTATTAGGCTTATTCAGAGGAACTAGCTCTGATACCAATTGTTAGAAAAACAAGGATAGACAACTGAGAGGGGATGTGAATCATTTGTTACCAAAATCAAACTTATTCAACATTAATCAACCTTTAATCTCAGATCTGATAATTAACAGTGCAAGCATAAGTCAATAACACATCAGAGACACATGAACACCAAGATTTTATACATGCAAATCCTGTTAGGGGAAAAACCACGGTGGATGTTAGTCCACAAGATTATACCTTGTTAAAAGTATAATGAAGAGTAAATAGGGAATGCACATGCATTCAGACGCACTGCCTAGAGCTCATTGCTCAGAGGAAGGCTCATTGCCTTACATACAATAATCAGATTAAATCCATCTGATGAGGTTGAACTGAGAAATTAGCTTCTATAAAAGCCTAATTACAGTTCCGGTTAGGCACATAAAAACTTTTGCACACTCTTCTCAATCTCTTTCACAATATGCTCTTCTCTTGAATGATTTTATCTTTATTCGCACATATACTTCACTTACACACACCGAGCATACATCAAAATGAGGAAAATAACCGCTCTTATATATCCGCTACACGAATTTACATCAACTACTCTATCGACCACAAATAAAGAATAAATTACAACTATCGTCCTCAATACATAAATAAATCTTAATGTGCACAAACACAAGTCGGTCACAACATAGTGAGGACCCAAATAAACACCTTTGAACATGCCAAACAATAAAATATTAATCCTCATGGATCTACAACACGCTACCACCATCATGTCAGCCAAGAACATGAAAACTCGAGCACACATCAGAAAAATATCTGATCACGATCACACAAAACAATGCGGATGTACAAAAAGGATAGAGAATGATCTAGACTCATTCATGAATGTCAAAGGAACATGTGCAACAATTGAAATTGCCAGAATTTCATCCTCTTCTTCCAAGAACACTTGCTACAGTAACAAAATTATTGTAGGAACATAGAACTTCATAACTTTCTCAAATCTTGATGCATACCACTGAAACTTTTGAAAAACATACTAGATAGACTTAGCAACAAACACTTTAATGTGCACCTATTGATTATCAACTTACAACACTTTCCAACACTCTAACCTTCTCAGCTTCATTGGCTGCCTGTAATATATTTATTACAATTTTCTCAATCTCCTTGACATATACAGCCTTCAAAATCACCAATGTTAATAGTGTTGACATCAATGACAACCACATATCATTAACACAACCACAACATCCAACAATAAATACACATATAAATATTAGCACAAATATAAATGTTCATGCATCTGTGTGTATATATATACATATCACAGAGCCTCACAAAAGTACACACATACAACAATGTAATAAAGTAAATTCGTGTTTCTAAATGAGTGTGAAAAGGTCCTTTATAGAAAATAAGGGCTACAAGGGCCGACGACCTCCCATTAGGGAGGCCACGACCTGTGGAGGGCATTGCCTCCACAGCGCAACCCTTCCCAATGGCATGGATGTGGTTGTGAAGCTTCAAATAGGAACTTTTTAGATGTTTCCATTGCAAATGCCTTGCTAGATGTGTATATAAAATACAGAATAATAGACAAGGTATAGGTATTGTTTGAAAAAATCATTGTGAAATTATAGTTTCATAAACTGAAATAATTATACGATAGGAAGAGAATGAATTTTTTGAAAACAACGTTTGAAACATTCAAGAAAAAGAACTTGGCAGGGGGTAAAACCAAACTTCACAAACTTTTCCAAAATATCTCCAGTCTAAACCAATTGAAAGCTTTAGAATATAGTATGGATCTCAATCAAAATATGAAGGAATGTGGATGCTTATCAAATGTTAAAGTTCTGGGCAACCGAGTGGACATGTATTCAAATTCAAAGGTTAAAAATCAAAGATAAGACAAATGGGAACGTTTTATAGCATGCCTCAAATAATGTCATCTCATGGAACATCATTGTAGCATGATATGCACAAACTAGCTTTTGCAAACATGTTCTTAAATTTTTTTAAACTAACAAAATTGTATATTGTTAGGATAAGCAGTGATATGTCATTAAATAGACAATTTTAGATTTTAGAAATATAGTCACTTGAATTTTCTTTAAAGCCCTACTAAAGCTTGGGATTGCCTTAAAATGGAGAAATAAACCAAACTTAACTCTACTGAGAGACAAGTCAGAGATGGTAGAGAACGAAAGAGAATTAAGTTCTCAGTCAATATGGGCTTCAAATGCCGACTACAAACATTTCAAATACCAGAAATTATGTGCTATGGTTTCAAGTAACAAGAACATTGAAGGAAAAAGTATAGGGAAAAAAACCAACCATACCTCGTAATCTACAGAAGTCCCCAAGCTCCCCTGTGAATTATCGCATGTAGCCTAGAAAATGTTGGAGCAAATTACTGAATGAAGAACCACCCTATCCACCTATCCCTCCTAATTTTCCCTAATCAGTGGAAAGAATAAGTGTGAAAAGTTTTGGCAAAACAAGGATAGACAACTGAGAGGGGGGGTGAATCAGTTGTTACCAAAATCAAACTTATACAACATTAATCAACCTTACATCTCAGATCTGATAAATAAAAGTGCAAGCATAAACCAATAACACATCAAAGATACATGAACACCAAGATTTAATACGTGGAAACCCTGTTAGGGGAAAAACCACAATGGATGTTAGTCCACAAGATTATACCCTATTAAAAGTATAATGAAGAATTAAAAGGAATGCACTTGCATTCAGGCGCACTGCCTAGAGCATACTGCTTAGAAGGAAGGCTTGTTGCCTTACATACAATAATCATATTAAATCCATCTGATGAAGTTGAACTGAGAAATTAGCTTCTACTAAATCCCGATTACAGTTCCAATAAAGTGCACAAAAACTTCTACACAATCTTCCACACTCTGCTCAAACTTCTTCACACTCTGCTCTGCTCTTGAATGATTTGACCTTTATTCGCACATGTACACCTCTTGCACACACTGAGAATTGCCTCTAAATGAGGAAAAAAAACACTTATATATATCCGCTATAGGGAGTTACATCCACTATTCAATTGGCCTCAAATAAAGAATAAATTACAACTGTTGGCCTCAATACATGAATAAATTTCAATGCAAACCAATACAAGTCAGTCACAAAATAGTTAGGACCCAAAAAAACACCTTCAAACATTCCAAACAATAAAATATTAATCCCCATGGATCCGCAACACGCTATCATCATCATGTCGGCCAAGAACATGAAAACTCGAGCACACATCAGAAAAATCTTCAATCACAAACACTCTGATTAATGCGGACGTACACAAGGATAGAGTATGATCTAGAATCATCTATGAACATCACAAATACATGCACAACACATTAATTTACAATAATTTCATCCTCTTCATCCAAGAACACCATCCACAGAAACTGAATAACTGTAGGAACACAGATCTTCATAACTTCCACAAATCTTGATGTGAACCTCTAAAACTTTCATACAACATACTAGAAAGCTTTAGCAACAAACCCTTTGAAGCCCACCTTTAGATCGTCAATGTATAAAACTTTCCAACATTCTGACCTTCTCAATTTCACTAGCTACCAGCAATATTATTTTTACAATTTTCTCAATATCCTCAACATATACAGCCTTAAGCATCATTAATTTTAATAGTGTTGACATCAATGAAAAAAAAATATCAATAATGAAACCACATATCAACAATGAAACCACAACATCCAACAATCTTCCCCTTTGACATTGATGGCAACACATGATGTGAAAAATAATGTCACCAACCCAACTAGCTCTTCTCCAACAATCTCCCCCTAAGATTGTGCACTCTTTCCTATTTCCTTCTTCTCCCATGTTTTTCACATTTCTCTTCTCTTTACCTTTGACATCAATGGAAAATGTACACATGCTCTGATCACAAATTTGAATCATCTGACTACTCCCCCTGAGTAGCAACCACCACAACATCAATCCAGAATAAGATATGGCTATGAATTCATGGACTGATGCAAAGACTTGCATCTTAGTTCTGATCAGGAGGGGAAATCACCCCTAACTTGCCTCTGAGGTACTCAAAAGTATCCTTAGGCAACGACTTAGTAAATATTTCTTCAATTTTCTCCTTGGTAAGTATATACTCCAGTCTAACTTATTTGTCACTCACTTTATCTCTCAAAAAGTGATATTTGATGGATATATGCTTTGTCTTTGAATGCAACACTGGATTCTTGGAAATATTAATGGCACTTGAATTATCACAAAATATGGCAATGGGTTCTTCATACTCAATTCTGACATCTCTTAACATTTGCTTCATCCACAATACTTGGGTACAATTGTTTGCAACAACAATATATTATGCCTTAGTAGTGGACAATGAAATGGAATTCTACTTTTTGCTTAGCCAAGATACCAATTTCTTCCCTAAGAAGAATGCACCGCCACTAGTACTCTTCCTGTCATCCACATGTCCTACCAAATCAGCATCAAGCAAATCATTTAGGATAAGATCACCATCCCTAGGATACCAAAGACCAAGATCAACTATCCCTTTCAGGTATTTGAAAATTCTTTTCACAGCAGTTACATGAGACTCTTTAGGATCAACTTGAAATCTAGCAACCATGCATACAACATTCATTATATCTGGCCTAGTCTGAGTCAAATAGAGTAATCCACCAATCATTGACCTATATCTTGTCTAATTTTCTTTAGGAGAATCATCATTCTGTGTAAGTTTGCATCTGGTTATCATAGGTGTACCAACTGGCTTTGAATCTTCCATGCCAAAAAAATTCAGTAGCTCTTTCACATACTTAGACTAAGATATGAAAATTCCATCATCTAACTGAGTGATTTTCAATCCTAAGAAGAATTTAAACTCTCCTATCATTGACATTTCAAACTCACTTTTCATTTCATTAGCAAAATTCATACACAAATCATCATCACCTTCAAAAATAATGTCATCAACAAAGACTTCAATGAACAATTATTTATTCTGATCCAACTTGAAATACAAATTTTTGTCAGTAGTACCTTTATTGAATCCAAGCTTCAATAAGTATTTATCCAATCTAGCATACCAAGCTCTAGGAGCTTGCTTAAGTCCATATAGAGCTTTCTTCAATTGACATACCATGTCTTTTTCATCAATCAATTTAAATCCATCTAGTTGTTTAACATAGACTTCTTCTTCTAGCCCACCATTCAAAAATGTTGACTTTAAATCCATCTGATAGACTTTATAATTCTTGAAATTAGCATAAGCAAGAAATAAGCTTACCGCTTCAATTCTAGCAACAAGGGAAAAAGTTTCTTCAAAATCAATACCTTCCATCTATGAGTACCCTTTGCAAACTAGTCTTGCTTTGTTTCTGACCACTTCACCTTGCTCATTCAGCTTATTCCGGAACACCCACTTGGTTCCAATCACATTTTTGTTCTAAGGTCTAGGAACAAGATCCCATGTATCATTCTTCTCTATCTGCATTAGCTCTTCTTTCATGGCTTCCATTCAATGTTCATCTTTGCATGCTTCATTGACATTGCTAGGCTCATCTTTGGAAATTAGATAGTACTCTTCCAAAATTATTCTTCTAGTTTGCACAATTTTTCTCTTGTCTCCTATGATCTGACTGTCAGAGTGATTTCGCCTTACATATTTGGGAATTTTAGGATTTTATTTGACTTCTTGTTCTTGTGTTCTTTCTTCTCCACTTCTGCTAGTCTCTGCCTCTTGATTCCCTTGGTTCACCGAAACAATCTATAGTTGATTATGTGTCTGAACATCATTGTTAGTATTATCATTTTGATCATCTGAATCATATCCACTATATCTTGATGGTCTAACAATATCTTCATCAACTTTGACATTTGCACTTTCAACCATTTTCTTTAACCTCTTATTAAAGCACCAGTAAGCTTTACTTTTAGTAGAGTAACCCAAAAAGATTCCTTCATCACTTCTAGCATAAAACTTTCCTATATCATCATCTCTCTTGATGTAACATTTGCTTCCAAATTTTTTGAAATACTTGACAGTAGGCTTATAACCAAACCAAAGCTCAAAAGGTGTCTTACCAGAATTGTTGTTGACATACACCATGTTAATGGTATACACAACAGTACTTACAACTTCTCTCCAATAGAAATGAGGAACATTTGCTTCCAACATCATGGTTCTAGCAGTGTCTAGAACGATTTTGTTCTTTCTTTCAACAACTCCATTTTGTTGAGGGATCCGAGGAGCAAATAACTGTCTTTGGATTCCATGCTCTTCACAGAAAGAATTGAATTCTCGGGAAGTGAATTCACCACCTCTGTCTGACCTTAGACATTTGATCTTCTGACCTATCTCATTCTCTTCCATAGCTTTGAAACTTTTGAACTTTTCTAATGCTTCATTTTTTTGTCTTAAGAAATCAACCCATATCATTCTAGAATAATCATCAATGAGAAACATAAAATACCTTTCACCTTGTAGGCTTTTGATTCTGGATGGACCACATAGATCAATATGTATCAAATCTAGTACTCCATTAGAGCTATACTATTTTCTCCGAAAGGAATTTCTTGTCTTCTTTCCCATCTGACATTCCTTTCACATACTGTTAGTAGGATTTACTAACTTAGGAAGATCTTTGACTACTTGAGTAGTGCTTATTTTGACAATGTTATCAAAGTTCACATGACACGACCTCCTATGACATAACCAACTTACATCAATCTGAGAAATTAAGCAACTTTCACTAGCAACATTCAAATGAAAGATATTACCTTTTGTCTTTGTACCTGAAGCAATCATATTTCTAAAACTTTCCCTCATTCTTCACTTACCATCCTTGAATTGAAGATTGTAACCCTTGTCTACCATCTATCCAACACTTAACAAGTTATGCTTTAAGCCTTATACATAAAGAACATCATCAGTATTATGCTTACCACCAAAATAAATAGTGTCTTTGCCACGAATTACACTAGAAGTGTTGTCTCCAAATCTTACAACAACACCATCATAGTCTTCCAAGCTTGCAAACTTGCTTTTATCACCGGTCATATGATGTGAGCATCCGCTGTCAATTACCCACTCATCTTTTTCTTTAATTTTTGCTGCAAGATCTTTCTCAACATTCACATTACCTATTTTACTGCAAGAAAAAAATTTAATAGGTAATTTTCCTTTGTACTTACCATGACCTATGGCTTCTCTTTTCACAATCAATGCTTCCAGTTCTTCTAATTCTCTTTCTTCATCTTTAATATTTTTCATCTCATCTTCATATTTGAATGTCCTTTTGGAACTCTCACCCGGATTGTATCTTTATTGTTACCAAAATCAAACTTATACAACATTAATCAACCTTAAATCTCAAATCTGATAAATAACAGTGCAAGAAAAAATCAATAACACATTAGAGACACATGAACATCAATATTATATACGTGGAAACCCTATTAGGGGAAAAACCACGGTTGATGTTAGTCCACAAGATTATACCATGTTAGAAGTATAATGAAGAATGAAAAGGAATCCACTTGCATTCAGGTGCATTGCCTAGAGCACACAGCTCAGAAGGAAGGCTCACTGCCTTACATACAATAATCAGATTAAATCCATCTGATGAAGTTGAACTGAGAAATCAGCTTCTACTAAAGCCTGATTACAATTCCAGTTAGGCGTACAAAAACTTCTACACACTCTTCCACACTCTGCTCAAACTTCTTCACTCTTTGCTCTAATCTTGAATTCTTTGACCTTTATTTGCACATGTACACCTCTTGCACACTCTGAGCATTGCCTCTAAATGAGGAAAAAAAACACTTATATATATCTGTTACACGAATTTACATCCACTATTCTTTCGACCTCAAATAAAGAATAAATTATAACTATCGGCCTCAATACATGAATAAATTTCAATGCGCACCAATACAAGTCAGTCACAACATAGTGAGAACCCAAAAAAAACACCTTCAAACACATAAAACAATAAAATATTAATCCGCATGGATCCGCAACACGCTATCATCATCATGTCGGCCAAGAACATGAAAACTTGAGCACACATAAGAAAAATCTTCAATCATGAACACTCTGATCAATCCGGACGTGCAACAAGGATAGAGTACAATCTAGACTCATCCATGAACGTCATAGATACATGCACAACACATGAAATTACCATAATTTCATTTGCTTCATCCAAGAACACCATCTATAGAAAGTGAATAACTGTAGGAACACAGATCTTCATAACTTCCACAAATCTTGATGAGAACCTCTGAAACTTTAGGACAACATACTAGAAAGCTTCAGTAACAAACCCTTTGAACCGTACCTTCATATCTTCAATGTACAAAACTTTCCAACATTCTGACCTTCTTAGCTTCATCGGTTGTCAACAATATTATTTTTACAATTTTCTCAATATCCTCGACATATACAGCCTTAAGAATCATTAATGCTAATAATGTTGACATCAATGACAACCACATATCAACAATGCAACCACAACATCCAACAAAAAGACCCAAATATATATTTACTTCTTTCTGTAGAATTTTCCTTTCTCCTTATTTCTCCTTCTCTTGCTCTTCTCCTCTTCTTTTCACCATTATTAATTCTCTATACTTTGGAATTCTTCTACCTGACACCCCCCCTTTTTTTTCATTATAGTTATTGTTCTCTCAAGAAGTAAAGATCAAGAAATCTTATATTCCATTTTCGTTATTGATTGTCCACTTTTAATTTATTTTTTTAGTTTCCCAATACCTAATCTTGATAATAATAATAATAATAATAATAAAATTTATTTCCATGTACGGTATTTATCCTTGATAATTAATAATAAGGAAACTATATTTTTAGTTACAAACTAAGTTCTTAACCTTAGTAAATAGTTAGGAAATACCATTTATAAATTGCAAAAGAAATAGTTATCCTTAATAAGTAATAAAAAAATTAATTTTCAATTGCAATTAAAATAATTATTCTAAATAACAAGCATTATCATTTATCTACAATTAAATTATAAGTAATCCTTTTGTTTCATTGGACTTTTAGTCTCCTACAAATTAATTTAATTAACCATTCAAAAGTACGAACAATATAATCATTCAATAAATTAAATACTAATGCATCATAATAGTATTATTGAATTATAAATTATTTATTGAAAAATAGGGGTCGTGACATTCTCACAGGAGTATCACCAACCAAAGATCCAAAGACAACATGACCGCTATTAAGATCTCATAATACATCACAATACACAATTATAATACAATGCCCTCATAAATATTGACAAGTCAAGAAAAAAATATTGACCATCATATCTAAGACCTAATGATGAATGATCCAAATTTATAATAATATAATATACATAGAAATTGGCTATCGGGGGCACTACCCTCGAGCCCCCACTAGAGTGCATAGCCCCCAAACCCCTCATGGGGGTACCCCCATGCCCCTCATGCTTACCTATCAATAATAAACCTTATGTAATTGCAAGGTTGAGACACATTTTTCCAATAAATCTTCCACTTGTCAAACACCTTGCAAGAGTAATGAGACAGTGTATAAACACCATATCTTAATTGTTAGGGGATGAAAGGCCCATAAACTTCGAACACCATCTGAGCTTCTCTGTGCTCATAGGCTTAGTTAAATAATCAACAATATTCATCAAAGTCTCTACCTTAACTAGCTTCACCTTGCCATCTTTGACCATATATCTAACAAAATGATATTGTGCATCGATGTGTTTGGTCCTAACATGAAACATTGGGCTCTTAGCTAGACATATCACTCTAATTATTGTAATAAATTATCACCGCACCTTGTTTTATTTCAATATCTGAACACAATCTCTTAATCCAAATGGCTTCTTGACAAGCATGAGTAGTTTTCATATACTCAACTTTAGTAGTGGACAAAGCAACCACAACATGTCTCTTACTCATCCAACTAATTGCACCACCAAATAATAAACACATAAACACTGGTGGATCATCTCCTATCAACATCACTTGCCCAATCTGAATCCACATAACCATGAATATCAAGGGAAATATCATCTTTAGTCATATTACTATGATAACACAAGGAATACTCTAAGGTACCATAGAAATATATGAAGACTCTTTTAACTGCATCTCAATTAACTCTACCAGGATTAGACATATATCTAGAAAGAACTCCCACTTCTTGGGAAATGTTTGGTCTAGTACAAACCATAACATACATCAAAATTCCAACTAAACTTTGGTAAGGCACTCTACTCATGACTTCCATCTCTGATGGGCATGTTTGACAATCAGTAGTAGATAACTTTGTTCCAGCTAAAAAAGGAACACACAATGGTCAACAATATTTTATATCAAACATCTGTAAAATTGAAATGAAATACTTACTTTGACCAAGCCATAGCTTTATGTTCACTCTATCTCTTTTAACTTCCATCCCAAGAATGTTTCTAGCTGCACCAAGGTCTTTAATTTCAAAATTTGTAGCAAGTTGAGATTTCAATTCTGAAATCACACCTTTCCCTTTACCAATAAATAACATATCATCAACATATAATGCAATAAATAGGAAATGATCACCATCAGTTTTATAATAAACACAATGATCTAATTTAGAATGTTCAAATCCCAAACTCAACACATATGTATCAAATTTTTGGTACCACATTCTAGGATTTTGTTTTAGGCCATACAAATATTTCTTCAATTTGTAAACCGATTTACTTTTAACTTCCTCCACGTAGTTCTCTGGTTGTGTCATATAAATACCCTCCTCCAATTCGCCATGAGGAAAAGGATTTTTCACATCCATTTTCTCAACCTCTAAATAATAAGCAGTAGCAATAGAAAACAAAAATCTAATGGATGTAATTTTTACAACAGGAGAGAATATGTCACCATAATCAACACCCTCAACTTGAGAGTAACCTTTTTCAACTAACCTTTCTTTGTACTTCTCAATACCTCCATCTGAATCAATTTTTTCTTGAACACCCATTTGCAACCAACAAGTTTCTTCCTATAGGCAATGGTACAAGAGCCCGTGTATCATTCTTTTTCAAACCTGTCATTTCTTCATCCATAGCAACCTTCAAGGACTCTACATCATTCATACCTAATGCCTCTTCTATAGATTTGGGTTCATCTATGTTAGTATTCAAAGAAAAAATGCATCTCCAATCATCAGGTGAATACCCTTCAAGTGCTTGTCTATGCCTTGCAAACCTATGAACAAGCTGAGTTGGAGGTTCTTCCTCCTCTTCTAAAGATTCAGAGCTTGATGAGATCTCCTCAACTTCTTGTCTATCCATGCGCCTCAATTCAAATTTCTCAAGTGTAGAAGGAAGTTGAATCACATCTTCATGTTTACTTTGTTCAAGTTGCAATGTAATAGAAAGAAGGCTTAGTTTCTCTAAAATTAACACTTCTACTATATATTACCTTATGTGCAATAAGATCCCAAAGCTTATATCCTTTCACACCATAACTGTATCCAATGAAGATGCATTTCACAGCCTTGTTCTCTAACCCGTTCAATTATCCTTCAGCACATATGCATATGCTTCACAACCAAAAACTCTAAGATGTATTAATGAAGTCTTGTGACCCGACCATGCCTCTATAGGCATCTTATCAACAAGAGCTGATGTAGGAGACTTGTTAATCAGGTAACAAGCAGTGGCAACAACTTCAACCCAAAACCTTTGTTCTAGGCTAGCACCAATTAGCATACTCTTAGCCTTCTTCATCAATGTCCTATTCATTCCTTTAGAAATTCCATTATGTTGTGGAGAATACAAAGTTGTCTTTTATCTATGAATACCACAATCTCTAAAAAAATATCAAAATTGTTAGATCAAAATTCACCGCCATTATCATTCCTCGACCATTGCATTAAATTCTTTAAATCAAAAACTTCAGATTTACTCTTTTGAAAATACACCCATGTCCTACTATAATCATGAATAAATGAAACATAATATGTGGATTTACCAATTGAAGGAACATCTACATGACCAAAAACATAATAACGAATAAGATCCAATGCAACACAAGATTTATGAGAACTCGAGTAAAACTGAACACAGTTTTGCTTTCTATAAATGCAATGATCATAGAAATAAGATTCAAGATTACAATCAGACAACCCTTCAACAAGGTTTTTATTTTTCAAGGTCCTTAAACCCTTTTCTCCAATGTGGCCAAGTCTTTGGTGCCATAACATAGTTTTCTCTACAGGTAAATTTGATTCAAAATGAAGAGCACCCTTGGGTACCCATAATCCTTAACCTTTTGCTGAAGATGAAACCCTCACCTCTTCCATAGAATTTATTTTTACAAAAGTATTATTACACTCAATGATGCATGCATCAAGCTTATACAATGTACCATATTTGACACCTATAGCAATCACCATAGCACCTTTAACCATATTGCATCCTACATCATAAAATACTATCTACACACCTACATCTATTAGTTTTCTCACAGATACCAAGTTTTGTGATAATCTAGGGATATGAAACACACCATTAATCATTTTTATTCTACCATTAAGAAAATTGATTTTAACTTTACCATGAACAATAATATTTAAATAAGAATCATCACCCAAGTACACCTTAGCTCCATCAAATTCTTCATATTCAAAAAAGTAATCTCTATTAAAGTTCATATGGAAAGATGCACCTGAGTCAATTAACCATGCATCATTACCTACACAAGTTGTCAAAGTTGCAATGAATGCATCACCATCTTCCTTCTTAGACTCAAAACTAGAATCAAATCTCTTATTTTTCTTCTTTGTAATCCTTATGAATATTTCCAAGCTTACTATAGTTCCAGTAAATAACTTTAGACTTTCCAAAAGATTTGGATCTCCCCTTGGACTTGGATTTATCACACTTCTCATTCTTCTTGCATTTTTCCTTAGGTCTTCCATGAAAATTTAGGACCTCCTTGGCACTGATGGATATATTTCTCCTCATCTCTTCAAAAAGAAAAGAACCCACCACATCTTCAGTCTTCAAGATAACAAAAGTACTCCCAATATCCATAACAAGAGAATCCCATGAATCAGGCAAAGAACAAAGCAAGATCTGAAATTTCTCCTTCTCGTGTATTTTGACACCAACTAATGATAATTGAGCCACCAACATATTAAATGCTTCTAGGTGGTTTATAATTCGTCCACCCTCTTCGATTCTCAAGGAATACAATTTCTTCCTCAAGAAATCTTGTTCACTAAATATTTGGCTTGATACATCTCACGAAGATTCTTCCATGGTTTCTCTGTAGAGGTCTCTTCATGGACATTGATTAAAATAGTCCACCTAGTGCAATTTTATTAGACCCTTGGATTTATAGTCCATAACATCATATTGAGCAGCCAAAGTAAGATCTGCAAGCCTTGAGACATTCTCATACACAACATCCCACAGATCTCGATCTATCAATAGATCCTCCATCTTCAGCTTCCACATTCCAAAATTATTTCCAAAAAAATTATCCACCTTTATTCTCCCTGATGAACTTTCCATCTGAAAATTCTTGCAATAAGATCACAAAGTATCTTCTGCATAAGCTCCCACTCAAAATTGGATTATTTCAAAAAACCTAACCACCCACAACTAAAACCAAACGTGATCAGGCTCTGATACCACTTGTAAGGAATCTAAGGTAGCGAAACAACTTCCTACACTAATCTTGAGAGGAGGATAATGAAAAAATTTACAGATAAATTTTCAACAGTTACAAAAACTTAAACAAAAAATCATAAATACCATGCATACCATAAAATAGTGATTTACATGGAGAAAACCCTTGAGAGAGAGAAAAACCCCACACTCCAAAAACTACCCAATATATTATTCAAAAATCATGAATATTACAATATACTTGTAGATCAAACTTCTCACAAAACTATCACCAACTAGAGATCCAGAGGCAACATGGCTGCTATCAGAATCTCAAAAAATCTTCATAAAATAGAGGTTGTCTTCTAGGTCAAGTCAAGCCAACAAAATATCAACCATCAGATCTAAGACCAAATGATGAATAGTCTAGATTTACAATAATATAGTATTACATAAAATTTGGCTTTCGACCCAACACTACCCCTGAGTCCCCGCCGGGGTGCGCGACCCTCAGACCCCTCATGATGGAGTACCCCTATGCATACCTATCAAAAGTAAACCTTATGTAATAGCAAGGTTGAGATAAAATTTCTCAACATATTTTCTTGCCAACTAAAGTGCCTTTTCTTTTTTGAACCTTCGAGCTCATAAATTTTCACCATTTATCCAATTTTTGTGATTCCAACAACAATTTAAAGTTATTCAAGATCTCTATCATTCGGTTCATGCATTTTTTCCATATTCAATGACAAGAATTAGTCATTCATTTTTTTTCATATTTGGCATCTCATTGATTACTTGGACATATTATCTCCTGGAGAAGATATGTTTGTTGGGGGGGATTCATTTTTAGTCATGCTTCATATTTGAGAGGTATCACATCAATTTGTTTTAAATATTTATGTATTTTTTCTCTTGGTACTTGTTAAGCTAATGGTCGAATCAGGGTTTGAGGTTCTAACTCATAATTATCACACATGGAAGGTGAAAATACAAATATTATTTTGGCCTAAGAGTTTTTGGTCTATGTTGGGTGACCATCAACCTACTTTTACTGAGGAATATGAAATATTTACTCATAGGAACACATGTGATGAGGTTATAATATTGATTGATATGCATGTTTCTAACAATTTGTTCTTCAATATCAAGGAATTTACAACTCCTAGAAAGGTATGGGATAAGTTCAAGGACTTGTTTGATTCAGGTAGTGAGGTTAGAGATATGCAATTAGAGATATAATTGGCATCACTTTTCAAATATGTATTTCCTACCATTGAAGACTATTTGGTAAAATTTAAATCATTAAGGTCTTGATTGGCTAGTTGTGGTAAGGATAAAACTGATAAGGAATGCATATTCTTGATTTTTCTAAGTTGAAAGGTTCATTTGCATACTTCTATAGTTCCTTTTATTCTACAATGGATGGATTAGGTGATTCATTTTTCATACCTTCTTTTGAGATATTTTGTGATAGGTTGACTAGGGAACAAGATAAAATTACTCAACATGATACACACTCTAAGAATTATGCATTGATTACATCATCACATAAGGGTAAAGGAAAGAAGAAGTCAAAAACTAAGAAAAAATCATTTGATACACCCACCTCTCCTAGAGAGGATAAAAATAAGGAGAAACCCAAGTGCGTTTATTGTAACAAACATTGGCATGGTGAACATAATTTATATAAAAAAGTGTTAGATGAAATGAGGCAAATCCTAAAAGAAAATAACATTTATTTTCCTTCTAAATCTTCAAGTTCACCCTCTTCTTATTCACAACCCTCTTCATACACACATTTGGGATCATCAAGTAATGATAATCAAAGTGATAAAGTAAAATATCATAAGATGAAAGATAAAGAACTTGTTATAACAAAATTTGAAGAGTGTGTTGGATGGATTCTTGATTTTGGAGCTTTCGATCACATGACATGTTCACTAGATCAATTTTTGATATTTGAGTGTTACCTTACAACTAAGATATTGAGGGTTAATAGTAAGTACATGGTTGTTTGTTACAAAGGAGATGTTGACATGGGTACGGGGACCTTTAGTAATGTCTTTTATATTCTTGATATTTCCAATAATCTTCTTTTTGTATAATATATTAAATGTAGTGGTAGAAGGAAGTCTATTGAGTTCACTCCAGATTTAGTATTCATTCGAGATTTGCATACTAGGAAACTTGTTGCAATGGGAAAGGTTGATCATATTGCCAATATTTATGTATTTTCAAAATTTTCTTCCACTCCTAATAAGGATTATTTTCCTCCTTCTCTTACGTCAATTGGGGGTAGTTTTTTTTAGGGTCGTATTGGTCACTTGAACCTTTGTGTTAAGTTTCCTCCTACCACTTCAGATTTGAGTTTTGACTTGGTTACAGGACTTCAGATGAGCAGGATAGCTTTTACTTTCTAGATTTTCCTTTGTATGACAGTTTCATGATAGGTATATAAAATTTGATTTTTCATTCTTCTTTTGAAAATTTGGAGGACATATTTGAGGGGTTATCTATCCTCTTTGATCACACATCTTCTTTGAAGGCTACTCTTGAGTTTTGGCATCCTTTGTCTTCTTCTCTAATTGGGGTCACACCTAAATTTGTTGAGACATATTTAGAGACACTTGATGAATCTTTAGAGATATCATTCTTGATGCTTCTTCCCTCTTGCTTCATCATGGAGATGAGGTTTCTTCAGCATCAACCATTGAATCTCTTTCTTACCAAGGGAATAATTTTTTTTCAGCATTGGATTCTCTTTTATCTTCAAACATTCCTTAGTGGTTGTGGAGCTACTTCGTTATGGAGGTATTTGTGGTCTCTTTCTTTCCCTATTACGGGGGGCATTTGTAATATATGTGTGTGTGTGTGTGTGTGTGTGATGGATGTTGTACTTGGTGGGTATCATGGAGTCCTCCATATTTCATCACTTGATTGTATCTTTTCTTTCTTTTGGAGAGGAGTTTTTTCCCATGTGGGTTTTCTTCTTTTCTTTGTTTGTGAGAGATTGCATTTGAATTTGTATATGGGTACCTAAAATGGCCTTGTATTCAAGACCCATCCTTACATCATTTAAATAATAATTGCTTCTCCCTAAGTTGCACTTAAGGGGGGTGTTGGTGTAAATAAGTATTATTCCTAACTAGATATTAGTGGGGTCCTATTTACATGTTAATTCCATAGGTATTAGGCATATTTAATTTGTTTATATAAGATTTTTGTTGAACAAGAAAACTGAGAGGGGGGGTGAATCAGTTGTAGAATCTTTAACCTTTAAAACTCTCACCAAAAGTTAGATAAACAAGCATTCTTAAAACCCTTACTCTGTTAATGTGTTTTATAATTAAATGCAAAAATAGAAACTAAAATTAATACAACCATGCACACAATAACACCATATTTACATGGAAAACCCAATGAGGCAAAAAAAATAGTGAGGATTAGCTCAAAATAAAGAGTTTCAAAATTGAATACAAAGGCTCACTGCTAGAAAGGCTCATTGCCAAGACATGACACACTATCAAATGAGGGATCACTACCACAAAATTACAAAGAAGATAGAAGAGGATTGTTACAGAGAGAAAACTATCTCAATGCAATAGAGATTCCACCACAATTTTCTCACACTTTAGCAAACATGCTTGAAAGATAGAGTACACCTTCAACTCACTACCTTTAGGAAATCAATACTTTGAAATTCTCATTGATCTACTTGAACTCACATCACAAATCACTATCTTGCATCTATCTTGTCTTTTACGAACATCTCAACTTGTACTTATATCATCTTTAACCTTAAAACCCTTCCAAGGTCGACCATATACACTTTGCATTTATAAATTCAAATTAGGTTTGTGCCAAAGCATTCCCACAATGGAAGAGAATGAGGGAAAACTATATATATTCTTAATGAGGACCTAAATGAGTCCCAATATGCCTTAACACACTTCCATAAACTTCACATGTAGTGTTTAACACAAGGTCAACCAACACCTATGCAAAACACATAAAATAATTAAGCGCACACATCCTTGACATGGTCCAATATTTTTGGACAACAAAATTCACTTGAACACAATCTAGAGTAAGTAATAAATACTTGAAAATTCATCCAAAAGCATTGCAAAAAACTTCACTTGAAAAGGCATGATCATTTTATACGTTTGAATAACCATGCCAACCACTAGAATACACTATAGCTCAGAAACTCATCAACAAAAACACCAAATCTCAAATCCTCTTGAACCAAGAAAGAGAGAAACCTTATAAACCTATTCCTAGAAACACAAGTCCTGAAACCAAAATGCAGAGAAATGTAGAGCAAATACATTTCTCATATCACAACCAAGCACACCGAACTGCACAATTCACATACTGGTGAAAATATATCACACCGTACGATAATTCAGAAGCTCAAATTCTAGATATAGCAACTACCAAAAATCATGAAGGAATTTCAGAACCACACAAGCATAAAAGTAACCCAAAAGAAACACAAAGCACATCCTGAAGCATACATTGAATACCTGCATGACACTGTTTTCTCTATTTATCAAATTTTCTCAAAATCACTTGGAACCCAAGTACCAGAGACATCATTGTAGCTCATACTTCACTCTAACACACCTCTAGACACAAAGACATAAGGATAACTTCATGTACTCACAACACTTCTTCAACATCCCAACTATACATGCACAACCTGCAAACCTTCTTTATTACAATTTTCTCAATATCCTCAACATATACAGCCAATAAACAGCTTCCTTGACATCAATGACAACAACAAATTGTTGACATCAATGACAAAACCTTCATACTTGCAATAATTTTATCTTTTACATCATTTGAGCTCACTAGTAACATCAAATAACCTCTTTAACAAGTTGACACACATAGAGAAGGTCTAAGAAATCTACAATGCAGGAGAACCCTAGGATCCAAAAAGGCATTCATAAGTCATGAAAAATAAATTTTAAGTTCAAAATGACCCTAGGCTCAAGTGCTATGACTTAGGACCAAGTAAAATCATGAACAACATAAATTTGAGATGTTAAACTAACTTTAAACCTTGAAAGTAAACTAAATTTTGCATGTAAAGGACCACTACCCTCTCATGACTCCCTCATACAAATTTCAAACACAAGGAAACAACACCAAACACCCCCACAATACAAACATAATTTGCACATTTACAAAAATGAGTTCACATCACAAGGGAGATTGTACAATACTAATGACCTTAACCTCTCCAAATAGGTTAGATCGGCTTCACGAGTAATTCACAATATGTCACCATGAGATGTTTTTGGGTCCACTAGCCATGGACTAACTTGCACACTAGATTTCAATCATTAGCTCATCATCACTAATCATGGCCAAAGAAAAAAGTATTAATATTTAATGAATCTACATTAACATTTCAAAATTAAACATCTTAAATGCATACTTTCATTCTCATAATGCTACTATCACATTAATTGAAATTACCTTTTGAGTTAAACAAACATAAATTAACCACATGTGAAATTAATTGTACAACTCCATATATGCTCAATCAATTGATGTAGAATATATACAACTTTACAGACCAATGGATCCCTTATTAAGTAATTCATTGTCCTAGAGGTTTTTCATTTAATTTATCAACTATAGAATTGTTATCTTTAGATGATGTTGGCATTGTATGTGTAGTTGAGAATCCTAAATCATCCTAATCAATTATGTATAGAAAAGTAACAAAAGAAATTATAATTGAAAGCAACTTGACTAAAATAACTCTACCCAGAACCAAAATTAAATAAATAATAATTGTTGCAGGTAACTATTCTTGTGAAGACAGTAACTTAATGACTCAACTATGTTGCAACTTACTATAATAACAATTAATCATTATTCAACAACTCAAACTAATTGTAAACTAGGAAGTAAAATTTAGCAATTTACTCTAAATAATCTAATCTACAAGGATTATCATAGCACCTCAAGTGGTAATTGTTTGATTTGTTGCAATCCCACAATATCCTTTTTCAAATATTAACTCAAAGATTCATGGAAAAGACTATATCTATCTTTATTTCAAGTTAAATAGATAAATTGAGAACAAAGTATCGAATTGACAGAAAGAGTACTTATATTCAAATCTACTTTAACATAGAATATCTAGCTAGCTTGACCTGTTTCAAGATTAGACATATATACAAGATCTTCAAGAATTTGATTTTTTTGGACTGAAAACAAACAGTAACCAGTTGTCAACTCTCCCAATAATATAGGAAGAAGACTAGGTCTTATTTTAAACAATAATGAAAAGCTAGTGGAGATAAGAGTGTCTGAATCATATCAATACTCTGCATCTTTAAAGAAGGCGGTTATAACTGAAGACATGCCTAGCAAGACAAAAATTATTTTAAGACATAACCACTATTATTACAAGTATCTTCTTTCCTCCACAACCTAGTGATAACATAAAGTAAAAAGATAATGTGATCCATAAATAAATCACGTTCACAATCTCCAACCATTGCCTACATCAACTGCGAAAAACTACATGTGTTGTAGGTGATCATCCTTTTCTATTGTGATAGACAAACATCCTTTTTTGTTGCAGGTTGAAAATCCCTTTGTTATAGGGGTTAGTTTATCTCAAGGGCATATTTTCATCATTAACAACCATAATTAACATAAAACTCTATTAAATTCCATAGACATTCAAAGATTCACACAATTATTTATCAATATAATATATCATCCTCAATGTTTTAAATACTTAAAATAAGTGGAAAGGTTTGGGAATTTCTTTGAAACTATCATAAATAGTATGAAAAGTATGAAACTAAAATAAGGAAAACAAGACAATTCCAAGGCTCATCATGTACTATAATGCAGCAAGTCATAGAATTAACTACTCATCAAATAATGAGTAAGATCATCAAGTTAATTCAACCATTCACAAAATGTCACAAAATAATGATCAATGAAGATCTATACTTGTATATAATGCATATATGATGACATATAGCTATACCAAAATCAAGGATCCATGGTAACAAAATAACCCATATCAAAATTGGTCATGAGGATCACAAAATAATCAACATTAGCCACATAAATATCTAATACTAGGAGGTGGTCTCACACCTATCCACAATAAAATCATTTTCCATAATAAATCTATCATCACACTCACCTTTGACAAAGTAAGAAAAAGAAAATGTGGCAATAATTGAAACCTAGAACATTCATGAAAAATTGCAAGCTTCAAACATTGTCGAAACAAACCTACTACCTACATACCAATTGCCTAAAAAATTTAATTCAACATCCAAATCACTACCTTAATGGATATATTGTTCCTACTATAGGCACAATCACAAATACAAATTACAATATCTTTGGAAAGAGATAAGATGGCTTTGATATGGTTTTTCAATCAATCTTTTCTTTTGATTTATCTTTTGTCTCATTCTACAAATCTTACTCAAAGCCACCTTGATCTACAATATCTTGGTGTGTCTAAATCATGAAATGGGGCGTAGTCATTTCTTTTGTCTACGATGTTTGTGAGACGTTCTTGTAATACTACCATAGTGAATATTTTCCTTGTGCATGTAGAGGTAGATTCAAGAATAACAAACGACCCTTGCATATCATATTATTCATACCTTTTGTGCATTGGCCTACCTTGTTATGAGCTTCATTTTGTCACACATCCAGACAAGGTTTTCATATGTCTAGTATGAATAAGGATAGTCCTATTTGTTTGTAGAGTCAAGCTCCTTGCAATAGATATGACAACATCCTAGTTCTCCATACCTTGGTGCATAGTTTCTACTTGCTATATCAAATTAAGGATTGCTCTCTACATTATCATAACCAAAAGTAAAAACAAAATCAATTTTTTCATCCTATTTTCCAATAAAAATTTCTAAATCATCTCAATAACTATAGATTTCATTGATATTTTATCAACATGATTCATCTATCCATCATTATCCAAAATCACTTCATCTATCCATCATTATCCAAAATAATTTCATCTATCCATCATTATCCAAATTATTTATTTTATCCTACTCATCATGCTAACTATTTTATCCAACTATGATGACAAACAAAAAAAGCCATAGCATCCCTGCATACACAAAACATTAATACCAACACAACATCACATATCTTGCAACCATAACCATAGCATCATTAGGACATAACATCATAAATCATAACATCATGATATAGTCATCATAACATCATCAAAAAATATAGAATAAAATGAATATGATTAAATCCCTAAAAAATCATTTATGATCTTTACAAGGACCAAATTTTAGAAAAACCTTATCCTACAATTAAAACACTATCTACCCTATGGGAATATGCATTAAAAAAATAATATTGATCTTTCTCAAGTCACTTCTAATCTATATGAATTTCTCTTCAATTTTGTTATGAATTAAGATCTTAGCATACTAATCATTATAAATAAAACATGAAACAAATAAAATGAGAATCATACAAGCATAGATTTTACACATTACACAGGATATACATGGGGAAAAGAATTTTGGATAAAAAACCTTATAAAACATCATTTTATTAAAACACTTACAATAATGGTATATTATATCATAGACTGAACCTAGGGAACACTTCTTCATACTTCCACATGGCCAATAATACCTCATGTGCATAGTGATAGAATTCACTATCAATCTCCAAATTCTTCACCTCTCAAATGAGAGGGAACCTCCTTAAATATAGGAGAAAGGGTGGCATAATACCTCAAGGGGTATTAGTCATAACTATTAAAAATGACCATTTATAAATAATTAATAATCTAATAGTTATTAAGCTATAATTATTTCAAACGAGATATGCTTAATAAAATATATAAGATTTAATAACCTTATATTAGAGCATTATATAAATTTTATGAGGGTATGACCCCTAATAACATTATGTTCTAACATATTTCCTTACTCGGATTATCCAAATACTAACCAATCTTCTAGTTCTATCCATTTTAATGGTGTTTTGCAAACTCTTCCATATAATGATTCACGAGTGCCATGCCTAAATAATCAAGATATCTATTATTGTGGGTGGATTCAACCATCGATAATAAATTCTCCCATCATGCATGTGTAGACATCTAAATTTGACCTAACACTTATCACACATACCAAATGACATTTTCACATCATCAACATCATTATCGTCGAATATCAATGCATTTCACATCAATTGCATCAAAAACCCTAATTTCTTCCATTAATTGAATCATATGATATCATTTAATTAATTTAATTTTTCACTATTTTTGACTAATTAAATAAAGTCCTAAAACCCTATTTCTGCTATTAATTGAATAATATGACATTATTTAATTAATTCATGTTTCATCAATTTTGACCAATTAAATAAATTATATTTATTTAATAAAGTCTTAATCTAGCGTCATTTCATCCCGATTAGTTAAATAATGCCAATTATTTAATTATATCGCTAATTCACTTTATTCCCCTAAGTCGATTAAATTATTAAATCATAATTTAATTAACTCATTTCCCTCCAAATTTGAATAATTTGAATAAACTATTCAAAACATCATCAAAAATCAAATCAAACTAATGCAACTCTATTTGCAAAATTCAAACTTGATTTGCATGTTCAACTCCAAAAATAAATAATTAATTAAATCAATTAATCAATTATTCTCACCCACTTTTCTAATTGATTAAATTACGATCCCCTAATTTCTTAATCTATTCCTGAATGATCAATCTAAATCTTGACTTATCAATCTATTTCTCAATCACACTAATCATGCAATCAATTTGCACAAATTATTTATGTCTATTTCCTATCAACATCTCTCGACCGTTGATCTGGATATTCTACTATGTGATCCTGATCGTCCATTCGAAATCATAATTTCTATATAACAAACCTCTTTCCTCACAAAAATGGGTCAAAGAATCAACCTCATTTGCACAACGAAGTATTGCCGATATTCCTAATCACCTAATGTAAGAAAAAGTGGTAATGGACTCCAACAAACAATTCCCAATTGATTAGGAGGGTCTCAAACAACTCCTAGGGTGACTTCCTTAGTTAAGCCACTTATTTGCTTATAGCCTTGGAGACACACTTATTCAAATATATCTCCATCTGCAGACCACTTCATCATTTCAAGATCACACTTTCAAGGACCCTTTAGGCTATTGTTTAACATATCAAATTCTCTGAGAGAGTTGTTTTGGATTGTCACAACACAACCTGCCCTTCTTCGCTTCACAATGACCTAATTAGGCCTCTTTTTCAAAGGAGGTCCACTAAGTCTCACTCCCCTGTCCTCAAAACCTTCATACACACTAAGAACCAGTCACAAAACTAGCATTTCTCATATAGATTTCCTTCAAATAGTCCACAAACTCACTGCTCTATCCAAAAACCAATAAATTCACCATTGGCAATCAACTTGCCAAGACTCAAGCACGTGCTAAAAATCCATATTTCACACCACCCTACCTCACAAACACAAAAAAAATTGCCCTAGCTTCTAACAAGCTCATTCCACCTAATTATTCAACTACAGTATGGTGGAATGGCCTTCAAGACTTCATTTTCTATCAAACCCTTAAAACCCTAGCTATACAAGCAACCTACAGAAAATCAGAAATTTCCCATGCCAAACTTAATGAAACTCTCTCCAAAATGATTCAAAATAAAGCTTATTCAATGCTCTATCAAATTTCACAAGTTTCTCATCAATTTCTAACTATACAGAATCGTACAGATTCAGGAAACACAAGGTTTAGTAGGAAATACAATAATTGCACCAAAAATAGAGTAAAATTGCATTGCTAATTCAAAATTCTTTAGTAGCCAACCTCCCTTGAATGTTTAAGAGGCCTTTTAACATATTTCCCAAAGTATCAATGGTTCATAACTGAAAACTAAAGTTGTGACTGTTCATCTTCTAATTGACATTCAAATTTTCACAAAAAACATCAAACAAAATTAACCACTCATTGAGTTGTGAACCAAACTCGACACCACACACCTAAGACCTATTGATTACATCAATATATTGGTCATATGACCTTATAACAACATTGAAAAGAACACCTTATCCACAACCTAGACTCCTCTACACACTAGAAATCAAATTTTTGAATTGGTGCTCCTGCACCATCACCATTGAGAACGCTTCAACATATCTTTGATCAACACACACATCAAGCTCTTGCACACAACAATGGAAGCTTCGCAGTGATATGACCAACCCAACATCATGTGAATACACTCTAACACAAGATGATAACTTTATTCTTTTTATGAATTCATGTAGGATTTCATCTTTTGATCTTGTTTTCTTGAATTTAGTAACAGTTTAGTTTTATTTCATGAGTGAAGGATAGATCTAGATTAGTGTTTTTGATTTAGACTATATCTCTATTTCATTTGTATTTGTCTTGTTTAGGCTTCTATGATTTCCCCCCTCACACATTTTGACATGCCCGGTGGGACCATGGTCCTAAATATTAATGGTTTTATGAGTTTGAATTAAAGTTGCAGGTTTCAAAAGCACTCTGGAGAAATCCTCACACACTATTCCATAAATTTTTACACTTTTTGTCATGGATTCACTGCACTTGACCTTGAAACTCGTGTACTTGACCATGATTTCTGCACCTTTGACTTTTTTCAACGCCTTTGTCTTCTGACAGAGGGCACGCTTTCATTTTTCTAGTACTTTTTTCTCTCTGATAGAGGGTGCACTTGCTAATTTTTTTGTGCTTTTTCTTTATCAAACCTGTGTTCGAGATCTACAAGCTGAATTTTATTTTTTATGCTAACAAATTCCTAATTTGGATGTGTGACAGGTATTAACATTTTTGTAAGTAGAATTGAGAAACCACTAACACTTTTTGTAGGGGAGACGAACGGTCAAAGGAATCACGATTTCCACAGTTTCTTTCTTTAAGTTAGAAATTTGTATTTGGTGTATAAAAAGAACAACACAAATGAACACTTTAGTTTTTGGTGCTCTAAAAATGAACCATTTCAAAGCTTTCTAGATTATAAACTTTCAATTTGGTGCGTAAAATGAACACAAATGAACACTTTAGTTTTTGGTGCTCTAAAAATGAACCATTTCAAAGCTTTCTAGATTAAATAAACCCTCATTTTGGTGCTTAAAAATAACCCTAGAAACAACACATTTCAATTTAAATTCTCTAAAAATGAACTCTTTCCAAGCTTTTATAGTTAGAGAATTCTCACTTGGTACATAAAAAGAACAAACAAACAATTCAATTGGTTCTCTATAAAGTTTTTAACTTTCAAAGTAACACTTGGAATGGTTGATTTTATTTTTTTGACCATAACAATTTCCTTTTGTTGATGCATGCTCGAATTTATTTTGTTGACCGAGTAATACCAAGATCTAGGAACACCCAAATTTTGGGCTTGAAAATGAATAAAACATTCTTTTTTTTGGACCTTTTCTATGGTATTGACTGATATGTAGAACAATTCCATTGGATGCTCTTAAAAAGAACCATAGTTATACTTTTCAAACATTATTTTGGGGATAGCACCACTCGAGGTGTTTAAAAACAATCAAATTGCTATGAATTGTATTACGTGCATTTAGTGTTTGGTAAGCTAGGCATTTGTCTTCTCCCCTCACACCTTTTGGGCAATCTTGGGTGAACTAGAACATCTTGAGCTTCACATTTTGTTTATTTTTACCTTTAGAGGGCCTAACTATTGAGACACATCCCGCATTGGATAACTCATAGGTGACCCAAGTGATACCCTCGTTTTGGACCATTATATAAATAATTGTGGGTGTGAGGAAATTTCTCACCCGTTGGGTGATGTTGTTTTATACCAATGTCAGTCTCCCCAATATCTATGTGATACGTTAAAATCCACAAGGTCTAGGAGGCCTCTTAATTGAGAAAACTTCCACATGTATAGACATCTAAAACTAATAATCCCAAAATGTTACTAAGAGCCAAATGTTTTCAAAGCTACTCTTTTATCCAAAAACATTCTTTGAAAGTGGTGCATTGGAATTTATTTCTGAGAAGTTACTTGCCATGTCTGACTTCAGGCCCATGCCATAAGTTGCATGTAAAATCATCCCTTTGGAGCATGAGGCAAGCCTACCTAAAAGGATGGTTTCTATCTCTAGGGTTGTAAATGTTTGTTTATGTAAAACTTGCCAAAAAAATTCAAAGAAAACTTGGCATCAAACTCTATGCTTGATTGAAAAGAATACATCCAAACAAACACTAAACATGATGGTTGAATCACAAACCCTTTGACTTAGTGTATGATTTTAAGAGAAGACCTATATTTGCACTCCTTAAGGATCTCTTTAAAGGTTTTTGAATATTCAGGCTTTAATTTCGGGCTACATTGGCTCAAAGTAGATTTTGGAAACTATGGCTTGGGTATTGTGATTTCACAATGTAAAGACATAGACATACATGTCACACAGGTACATTCTTTTTGAGTTAGTCAAAGTTCTTGTATCATTTGCCACATCTGGAAATAGATCAAAACATCCAAAAATTGCAAGAATAACATCGACACTACTACCAAAATACTGAAGTTGGAAAACTAATTTACACAAAGCCCACACTTGCTACTGATTCTAGTGTATTTTGACCAAGACTTGCTTGCAATTTCCAAAAAAATCTCACTTTTTCTCTCTATCCCAAAAACTTCACTAATGAAAATCAGTTGCATTTGACAAAATCCACACACTTGATGCAAAACTATCACACTTGCTTCTTTTTTCTCGTAGTTGATTTTCATAAACTAGCACACTTGCCTAAAATTTGCTCGCAATTGCCAAAGAGAACTCGCTTTGACTAAGTGATCACCACATTTGACAGAAACATATAGATATTGCACTTTACATTTCAGCTCGCGCTTGCTTCTTAGAAACTAGTGCACTTCAAAAATTGCATACCGTAGTTGATAAATCTAGTTGCTTTTGCTCATAGTCTGTCGCTTTTTCTCAAAACACATCACTTCTTCTCTATCTTGTTGATAATAAAAAAATGAATCAAAGCTTCTTATAGGATCCTTGTTAGAAAAAATTAATCAGATACCTAGATAAGTCATATAGTCCTTCATCCACTCCCAAGCATTCCATCCTACTTTTGGAAATCAAAATCAAAACAAACAAACCTAGATTATTCTCTCACTCGCACTTCTAAGATATCAACAATTACTTGGAACTCAAGGCTATTTAAAGTAAGCTTCTCCACAACATATCCTCTAGAAGGAGAAGTGAGATATCAAACTAGGCCTTTCAGTATTTTGACTTCCAAGAATAGTGCCACCTTCAAACAACACTCAAACCTTAGGGTCTTGAGCTTCATAACAAACCATATCAAATATATCAACACTTTCACCATATGACCAGTTGGTGACCCATTGCTCCAGTTCAACAACCGAACCTTATCGAACCAATCCTACAACCAAGTCTCACACACATTGAAGGTGAAAAACTTGATATCATTAGCAGTTTAAGGACCTTCATATTTGAGAAGAACGAAAAAACCCAACCAATGGAGAAATGCAACAAACATCTTGGATAAAGAGGAGGAGAAATCAAACCTAGCATCTAAAAGACTCATGTTACCACCTCTTACGTGGCAATAGGAATCCATCCTTCATGATCTCTGGCAAGAGAAAAATCCTTAAGCAGAAATCCATACTCCGTTTTTCAAAGAGTTGTCCTACTCTAAAGTTTGCCAAAGGGTACATCCTAAGAAGATATCGCACCCGTCAAAATAAACTAGACCATTTCTATTTACACTTTCCAATGGGCCAACCACCCTTAGATCTAATGCAATGAACTAAAAACAAAAGAAAGAAAAAAATACTTTCCATAAAAATAGAAAAAACCAAACAAACACATTCTTTTTCCATAGCTAGGATTCACGAAAATGTTCACAAAAGCTTGGAAGTTGTTTATGACAACTACAAGATCACAACATAGGAAGAACATGGAAGAAAATAAGAAAAACACCAACAACCCACCAATAAACACCATGAATGACGAAGGTGGCCCATGGAGCTATAGGCCAAGCGACCTTGAAACAACCCAAAAGAGACCCACGTATAGGGACACATTTAGTGAGGAAGAGCTAAACCACAAATGACAAGAAGTGATAGAACACAAGAACCAAGACCCAGAAAGAGTAGTCATAGAGGAGGTAGATACTAAAGAGGAGATAAATGATGAGGAACTATTTGAACATTCCAATAACCCTAAAGTGCTCAAAGTAATGGACAAATTGTTGAGAAAGGACCCAAATTTGTACTTCTTTAAGTTAGCATAGAGTGGTGCTAAACTACCAATAGATTTTAACATGGAGGATCTCAAAGATCCTAACCTTATTCCCTTAGGAGATGACGCAATTGTGAGACATATATTTGAACCCATGGAGATTCCAAACATGCCACCCGTATTCTCACAAAACAATGGTCAACCCATGGAAAACCCGTTGTATAGAAAACCAACTTAGATCGAACAAGTGATAGTGGCACAACAGTATCAAGGAGGTCCATCCCAGAATGTACCACAAAACAAAAATCCACCTCCAGGACAATATTTACCTCAAAACAATTTGAATGTCGACCCTTCCCAAAACATGTAGTGCCATCAACAAAGTGGACCACAAGATCCCCTTCCAAATCAACACCATCAACAAGGTGGACCATAGGGTCCCCTTCCATATCAGCCCCAACAAGGTGTGCCACAAGGCACCCTTCTTCAATCATCCCATCAACAAGGTAACCTGCCAACACACCATCAGGGAAACCTTATGTATAGTTTGTCCCAACAACAAGGTGTGCCACAAGGAACCCTTCTTCAGTCGTCCCATCAACAAGGTAACCCACCAACACACCATTAGGGAAACTTTTAGTATAGTCTGTCCCAACAAAAAAGGTGTGTCATAGGGCACCCTTCTTTAGTCATCCCATCAACAAGGTAACCTTCCAATGCACCATCAGGGAAACCTTCAGTATACTCTGTCCCAAAAACAAGGTGTGCCGCAGGGCACCCTTCTTCAGTCATCCCATCAACAATGTAACCCACCAATGCACCATCAGGGAAACCTTCAACATAGTTCATACCAACAAGGTGTGCCACATGGTACCCTTCTCAATTCATCCTACCAACAAGGTGTCTTGCTAATGCATCAATAGGGTAACCTTCATTATAATTTGTCCCAACAACAAGGAGCTAACCCTCCTTACACGCAACAAGGAGTTAACCCTCCTTACACTCAACAAGGAGCTAACCCTCCTTACACACAGCAAGGACCTAACCTGTCCTATGTTCAAAATAGCTACCAAGGTTACCCATGTTATATCCAGCTTATAACCAAAGCATGGTAGGACAAAAAGGCTATTACATGCAAGACTTGCAAACAAAGGTGCCAAAAAAAAAGATAGAACTACAACTAGAAGCAGTGGAACAAAAGATAGAAGACATGCAGGTAGGGAAAACAAAGAAGACCTACACCCTTCAGGAAATATGTCCATTCCCATTCAATCGCTCAATCACTACATTACCTTTTCCAAAAAACTTTGAAATACCCAAGTTTGACAAGTACAAAGGAAAATGAGACCCAATAGAGCACGCACGAGACTTCTCAGTTTCATGTATGGAGGTACAAAACAATGACACTTACCTCATGAGGCTCTTTCCATGCAGCCTTATAGGTCATGCTATGGAGTGGTTTTCCCATATGTCATCAAGAATTAAAACCTTCGACAAACTATCTAGTAAGTTCATAAGCCACTTCTCATTCAACATAGAGCAAGACGTCACCATCAAAAATTTATCCACAATCAAACAGAGTCAACAAGATTCCTTTACCTCTTACCTACAGAGATGGAGGCATAAAGCCAGTTGATGCAAATGGTCCATTCTCGACAAGGAGTTGGTAGATATATTTTTATCTCAAATGTCCTACTCGAGATCAACTACCAAATCACTATGTTATGTCTTGCAAACTTTGAAGAAGTTATTGAAAAAGGATTGCATATTGAGATAGCCCTCATAGCAAGGGGAGTCCTTAAATTGAATAGCTCAAAAGATAGCCCCTCTAGTTCAAATGATAAACCTAATATCTGGGCAAAGAAAAAGAACGTTATAAACAATGGAGTAGTTGATATAAGAGCACTATGGTATGCATAAAATATACCTCAAAACAAACCTCAAGTGGCACAAATGAGCTATGTTCTAAATAGCACACAAAACAAACAACTCACATATCCCAAGAACAATCAGGTACCTAACCAACAAACAAAACAAGGAGGGAAACAAAGGCAATACGATCAACCCAAGAGCCAGTTCATAGTACTAGGACAATCACTTGAAACTGTCATGTGTAAACCAGTGCAATAAAACCTCATCAAGGTAAATGATCACCCAAACTATGAGGAACCTAGCTTCAAGACACCATGGTATAATGAGAAAGACTTGTGCGAATTCCATAAAATAAACGGACATACAACAAACAATTGCATATGACTCAAACATCTCATCCAAGACTTGATAGACAAAGGAGAATGGGTGTTGAACATCATCTCAGAAACAAGGACCTTCAAATATATACGAATCCAATCCCAACCCACACTACAAGGAATGACAAAGGAAAGGACTAGGATTATCATAATGCTAATTATACCTATGGTGACACAGTTCTAGGAACCCTCTCACAAGTTGATAACAATAGGACAAATGTAGTGACTATACGAGGTGGAGACAACAACTGCAATGTAACTACTCATCGACGGAGAGTTACAATACAAGGAGCCCCACCCAAACCCACAACTAAGTCACCAAATGACTACAACTTTGTGGAACAATTGAAGAAGACTCTTGCTCTAATCTCAATCCTAGAGTTGCTAAAACTATCACCGCACATAGGGAGATATTGGAAAAAGTATTGGAAGCGTCAGTCCCTAACGACCTCTATCCTAATTGGTTCCAAGCCATGGTTGGTAAAATCATAACCAACAATCATTTAGTCTTTTCTAGGAAAGATCTTCCACAAAGGAAATTCCAAAACCAAGCTCTCTACATAGAGGTTGGTGTCCATGAGAACATGGTCAAGCAGGTGTTGATAGATAATGGTGTGGGTCTAAAAATTTGTACCTTGAAATTCATCAAACAGTTGGGGTATTTTGACGATGTGATAGACAAAGGAAAGAATATCACTATAAGGTCTTATGATGACCTTGAAAGGAATTCAGAAGGAATATTCGGGCTACCAATGTAGATAGGACCAGCCATCACAAAAACTACATGTCAAGTTCCTAACCTTGAGTTATCATATAACCTACTCTTGGGACGCCCTTGGATTAATGCATTACAAGTAGTCCCATCAACCTTTCACCAATGCCTAAAGTTCCCCCACGAAGGAAAAGAGGTGACCTTATATGTTGATCCTAAGCCATTCCATTTTTGTGAAAAGTTGGAAGAGAAGTATAATAAGATACAACATATACCAAGCAATGACATATCCTTCCAATCATTTTCATATGTTGACCCTTCTACACTACCATCAACCTCAACCAAGATCACATCAAGTGAGCAACCAAAAATGGAAACCAAGGTTCAAGTACTAGATAGGGGTAATGGAAATTACCACTTCAACTAGGCATTCTACATTGGCATGCTTCCACCAACACCTTAATTCTATGGAGGTCCAAAAGAGATCAAGCGTGCTCAGACAGTACAAATGATAGCCAAACCCACAATTTTCACCAAGTGGGGATACATGAAATACGAAGAGATATTCAAAGAGGACTTATCATCCATGATTTACAAAGAGGACCAAAAAGAGCCAAACAACCACAACCCATGCTAATTGATCCTAACAGTAGAGGTTATCAATTAGTTAAGAAAATGGGATATCAGGGAATAGGTGGCCTTGGGCTACATGAATAAGGCCGATGGGAGCCTATCATAGTGGAATAGAGAAATAAAAATATGGGGCTATGTTATAAGCCAAAAGACGTGGTTACTCCAAAATAGGATGAACCTCTTTTCAGAAACAAGAAACTTTTTCTAGTGTTAAGGCACTAGATATCTACCATATCATGTGCAATGATTTACCCATCGAAGACTTATTCGACAACTTTAGCATTGATAGGTTTCCTCTCCAGTTTATCAAAATCATTCCCAATATCTATTATTATTCTGGAACGGACTCTAATGAATACGAATGGGATTCTCCCTCCTTTATCATTGGATATGGTTCCCTCACTTCTAGTAATGATGACCTAGACATCCAATGGGAAAAAGATACTAGAGCCATACTAACCATTTCAGCAACCTTCGTAAGCTTTGTGGATAATGACAATAGCCTCCCACTCTGCTCCCACAACTGATAGACTGGGACCAACAACAACATACACCTATTCTGGATCAATTATAGAATGATGAGGCAATTACAGAGTTCATGGAACTTCGAACAAACATATCGGTAGGAGATCACAAAGCAAGGTTCGTCATGGAGCTTGAATAGGATGCATACTTCCATGGAGAAGTTGAATCTTCTAGTCACAAAAATGAAAGAGAAAACATAAAAATAAAAATGTGATCCCCTAAAGAAGACCACAATGTGGCTCTATCAGATCCAAAAAAGAAGAAAATAAAGGATGCATATCAAGGTGAAAACCTCCCCGAGACATCTGAGGATGGAGGGTTCAATCTCTCCATATCAAAATATCAACACTCCCAGTAGAAGAAACAAAAGCTATAAATGTTGGCACAACAGAAGAACCTAAAATAGCATACCATGCGGGGCCACTTGATCGTCAAGAGAAAGAAAAATTCACATCATTCATCAACGACAGGAAGGTAAACTTTCCATGGACCTATGTAGATATACCTAGACTAGATGCAACACTAGTGGTACATCATTTGGCCGTCTCCCCTGGAGCAAAGCCTATCAAGCAAAAACTTAGAAAAATGCATCCTCAAATAGCATTATTATTAAAGTTAGAACTAAAGATGTTACTAGATGTGGGTTTCATTAGACCCATTGACTATCCAAAATGGATATCAAATCTAGTACCAGTGTTAAAGCCTACTAGGGGCATAAGGATCTGCACAAACTTCAGAGACCTAAACAAGGCTTGTCCAAAGGATGACTTCCCCATCCCAAGTATCGACATGATCGTGGATCTCACAACAGGGCATGAGATGCTATCCTTAATGGATGGTTTCCCCATATATAAATAGATAAAAATATCTCCAGACATCAACACAAAGCAACATTTACTTGTGCTTGGGGGACCTTTTGCTAGAATATAATGCCCTTTGGTCTAAAGAACACATGAGCAACATGTCAAAGAGCAATGATGACCATATTCCATGATATGATACACACCATCATGGAAGATTATGTGGATGATATTATAGCAAAGTCTGTCAAAAGGGAGGATCTCTTGGCCAATCTTGCAAAGGTGTTTGATCGGCTTGAACAATATAATTTGAGACTCAACCCTAAGAAGTGTGTGTTTGGAGTAACATCCAAAAATTTGTTAGGGTACATAGTGTCAAGAAGGGGGATTGAAGTAGATCCTACAAAAGTAAAATCTATACTAGAGATGCCTCCACCAAAGACATTAAAAAAACTGAGGAGTTTACAAGGAAATCTACAATCCATCGGGGGATTTATCACACAACTAGCAAACAAATGTCACCCTTTCAATCATCTCCTACACAAGGACATCACCTTCAAATGGGACGGGAGATGCAACCAAGCATTCCAACAAGTCAAGGAATACCTACTTACTCGTCCTATACTCATTTCGCCTATTCCAAACAAGGAAATGGTGCTCTACGTGTCTACCACACAAGCAATGTTGGGAGTTCTCCTAGCCCAGCTAGATGATGATAACAAAGAAAGAGTGGTCTACTACATCAATCGCACATTGGTGGGCTACGAGTTGAACTACTCACCCATAAAAAGAGCATGTCTCTCAGTCGTATTTACAACAAAAAAGTTGAGACACTACATCTTAAACAAAAAGGTAAAATTTATTTCAAAAGTAGACCCGCTAAACTACCTACTAGCAAAGGTAGCCCTAACAGGTCGAATTACGAAATGGGTGAGATTCAGAGTTAATTTGATATAGAGTATGTGGATAGAAGAGCCATCACGGGACAAACCATAGTAGACCGATTGGTCAAAGCACCCACAGAAGATCGCAAGCCTCTTACAATAGAGTTCCCAGACGAAGGTATATTGTTGACAGAATAGGTAGACCATTGGATCCTATGCTTTGATGGGTCCCATACTCAACATGGCTCGAGGGTAGGTATTATATTTATCACACCACAAGGAGATATCATACCCAAAGAATACAAGATTTCTTTCCCATGCACAAACAATATCTCAAAATATGGAGCTCTAGTCACAGGGCTCAAAATGACTATTGAGTGGAGAATAAAAGAATTATAGGTCTTCAGAGACTCTTAGCTAGTGATCAGACTAGTGAATGATGATTACTAGACAAAAGATGACAAGATGATACCGTATAAAAGGATGGTGGATAGCTTCAAGGACTATTTTTTCAACATAACATTTGAAAAAAATCCTCGAATCAACAATAGAGTTGTCGATGCAATGGCGACAATAGGCTCACTTCTTGATATTCCATAAAGTGTTCCTAAATATGAGTTCCTCGTGGAGCAACTCCCCATACAAGCATTCGACATCCCAGAATTAGAAATAGTATGTGTTGTTGTTGGTCCTAACTCCCCATGGTACCAAGACACCTTTGATTACATCCAACATGGTATCATACCACTTGATCTAACAACCACTTAAAAGAAAACCTTCACCCGTAGGACTTCCTGATTTACAATCCTAGGAAATACACTATACCATCGTAGTCTAGATGGTATGTTACTCTGGTGTCTTAAAGCAAAACAAGCACAAACGGCCTTACAAGAGGTACACTAAGGTGTTTGTGGGTCCCACTCTAGTAGACCTAACCTAGTCCAAAAATTTCTCAAAATGGGTATTATTGGCCCTCCATGGAACAAGAATCGATTCATTATTCATTATCCTTAAGGAACTATGTCATCAATGTCAGCAGCATAGTGAAATCATACATGCACCAGCACAGGGGTTGAGACCCATCACCACATCATGGCCTTTCTCACAATGGGGATTAGACCTGGTAGGTAAGATTTCGCCTACTTCATCTAACAGACACAAGTTCATTATTACAACAACAAACTATTTCGCTAAATGGATAGAGGCAATTCCATTAACCTACATCACTGGAAAATAGATATCAAAATTCATTCTGAATTATCTGATTTGTAGGTATAGAATTTCACAAATGATAATAACGGACAATTTCACCCCATTCAAGAATCAAGACGTCCAAGAAATTTGTTCCAAATTCTCTATCCAACATAGATTTAACATGCCCTACTATCCTTAAGGAAACGGTCAGGTTGAAGCGTCTAACAAAACTATCTTGCAAATACTAAAAACGACTGTTAATAAAGTCAGTCCTAATTGGCATTTGCAATTAAACCCAACTCTATGGGCTTATCGAACTAGCATCTGAACACCTACAAGTGCCACAACATTTTCCTTGGTCTACGGATCAGAGGTTGTCTTATCTATTGAGGTTGAAATCCCCTCATTACGAATCTCATTAAAAGGCATGGTTAGTAGCGAAGAATATCGAGTATCCGGGTTAAATGAATTGGAGCGCCTAGATGAAAGGTGTTTGAGCATGTTAAACCATCTTTAGGTTTATCAGAATCGGTTCAAACGAAGCTATGATAAGAAAATAAAAGACAAGAACTTTCAAGTTGGTGACCTAGTGCTCAAGGAGAATCAGAAAGTACAACTAAACCATAATGGCAAAGGAAAATTTGAACCCAAATGGTTAGGCCCATTTATCATCACAACAAGCTATGGTTCAAGAGCATATCAATTGGCTACCCCTGAGGGAGAACCCTTAGCTGAACCAATGAACAAAGTCACCTCAAAAAATTCTACACATGAAGCATGCCAAAATACCCCAGGAAAAAAAGTAAAAATCCAGAAAAATAAAAAATATGAAAAATAAAATCAAAAATCAAAAAGCAAGAAAAATAATTAAAAAAACAAAACATTCTTTAAGTGAAAACCACTTTGTAGCACTTTTAAAACATGTACCTAGTGAAAACCTGGCAAACAAGCACTATGTTTGAATAAGACTTGCATCGTTTTCTATCAGTACTTTTACACATCATCCACCCATGCATTCCATAATAAAGCATGTATCCAACCATGGCTTGTTACTAATTGAGGAAAGTAGTCTTGTCACCAACCAGGGGCAACTTCTTGAAGTTGGTCGTTGATTGGATCTTTGAGCATCTTATCATGGTCAAAACAACAAAATCAAAAACATTTGAAAAACAACAAAATATCAAAAAAAATTGAAAAACATCAAAAAAACAAAATAATATCGTTGGATTATTCTCACTCAAACAGTCTAACATATCAACATTTGCTTGAACCTCACAGCTACTTCAAGTAGAATTCCTACAACATATCCTCTAGACACGGAAGTGGAATATCAATCCAAGTCATCAATGTTGTTTGAACCCAAAAACAAGTTTATGCTTTGAATCAATTGGTCGAACTACGAGGTCTCTTTGTGTACAACATAGGAAAGGATTAATATCCCCTGAGGCCTTAGGTCAATCCCCTTAGGTTTCTATCATGCTTAGTTAAAAATTCAAAATCCAAAAACAGTCAAAAAATACAAAATCCAAAAACATTCACAAAATGAAAAAAGTCAAACACATTCAAGTCAAGCGAACTACAAGCCTCTGCGTGTACAATGTAGGCAAGGCTAATCTTTGTCAGCCCCCAAGGCCCTAGGTTAGTCCCCAAAAAAACAACAAAAACATCATAAAACTCAGAAAAAAAATAAAAGATCCTACCTCCATCATCACAAATCCAAAATAAACTTCCATCCATAATAAACAAATCATTATCTTCACCCTCTGACAAAATAGACAAAACAAACATAACAAACATCAAAAGTTATAACTTTCAAGAAAACAATAAGAAAGGTTTGATTATAAAACAGACAAAAACAAAGCTAGAGTATCAACTACCTATTTTTTTGACAAGTAACCAACAACATCCTGAGATATGCCTTAATGGATCCATTCCTACAATAGACATGATCAACAATAGATAATAGCCCTACCCAAACAGATATGGCAAGTGATACAACAACTTTGTTTTTATCTTTTTATAGTCTGTCTTTATGATTTATTCTATTGACTCATTCCCATGGTATCTCGAGGATGTCCATAAGGATTTAGAGAAAGAATGGGGGCAATTGAGCATCATTTCGGTTTGTTGTTTGTAAGATATTTTTGTGATACTACCATGACGAATAGTTGCTTTATTGAATGTATGGATGTTGTTTTGAGATAATTCATGTAGCAATTACATGTTAGGTATTCTATACCTCTATGTGTAACTGGTCTGAAAAGTTTTAACACAATTCAACCATATGTTTTAAACAAAGTTTTTGTATGCTTAGTATAAGCAAGAATATTCTTTGTATGTTGAGTCAAAGTCCACGCAATGGATACGTTACCTTGGTCATCAATACCCTGGTGCATCGTATCTGTTTGCTACATCAAATAGGATTGTTCAAAATGTAAAGCCTCCAAGCAAAGCGAAATCAAACTCATTAGTACTAACAACATCAAATTTCTATCCATCATCAAATATTTCTTCTAACTAACATCCATCCTGCATCACAAAGTTATTAGTACCATATCCATCCCACATCCACAATGTCGTCAATACATATCATGATGATAATAAAGTAGTGAAAACATCATGTATCATGTATAAGGCATACATCCATCATATATCAACATTCATCATATACATAATAAAATATCATATGATATAAAATATGATCAATCCATCCACAAAATATGCATACATTAGAAAAGTACAAAAACATATATAAACATACATCATCATTTATAAATTATCACATAACACATAATGATGTTGAATTGAAGAAGGTATATGTCATATATATCATCAAAAAAAAAGGGGAATGTCATAGTACATCATCATCATGAAACATGCGTGGTAGGATAATACAAAATATACATATATACGAGGCCTTCACTAGGCCGATGAATATATATACAAAATCACGTCTACAATATAAGTCTTTGAATAGTAACACCATAAAGATCAAGTGAAAAATATGCCACTGCCCAGCCAGAGGAGGAAGACTCTACGAATCAAGTTGTGCATGTGGATCTAGCTGTCTAACGGACTGATCACCTGATGCAACATCAGTAGCGGTACTAGGCTCTCTGAATCTTGGTAGTTGTTGTGTACGAGGAACAAAAGCATTGTATAGAGTCTGGTAGTATGTAGCCTTTTGTAATAACTTATTCTACTCAGTGCGAAGACTATCTCGCTCAGCCCTTAGACTATCCCTCTATGTAGTGATAGCATGTAACTGTGTCTCAATAACGAGACGACACCCAATCGTTGTATCTCACTCGACTCTGAGGCCATCTCGCTCTGTTGTCACTATGGCAAGTTGTGCCTCTGCGACATGTCACTGCCCTATCTCTGCAACCAACTGAGCACCTCCATCCCTAGATGGTTGAGGAGGACCTAGAACCTATCTCTGAACTTGAGGTATCTAATCACCCTGACCACCTTGTGCACCATCCTGCCAAACCCGACCAAGCCACTCGACTAGAACCTTAGTAGGTTGTAGCTCCCCGTGACGACCTGTGATGCCTTCTTTGCCAGCTGCGGGATCACTGCCAGGATCTATGAATCTCAATGGCACACATTGTGCCCACCACTGATCAAAATCGAGAGTGGTACCCAGATCCGCTAAATCCATTGGCCAACCCCATCTGACTAGGGCAAGCGCTTTAAATGCAACAATAGCAGCATCTCTGTCAGCCTGATGACCCCATACCTGGACCTCTCTAGTGATCCAACCAAACCGAGCCTCATATGCATCAGGAAACCAACCCTGTTTATCTCCAAATTGCCTGCATACTCTGTTGAGTAAATATCACTCTAGAAGGGAGTGAGAGCAACCAATCAACCATCTAGTATGTCGACAATATACTAGCTGCTCTTGATCCTTGGGCCATGCATCACATCCATATAAGGTCTCCAAACAAAACCTAGCATGTCATTGAATACACTAGTACAGAAGGTCCCTAGGTAGGTTGTAATGTAGAAAGTCTCCATAATGATAGGAGTACGGATCACCATCAATATGATCTTGTATACCATCGGGCCGCGTCACTGCAATGTGCTCCCAAGCCCATACATTTAAAAGAGAGACACTTGTAGAAATGGATTTCCCACCTTGATATGCAACCTCATGCATATCTCTATAGAGGTGGGTGAGAAGATAGGGACCCCATGCATATCTAGTCCCATGCTCAAAATCTCCTCAATACATACACCCCATCCAACAGGGAACTAGCAGCCTCTCCTATCAAGAAAACTAGCCCCAAAACCAAACCACAAAGAACAAGGGAAGCACGGTTTGCACTGCCAACAAACTCTAATAAATCAATCTTGGATTGGTGAACCTCCAAGTTTCTGACACCAAGCACACGTTGCATAGCGTAGGTAACCTGACGAACATGATACATAACCAACTCACCATAGATAGGTATGCAGAGGATCCTCCACACATCCTCAAGGGTAATGGTGGTCTCCCCTATAGGTAAATGGAATGAAGAAGTCTCTGAATGCCACCTCTCTACGAGCATAGTCATCATCGCAGTGTGGCATCAGATGGTAGGCATATAAAAAATGTGTCGCAAACCAACAACATCTAGAAAATATTGCTCCAAAATATCAAAACTGGCAATCAAATCAAAAAAATCTTGAGGTTGTCGCTCCCTTGAATGTAGTGGTTTAAGGACCACCTGCAATCATTCAACCCATGATGTCAAGGGTGCACTCTAAAAATAAAAAACGAACTTCAAAACGACAAACAACGAGACTTAGAGTTCAAAAAGTCAAAAGCAAGGGACTTCTAGCAAAAGCAATGAAATTTCAAACGAAAGCATGAAAAACAAGCAAATGCGAAGATCTAATGCTCAAAAGCGATGAGAAATCTCAAGTGCGCGAAAATCAAAAGCACGAATTTAACACAAGTGCATGAAAAACGAGGAAAAGCAAACAAAGGCAAAAAATGATAGCAAAAACAAATTTCACAGGTGAAAGTTTAAGTCAAAGGCACAAAAAGAAGTCAAGTACACAAGGTTATGTCAAAAGCGCCAGTTTAAAAATATTAAATGCATTAAAACTGACTCAATAGTGCTAAAACCCTAAAAAACTCGCTTTTGACTAGTTTGACTTTGTGCACAAATTACGAGAACATGAAAAGATGAAAATGAGAATCGAGAATCGAGAGGGTACATATTGGGGCACCAACACCTACGAGTTGTCCAAACTCTCAAACCAAGTCTGAACAATGTGGAGCTCTCTGAATCCTAGGCATTGCTCCTTGACAACTAACAAAATGAGAAATCCAAAGGCTAGAATTCTCCATAGGATCAAAGTGCAAATGAGGTAATTAGAACCCTAATTAACTATTTTAACCATCAAAAACCTTAAATTTTACCTAGAAAACCCTAATTTTTACTTAGGGAACCTTCCTACATTCAAATTAGGACTTCTCGAGAACATTAAAACAAGCAACGAGGGACCTATAAACTTAATTTTTCATCTTCTCCACAACTGAATTGAAATATAATAGTGTCGTGAGCCTGAGCGCAAAATAAAATAAAAAATGGCCAACCTCTTGAGGGGGCAACACAAAGTCCTACCATCATTTCGCTGACTGCCGAGGCACAGTGGGGCATAATTTTTTTTTCAAAAGCTTGATCTTAACATCGAATCTTTGAAACAAAGCAACATATACTTTATATCAAAGAGGGGCAAAATGTAGACATGTAAAATTGACCTAACACTTATCACACATACCAAATGACATTTTCAAATCATCAACATCATTATCATCAAACATCACTGCATTTCACATGAATTGCATCAAAACCCTAATTTCTTCTATTAATTGAATAATACATCATTTAATTAATTCACTTTTTCACTATTTTTGATGAATTAAATAAAGTTCATTTATTTAATAAAGTCGTAAAACCCTATTTTTGCTATTAATTGAATAATACGACATTATTTAATTAATTCACATTTCATCAATTTCGAGCAATTAAATAAATTACATTTATTTAATAAAGTCCTAATCTAATGTTATTTTATCTTGAGTAGTTAAATAACACCAATTATTTAATTATATTGCTAATTCACTTTATTCCCCTAAGTCGATTAAATTATTAAATCATAATTTAATTAACTCATTTTCCCTCCAAATTTAAATAATTTGAATAAACTATTCAAAACAATATCAAAAATCAAATCAAACTAATGCAACTCTATTTACAAAAGTCAAACTTGATTTAAACGTTCGGCTCCAAAAATAATTAATTATTAAATCAATTAATCAATTATTCTCACCCACTTTCTTGATTGAGTAAATTGTAGTTCCCTAATTTCTCAATCTATTCCTGACTGATCTATCTATTTCTCAATCACACTAATCATGCAATCAATTTGCATAGATTATTCATGTCTATTTCTTCTCAACTTCTCTCGACCGTCGATCTGGATATTTTGCTACGCGATCTTGATCATCCATTCGAAATCACAATTTCTATATAAGAAACCTCTTTCCTCACAAAAATGGATCGAAGAATCAACATCATTTCCACAACAAAGTACTACTGATATTCCTAATCACCATTAACAATGCTTCAACGTATCCTCGATCACACACCCATCAAGCTCTCGCAAAGAACAATGGAGGCATCGCGGTGATATGAACAACCCAACATCGTGTGAATACACTCCGACACAAGATGGTAACACTATTATTTTTTATGAATTCATGTAGGCTTTCATCTTTTGATCTTGTTTTCTTCAATTTAGTAATAGTTTAGTTTCATTTCGTGAGTGAAGGAATAGATCTAGATTAGTGTTTTTGATTTAGATTATATCTCTATTTCATTTGCATTTGTTTCGTTTACGCTTCTATGATTTTCCCCTTCGCACAGCTTGATTATCCATTGTGTACATTGTTAACATGTCCTCTAGCACTTTATTGACTCAATCTATCTATCCTTCCATCTAAAGTTCATATGTTGTGCTTCAATCCAAAATCTTTCCAATGCACAATTCAATTTAGATACAATCTAGCCACTTCTTCAATCTTTACTATTTCTCTAATCAAAAGAAAATTCATTACCTTGCTCAACTTGTTAACCATTACCAGTATTATATTTTTCTTGCACTAGGTTCATGGTAACCTAGTGATGAAATCAATTGACACTACATCCTATTTCCATTCTATAATTCCATCTAGGTAAAGCAATCATGTTGGGTGTCTGTGTATTGCTTTAAAGAGTTGACACTCTAAATTTTTAACCACAAACTTCAACGTTTTCGATTTCATCCTAGACCAATAATAGTTGTTTAGATCCTCTAATATTTTATTTATACCTAGGTGTGTTGAGGACAACACTTTGTGTGCTTCTACATGGATATGGTTCTTCAAATCTAAACCTCAGTACATATATTCTTGCTTCATAGACTCAACATCCCCATAATCATTTTCAACCTCAAAGCTAATATAAATCTTAGGGAAATAGGTCTAGAAATCCCTTGGATCTCTATTGTGCTACTACTTCTAAGTAAACACTTAACCAACATTAGCTAACAATATACGATGGCTCTATCCTTTTTCAACCAACCCATTCCTATGACTACATTAGATCCTAATTAGGAAACCAACAAATACATTACATTCATAAAATCTCTAAAACCACCAAACAACCTTCGACTTGGTCATTAACCTACCTAACTCCACAAGCTAACTAAAATTCCCAATTCTATAGAAGGCCAATTTACTATACCACATTTCTTAACACATGAAGGTGAGAAAAATCTATTGCTCATTCTTACAACTATCTAGATTAACACGTTAAGTTTTCATTATAGTTGTAATTTAAATTAATAATAGTTATTCATTTAAATTTCGACAAACTAAAAATACATTTAACTCTATGCAATAAAAAAAATTCGTCAAATTCTTTAGGTTTTGATTTTAAATTTTAGATAGTTTGTATTTTTTAATTTTTAATTAATTTAAATTATTTATATGCATTCAAATATACATACACATACACACATAGAGGGATAGAAAACAAGGTTATTTTTAGGAGATATTCATAAGAAATGTATTAAAAATTTAAAGTATTGTGTGCACATTTGTGTTTGTGTGTGCATGGGCATGCATGTTTGCGAGTCTACAATATCCCCATGCACATGTGCCTACATGTGTTTGTACATTAACGTGTCTTAGAGATAGGAGATAGTTTTTTAGGTGACAACCACGAAATCAAGAAGACTTCAATAAAAGTCTTTGAAATCCCAAGAAAATCTCCACTCATCTTAAATCTCAAAGACATGTCCTAATGCAACAAAACCAACCCATGTACCAAGAAATGAGCCTCCAAACTTATGTGAGGTAGAACATCCATATAAAGCAACTAGTTGTATATGCCTTGTAAAAAAAGTCACCTTTTTCTCTATAAAAAATAATCATAAAATTATCCTTCCCTAGATTTTGATATTATGTTTTAGAGGGATTTCAATGAGTGGGATATCTAAATATTCACATGGAAAAAATATTAAATCTTATGTCAAAAGACCAATTTAATTGTTTAGCGACTAAAATTATCATATATTCAAAGAACATTGAACTAATTATCCATAATATGATATGAGAAAATTCACAAAATTAATATGAAATGACTAAAAAGCACAAACTTTAGATGGTATTATACAATCCTTCTAGATTGCTTTTTCCACAAACAATTATTAGTATAATAGTCGATTGAACTTCTTCCATGGATTATTATCAACAAAAGAACCTTTGTGAAATTATATTTCAAAATTACATTAATCTATGAAATATGGGTTACATATTTTACAAACAAATATCCTATTGTAAGGAAAGTAACTAAATAATTGCATTCTTAAGATGCTCAAGACAAAATTAACCTCAAAGAGAATTATTGGATTGAGTGGTAGAAGGTGGATATAATGACCATAAAGCAATAGTGCCATCCTCAGATGAAGATGCTAACAATTTACAATCTTTTGAATAAGAAACACTTGTCACCTGCATTCTCAAGGAGAATAGTGTGTTATATAATCTTTTACAATATATCTAATATATTTTATAAATGGCAGCTTTAAAAGGAAAAATAGTTATAAGTTTAACCAACTACTAAATCCATTTTTTACACCTAAATCCCCAAGGCAAATCATTGTTTTGCTCATTTTAAGCTTCTCTTTGATAAAATATAACAAATACAAGAGAGTATTATCAACATTGAGCTTTAGAAAAAGTGAAAATAGACTAGGCATTGATAGACAAATCAAACTTGAAGCGATTGACTATTATATCAAGTTGAATTCAATGTTTAAAATAATAATAAATAAATCAACTCATAGTAAATTCTTTTTTTATTTTGTATTTTTTAATTAAGATTAAAATGAAGAGGATAGTGTAGAAGTTATGAATGAGTAGTTGTGTAATAAAAGGCATTGGGTCAAAGGTGACAATTACCCAAAAGAAGTGGAATATCGTCGATTTTTTGTTTTTTTTAATTTCGCTTGCTTTCCAAGAAATAGTAATGAGGATTTAGAAACTCAAAACATGTAAGAAAAGAAAATTTATAGAGCTTAACTACAATTTAAAAAATGGGTGTTTTTAAAATGGCATGGGCACCAAGAAAACATGTATTAACAACAAAGAAATGACTAATGTATGTAACAAATAGCGTTCTTGGAGGGAAGCCCCTTCTATAGGTTGTGCCTAAACGGATGAAAGAGGAATGTTTCATCCCCATTTGCTATCCCTAGGAATCCCTATTCTAGGTGCATCAAAATTTACCCTTAAGACATGTCCCTACACAATTCTATTTAGTAAATACACGAGTTGTTTCTATATTGTTGATATATGATGTTTTTTCATGCCCACTTATATATCACTTATTAGTCTTTTGAATCCTTAAAGTTTGTGTGTGTGTGTGTTTACAAACACACAAAAGGCATCAACACTTGTTTTAGATCAACGATTGGGGAAGAGGCCTCCCTAACTTTCCACAAAACCTATTTAAAAGTTTAACCAAAAAAAAATACATTTCACTTAATGATAACTTGTTTCAAGGACCTCTAAACAAATCCTTATTTCTCATTTGACCATGAGAGACCAATTTTATCCCTCAACATGGCCAAGGAGATCGTAGTTTATTATGCTCAAGACTTCAACAACAAAATCATTTTGACTAGTAGCCCCTTGATCCTTCAAACCTTAATATTAACCTTAAGAAGTAATTAATAATTTGCAATTGTGTAAGCCTTAGCATGCAAACTATCAGTTCCACTCTAGGCAAGCTCTCACAAGTTAACTTCATCTATTAATTCGAGCATAGTCTTTTGTACCAAAAATAAGACTGATTATCTTGCTTCCCTATATGGGACCACTTGCATGACAATCTTGCACACATTGCCTCACCCATAAATGCATAACCAAGTAATACTATTTAGTATTAGTCATTCTATGCACACATCTATGAAACATTAGGAATCTCTTGCACTCAAGCCACTACAACTTAGCAAAGATCCTCAAGCATCTTGCCTTGCATATGCTTTATACATCTTCGAATTATGCACATAAGCACATGCTCTACCATTGCAACTTCACATTGAACCATATATGTGAGACACATGGAACACCAAAATCCACATGTTGTGCTACCACACACGCCACACCTAGAGGACCCTATGACATAAGAATTGGCTCCATAAAAGTATGACACTTGACACTATAAGCACATAACACATAACATCTTGAACCACATGTAGTCCAAACCATCTGGGTTTGACACTTAGTAACCTCTTATCTACATAGACCTAGCCAATCGCACTAGACCTCAACTATAAGTACTAGCATTGTATATCTTGTACACCAAGAAGAGCTACAAAGTATAGCCCTAAGTTCCTACGACTTTAGTTTTGCACTCCAATATAGTGAGCCTAAACTCTAACACGGCTTACTCAAATTAACATGCTCCATGCATATGATGTTCTACTCTTCACAACACAATCAACTTAGAAGGAAAGTTGTACCTCCTCTTTGATCATGGAAATACTCATTCTCAACCTTCTTTGTAACAGTTACAATGTTGTATCCCTATTCTCATATATTTTATGCTAAATTGTCATGTTGCCAAATGGCAGGAAATCGTGCCAATTCTAGATACAAAAAGTCCCAAAATCAGATTTGGAATCAAATCCTTTGTGTACTCAACCAAGGTTTCTCATTTTTGTGGTTGAAATGCTTCCATCAAACAACTCTTGAATCCACACAAATTTGACAATGAAGTGGCGCTTCCAGATTGCCATGATTCTAAGCATCCATGTTGATTTCAAAGCTTTTTTTTTGGCTTATTGACCACAAAGAGCCCTAAATGCCAGCAATTCCATCATCCTATTTGTTTTATATGTTGATTCACAATGTAAAAAAAAAAACCATGTGACTGAATCGTGAAACTATTCATACGTGTATTATTTTATGGTTGGGTTGGTCGATTTGTTTGGAGTAAATCCACACTAATGTATTAGGATATTAAGTTGTTTTGTGGCTACTTCTTGACAGGTCTAAGCTGCTCCACATTAATAGCTATCTCATGCATCAACTACCTTGTAATTCCTACACAATTCTATTTATGTTCTCTCATTCCATTTCCATTGTCACATCTCAAGCTTTACTTTCCATGTCTATTAGTTACCAGCAGATATCTATTAATAATTTCTTAACTATTGATAGCATTTAAATTTTGTATCTAAAATATCTAATAACTTTAATATTAATATATATATGCTATTAATGTGAATTGAGTTTGAAATGTCACCGAGCGGGAAGAAGAAGAATGTTCGCGCCGTGCAACGGTCTTCTGCGGATGGGAAGATCATTGTGCTTCCTGAGGACGCGACCTGTGTGCTTTTTGAGGACGCAACGATGCTTGAGTCTGTTGTAGATGGCTGCGGGCAACAGACTAGGTGTTTTGGCGAGGGCTCTTCCTCTCCTCCTTTGTCTGGAGATGATACGCGAGCTATTGTGGGTTTTGTCCTTGGTGATGCTGCGCAGGTGGAAGTCCCACCTCCTACTCCGGTTGTTGGGGGTTCTTCGGGTCGGGTGAAGTCCTTCTCCGAGACTATTAAAGTGGGTGCTCGGCCTCCTGCTCAAGCTCGAGTTCAGCCTTGGCCCTATGCTTGAGATTCCCCTATAGTGGTATGTGGACTTGAGGTTGCTAAGAACAAGGATTACTATTTGAAGTAGGGTGTGGTCTGCAAGTTTAATGGTCGGTGGTGGGCAGGTTGAGCTCTATCCCAACGCAAGGGATTTCTTTTTAGCAACCTTTGCCTCCTCCAAAGTGAGACTGTGTGCCAGACAGGGGTTGGATGTGGGGTATTCATTCATTGTCCATCAGGCCTTGGTCTCGTTCTTTCAATCCCCTTACAAAGTCGTTGAACACCAAACCAGTTTGGGTCCAACTGTCGAATCTCCCTCTTCAGTTTTGGGAGGATTCATGTTATGAAGCTATTGGCAACACCATTGGACGCTTTTTAATGGTGGACTCTACGACTCGGGAGCTTGGGCATACTACGGTAGCTCGTATATTAGTTGATTTCGACATCTTATTGGTGGACGACAAACCATGGAAATAGCTCTTAGACTATGAGGGTCTCCCCTTTCGGTGTAGGAGATGCTTCTCTGTGGGTCATTTGGCCTTTGGTTGCCCACATGCCCGCCACAAGGGCACTGCTACTTGGTGGAAGGATGCTCTCTCGGATAATCTCACGGTGAGTTCTCCTTCAGAAGTTTCTTCTGCAAAGGACGACCCTATTGAGTCTTCTCGGGAGCCTATGTCTGCTCCTCTTCCGGCTATCCCTTCTGTGGAGCTACTGTTGGCTCGATCTATTGACGTTGTTCAGTCTGAACCTGCCCAAACCTTGTTGAATGCCTTTGTTGGTCCATCGATCGATCCTGTCTCCTCTCCTACACTGTCGACTCCCTCGCTATGTGGTGGATCATTGCCCATGGTGGCTATTGTGGATCTGCTTCTCTCGCCTCACTCAGTGGACTTCGATTATGTGTCTTCTTGGTCTGTTGTGTTGAGAAAGAAGAAGGGACTCCCTCGATCCATCGCAACTTCACTGCCTAGGGCTAAGGGAGTCACATTAGTCCCCTCAGATTTTGGGGTTGTCTAGTCCTCGTCTGTGGTTCGGCAGCTATCTGTCAGTTGTTTTTGTGTGTGGTCTGTCCTCTTTTCCTAGTTGATTCCTAGTTTGAACTAGCTTCTTTTTGGCCCTTTAGGCTTTTAGTGTACAGGGTACAACACCCTGAAAATGTTGCTTATTTTATCAAAAACATATATATGCTATTTAATATATTTTTTCAAATATGGTTTAAAAACTAAACCCTATTAATATGGTATAGTATTAAAATGTATTGTATGAATAAGTTAAAAAATTTAATATAGTATTAGATTTATATTAATATACTAATAGTTTTAAGACAAGTAAATATATAATTGATATGTTTTTGTGCGAACTTACTTAGAACGTATTCAACCATCCCCAAACTAATTATTGTACCAACATATCATATCCACATACCCATACCTGTACCCACTTTTGATCCATTAAGTTAGCTAAATAGTTGTCTTTAAATGTGTTATGGTTATACATATCTTGTTTTACAAGTTCCATTATGCATTCTATAGTTCATGGTATTGTTTTAAGTAATCCACATAATTTAGATATATTGTGAAATGTGAATTGTTAATCCAAGAGGATTCACCAAATAAGGTTCCTAAGGGGATGCCAAGTTCGTCATGTCTTGCAATAATTGTGAGGTTGCGTCTTTAGTCTATAGTACACTAGAGCACCTTCCAAGTATTCTTTGCAACACAAAGACCAACCTAAACTCTCTAGTAAATGCTACACATGCTCGAAAAGTGGCATAATGCACTTTGTAGAGAGAAACACTTACACAGTAAAAGTACATTCGCCAAACACCATATAATTTTGACCATGACTCTACCAAGTCCAATACACTTCTAGGTAAGACCACAAAGTTTGATTCACAAAACTTCTTACTACATCATCTAGAACATTACTTTGTAGATTTTAGACAAAACAATCAACACAACAACCAAGGTGGTCCCTACATGGCTCATGGTATGCCAAGTGACTCACTAGCTCATCAAAGACACCATAGCAACTGGCTTAGATCTGCAATTGGTATAGGAAATAGTTCCACTTCCAAGGGAGATGATTCAACTTCCTTGTGACCCTTGGCCTACATGTCATGAATCTTGTAATCTATATTCTATAATACATATTCTAAGTATGAATTGATTCAAGCAACAGATAGGCAGATAGCAACCACACACCTTTCTCAAGTGTAGGCAATGTACATAATGAATAGCCAAGTAAAATGTATTCACATGTACTAAATGAATAATTAAATAAAATACACTCATTGTTTCAATTATGTCTTCTATCTCTATTTTTTTATAAATGTTTAAAATTTTCCACACATGTTAGAAATTATCAATATTCTCATCTAAATAGTTGTGCACTGGGATTCTAATCCTAGGCCCTAGATTAATTGTCCTTCAATTATCGTCTTAGGCTCAAATAGGATCATCCACCCTCTTCCAATGACCAAACACCATGTTTTCCATTGACCATGCAGAAACTCTTGTACTCTTTGTCATCACTCCCTCGTCCTTTAATAGATTCAAATAATAGACCCTTACAAAAAAATGTTCCCTAGAGCCATGGGATCAAATAACAATGCCATGAGAGAATTTTGGACTTGGTGTTGGTGTTTGATCCAAAATTATGTTAGTAAATTACACGTGTTAGTGTTTGTTATGTAGGTGGTTGCATACAAGAAGTTTCTCATATGATAGGAAGTTGTTTTGTTTGTCTCTATTAAAGGCCTTCATAATTGGTATTAAATGTTCAATCATTCCATGAATATCAAATTCTTGCTCTCGCATTCTCTGATTTCAGATTTTCATAATGTAAATTTATGTTTTTTTTTTTTTTACTTTCGTTGTTTGGGCTTGATTCCAACAGTGTTATCAGAGCTACTGGAGACCCTAAAGGGTGACAGGGAGAAGGGGCGAAAGATGAATATCCACTACCTATGGTGGTAAATAATAGTCTAGTTGGATGAGAAAAATATGTATGTTAGTGGCTTGTTGAACACCACCAACAAGAGCCTAGGAGCCATTGGAGTGTCAACACCAAAAAAAGCGTTTGTCAAATTTACATCCATGTGACAACAATGCAAGTTAGAACAAGGATGATGTGAAGTCATACATTTTAAATAAGAGTTATGCACTGGATAGTGACCATAGAACATACATTTACATCAATAATTATTAATCCTTTGTTAACAATGGGTACGTCTTTCAAATTTTTTATTCTGCCACTATTACACTTCCACCTATAAATATAAAGTGTTATGATTCCCAATGTAAGACCTTTTGTTGCTAACCCACAAATATTATATCATGTTTAGTCTAAATTTGTATAATGTTCCACTAAGGCAAAATGATATAAGGTTGTAATGTCCCCTTTTGGCGCTTAGCCAATTTGTACAGATTTAGCCAATTTCCAAGCCTTTCGGAGGCTAATAGGTTAGTTAGGGAGAACTCCAACATTCTTGGAGAAGCATTTGATCAGTCCTGCAGATTAATTATTATTGGGTTTCAGTTCATTTCGTTAGTTGGAGCCCCGCAAATGCTTCCGAAATCAATTTTCAACCTTTTAAGTGCTCTCCAAACTTCTTGGAGTAGGCTATTTTTAGTAAGTCAACAAATTCGCTTTCATTATCACCCGCTACCTCAATATCATATTTTCATGGTCAGATTTGGATTCCAATGTCTCAGGATTTTCCGCAACTTGGGGTGAAATAATTAAATTATTCACTTAAGTTATAATGTTTTTATCATTTTTTTTATAACTTAAGTGTAATATCTTTTTGAAAAGGTAATTTAACTCCCCATTTGGATGCCTAGGAGAAGTAAGGGGGTCTTGCATATGAAAAATATTTTATTTTATTTTAAAAGGGAATTTGATAGAAAATGTTTTTCAATGTACAAATGTGTTTTTTTCAAAAAAAAAAAAAGTGAAAAAGCAAAAAGTGTTTATCAAAAAATCAAAATAAGTGCTTTTTGAAAAAGCAACAAAAAGACAATTCTTTTTAACAAAAACAACTAAATAGAAAAAGCACTTTTTTCAGAAAAAAAAAAAAACGAAAAGAGATAAAATGAGGTGTTGGAGGCTCATTTGAATATGCTAAAGAATGGTGATGTTATACTACTGAAATGGCTTTCATTCTCTTCAGTCTTTGAGGATGAAATCCCCCATAGATTTCTAGTTCCAGAATTGCAAGATATTCCGTAGTTAGATTGTGATATCATTCTAGCTAGCAATCACCATTGGAGATGCTTTGAAGTTTCGGTTTTGGTATTTTAGTATGAATATTATGATGATGTGATAAGTCATTCAAAGTTGTTTGGAAACATGGTTATAGCGTGCATTCATTTTGGATGCATGTGGAAGTGATTTGGTGAAGTTTTCCAAGTTTATATCTCATTGTCCAAACTATAACAGCAAGGTTTCAAATCTCTTTCAAACTTGCACCAGTCATCTATTTGCCAATCTTTGAGGTATATTTGTTGATTCCATGATGAGTGGTTAGTTCTTTGATAGTTTGATACATGTGAGGATGTTCTATCAATTTATTTCATGACCATATATGTAACAACAGATACATATCTTGAATTTAGAAGTTCTTGATTGAGCTAACATTTTAACACTAAGTGTTAGTACCACCAATGAATTGCTCTTGATATTTTGCTGTTACTTACTCCACTGAATGAGTGGCTTATTGGTTCTCACTCACTATTGAAAAGCATAAGAGTTGCTCTATCTTATTGTATTCACTCGCCGTTGAAAAGTGGGAGAGTTGCCCTTTCTTGTTGTATTCGCTCAACACTGAAAAGTGGAAGAGTTGGCTTTACATTTTCAATATTGTTTGATGTTTTCTCACTGAAAAAGTGGAAGTGCTAAGTTAACCGTATTGGATAAGTGGATTACTTTCAGCTACTTCATTTCAAGTATTATTGTAATCCAATACACCATATGGTCTAACCTCGCCCACATTGGGAACTTGGTGATCAAAAAGTGGAAAGGAAAATTGTTTAACAATTTCCATTATGTTGAGCTAACAAGTTTTCAAAAAAAAATTAAGGGTAACTATTACAAAGGTGGGGTTTTGTTCTAGGAAAAAAGGTATTCTGGAAATTTATCAAAAAACACATCAAAAATAAGAAACTTGGTTCTCAGTCAATAAGAGAGGTTTTCAGAACTTGCTTCAATTTAAGGAGGTATAAGATGTAACATGGATACGTTTTTGGAGGAAATCAATACCCTAACACTTCTTGCTCTTAGCTTACATTATGGCAAAGATTGTTTAATCTTTGACATGAATAAATTAACTCCTTAAAATTTATAAAGATTGGAGCATAAACATGGAAAGCACTTTAATTTTTGTTATTTGTGTGAAAAGGTTGAGACACAACCCACGCCCTCTTACGATACTGCAAAGTTGGAGGAATTCATAAAAAAGGATATACATGTTTTGGCTAAATGATAAAAACTACTTGTTCACCTCAAGTCATCAATACTACAAAGTTGGAAGAATTCATAAGAAAGGATATGCATGCTTTGGCTTTGATAAAATCTGTGTTCACCTCAAGTCATCATTTATATTAAAGCACTAAAATTGGAGCTTGGAAAGCATGGAAGACATTGCTTGATCTTTATGATAAATAACTTGTCCATAAGACAATTGACTTGCAAATGCAGCTTCTTAATACAAAGGTGATGAGAAGGATGTAACTGATTATGATTTTAGGTTTAAAAACATCAAGCAACCATATTGTGAAACTAGTGGAAAGTTTGAAGATGAAATGCTTCTCTGTCATCCTTAATGGCCTTAGTTCAAATTACACAAAGTTCTTGGAAATATTTCAACTCACAAACAAACAAAATCAAGGAAATTTTGATCCTATTTGTGAATTTCTCATTCAACATAAGTGTAAGTTTGCTAAGACTCTTTTTTTCACAAAATTGAAGAAGCCTATGTTTTAGGCACGCCACAAGCACAACAATTCAAAAACCATATTATAAACCACAAGAAGTTCTAAAATCACACATGTTGGATGATCCCACTAATTCTTCTTCCTACTCTAGCACTAATGATGATAAGATCCCTCACAAATAGAAGAATAAGAAATCAATCAATTGTTTCATATGTGGCAATAAGTAATATTATGCCAAAGACTGTTCTTTTACGGAAAAATTTAAAGAAGGCATGCATTATGTTGCTTCTTCTCAAGAAGAGGATTTTTTTTTATAGACGACGATCCCCAAATACAAGATGATGGTAAATATGTATTATTTTAATTGAAAGGAGGGTCTAAGTGGAGATTGGTGAACCCACCAAGAGAATGAAAGACCATTCCCATCTCGACTTAGCTTCTCACTCAAAGATTGGGTGTACTACTTGACAGCCAATTTTGGTAGATGTAGTTGTCTTCCTAGCATTTCCATTTTGGTTTTAAAATTTTGAGATTTGATGAGGAGCAAAGATGGTGTACAAGCTATATTTGTTTTCCCTTAAGATTGCTAGGTGGGAGGGTTTTAGTGACCAGTCCTTCGAAGTGATTAGTATAGATTCCTATTACTTTGCTACTATATTGGTCATTCATGAAGGGGGTCTTATAAGCCAGATATATTTCTAGCTTGGTTATTTGTGAAACCTCTCTAGTATGGCCAAGTGTCTTTCTATAGTAGGTCGTAAACCATAGATTTCTTGGTTGAGATTGAAACCACTCGAGAAAATTGGCGAGTGAGGGAAGCAGTTAAACTCCTCTCAAAAAAGAACTTGACAACTAGATAGGCAAGAGGAGAAAAATGCAACCACTCAACAAACTAAAGGGTGGGGGAAGAATCAAGAGAACCCCATTCCACTTGAATCAACATCCACTTGAGGAATATGCTCATCTACTATAGTTGAGCTTGTCTTCCCTACACTTCCCTCCCGTCCTCCCACCTAGAGCAACTCAATAGGGTCACAACGCCATCTTCCTGCCAGAGAGACCAAGAGGGTGGTTACGTATAGCTCAACCACCACTCCCTCTTCTAAACCCACCCCTCTAGCTATTATATAGTTTTGTTCCCTTGGTTAGTAACAAGAGGGATTGCCAAACTCTATTAGTGTTTAGATTTGTCCCTTTCAAGTAAATAAATAGATAAGTAAAATATATGGTAAAACCTTTCTTCAAATTAAAAGGGGAGGCTCCCTTGTAACTAAACCCTCAAACCTAAGGAAATGACCTCTAGATTTTTACAATATATACAAGTTAAATCTTTGGGTTTTCAGCATGCATTGAAAACAAACTAAAGAAATTGCATATTTGTTTAGTTCTCAAGCAAGGGCACAAGTCTTATCACCATTTCTACTTGTTAATGTTTTTGGGTAGCTTCGGGATGTATTACCTAAAAGAATTCTCACATAAGGCAGAAGACAAGTCAGCCTAATAACAATAAACAATTATTAACATTGTTGGGTCGGATCAAGTGAAGAATTTTACCCATCTTACTCCTAGATTTATATAAATAGGAGAGAGACTCTCCTCATTTAGACACACATTCAGTTCACTCTTTTGGTGATCAAGAAGAAAGTTTGCTACCACAAAAGTCTTAAGGAAGAGCATGAATTATCTTATGACAGTGTTGGATTATATCATTGTACTCTTCCTATCTTGCCTGGATTCTCAAGTGCAATTTTTTCACTGTTGTACTTAATCTATTACTACTAAAGCTTTGTTGGGTTTTTCTCCCTTGAGTAGAAGAGTTTTCCCGAGATAAAAATTTTGTGTCCTCTGTTATGTGTTTATTTTTTTGCTTATTGTTCACTTCTGATCCAAAATTAGCATGGTATCATAGCCAAGGTTCAAGAAAAACTGATCAGATTTGACTAAGCATAATTTCGGGTTGTGTGGAAGACAATTTTGTGTTTAGGACAGTTACTCAAAAAAGAAGATGGTGACCGGTGTCAAGGTAGAAGATAGGCTTGATGGGGCTCCAAACTTCAACTCTTGGAAGTTTAGGGTACTCATTACCTTAGAAGAGAATGATCTTCTAGAATTCGTAGAAGTTGGCATGCCTGAGTCGTCAAAAGACTCGAAGAAAATCTAGTGAAAGAAAAATGGTACGAAGGCCAGAAAGATCATGATAGACTCTGTGAAGGACCACCTAGTACCAATCATCTCCAAGATGAAGATAGGTAAAGAAATGTTTGATGTACTAAAAGGTCTGTATGAGATCAACAATACCAATAGAGCCCTGGCTCTGAGACAACAACTCCATCATGTAAAAATGGCTAGAGGGGAGTCAATTATTTCATTCTTTATAAAGATCTCTGATCTGAGAGATCAGTTGAGCACTATTGGGGATACAATGCAGATAGAGATCTTGTTATATTGGCTTTAAATGGTCTTCCCCAGTCTTGGGAACCTTTCATTCAAACCATCAGTGGGAGATCCAAGTTGCCTAAGTTTGATCACCTACAAGTTGACTATATTCAGGAAGAAAACACATTGGCAGCAAGAGGAAATGGGTGAAATTCCCATAATGAAGAAAGTCAAGTTCTTGTTGCACATGCTACTAGAGAAAGAGGAAAAGGAAGAGAAGGAAAAAGAGGCACCTTCAAGAGAAATAGAGATAGAAAAGAAGATTATGTTCCAGAATCGAAATAGAACGATCTTTCTCATATTCAGTGCACTACAGGTGTGACAAGTATGCACACAATGCTCGAGACTGTAAATTAAAGTTAAAGCAACATGTTTCTACTGCAGACATTGACAAAGAGACATCTCAGAAGGAGTCAAGACATTCAAAAGACGATTTAGAAGGATTCATATTCATCTCCACTCTTTCAAGTAATGTACCAACTGATAGTGATACTTGGTTGATAAATAGTGGTGCTTCACGTCACATTACAGGCTATAGAGAGCATCTTACAGACTTAGTAGAGAAAGAGTCTAATTTACAGGTTATAATTAGAGATGATGCTAGTTATGTTGTAAAGGGAGTTGGGGCCACTTCCTTCCAGCTAGATTTGGGTATCCCTCTTAAATTGAGTGATGTATTGTTTGTACCAAGGATCAAAAGGAACCTTGTCTCCATTTCAGCCTTGGAGGACAAAGGGTACAAGGTTGCCTTCTCTGAAGGAAAGGTTCTTGCATGGCCCAAGAACTCCAGCATAAATTCAACTCATGTGATTGATATTCGTTAGGAGAGCCTATGCAAATTGTCAATACGACCAGTTCAAGCATTATTACACGGCTCTATCAGTCTGAGTGAGCTATGGCATAGGAGACTTGCTCACTTACATTATAGAGCCCTTCCCAGTATGGAGAAGATGGTTACTAGTCTTCTGAAGCTCAGTTTAGAGCATGATGGCATCTGCAGAGGATGTGCACTTGGTAAGAATACCAAGAGTCCCTTCCATAGTAGTGATAGTAGATCCAAGGGGATCTAGATCTTATTCATTCAGATTTGTGTGGACCGATGTATGTGGTGTCACTAAGTGGATTCTGGTACTATGTGACTTTCATCATGATTATTCCCAGAAGACTTGGATTTACTTCTTGAAATCCAAGGAGTCTAAGGAAGTCCTTGATAGATTCTGAGAATTCAAGGCACAAGTTGAGAACATGTCCGGGAAGAGGATTAAGGTTCTGAGATCAGATAATGGAGGGGAGTACACTTCCATAGGATTTCTTAATTTCTGTGTTGAAGCAAGGATCAAGAGGGAGTTTTGTGTTCTGTACAACCCTCAACGAAATGGAGTTGCTGAAAGAAAGAACAGATCTATAGTAGAGGCAACTAAGGCTATAATCCATTATCAGAGTTTGTAGTGTTTCCTATGGGCAGAGGCTTCCAAAACCGCATTATATGTTTAGAACAAAAGTCCTCATCGAATATTGGGGAACATGACTCCAAAGGATGCCTTCACCGATCTGAAACTTGAGGTTAGCCACTTAAGGATATTTGACTGCCCTGTGTACATTCATGTGCCAAAGGACAAAAGAAAAAAATTGGAACCTTCAGGCAGGAAGGGTACATTTGTGGGCTACAATGACTCTTCAAAGGCTTACAGAATATACATCCCAAGGCAGAAACAGATTGAGATCAACCGAGATGTCTCCTTCGAAGAGGAGGTTGCCTTCAGGAGATCTAAAGGATATTACATGCAGATGGATAGTGAGGAGCAGGAGGCTCCGAAGGATATGGATTCATCCCTCGATTATACTCCTGACATTCCAAGGGAATCTGACAAACCTGTTGAGACTATTGATCCAGTTGATCCTATAGAACCAACTGATGGGTCTATAGATATTGTCGTAGGTCGGAAGAGGCCCTTGTGGGCTTGACAAACCATGCAAGAGGCAGAAAAAATATGCAGCTCCCTGAGGCACTTCTAGGGAGAGCAAGAGACCTCAGAAGTTCCCAGGTTATGTGGCATTGATGAGTCACATCATTGATTTTGAGCCTTCTAGTTATGAGGCATCTAACCAACAGGTATGGAGAGATGCGATGACAAAAGAGTATCAATCCATCATTAAAAATGATATATGGGATGTTGTTTTGAGACCTGAAGGGAAGTCAGTGGTGACTTCCAAATGGATCTACAAAATCAAGGATGCAGCTGATCGCGGCATTGAGAAACACAAGGCGAGATTTGTAGCAAGAGGATTTTCTCAAAAGGAGGGAATAGATTATGAGGAGACATTTCCTCCTGTTCCTCGATACACTTCCATCAGATGATTATTGCTATTGCCTCCGCCAAGGGCTAGAAGTTACATCAAATGGATATAAAGACTGCATTTCTAAATGGTGTGATTGAGGAAGAAGTGTCTATCGAGTAGCCAGACGACTTTGTGATTCATGGGAAGGAGTCTCATGTGTGCAGATTGAAGAAGGCTTTGTATGGTCTTAAACAATAACCTTGTCCATGGTATGAAAGGATTGATAGATACTTGATGAGTTTGGGTTTCACCAAGAATGATGCAAATTCCAACCTTTATTTCAAGATTGTTGATGGTGAGGCCTTGATCTTGGTCCTTTATGTTGATGATCTATTTCTCATTGGACTAGAGAAGCTCACTATCCAATGTCAGGAAGAGTTAGCCTCCAAGTTTGAGATGAAGGACCTTGGCCTTATGCATTACTTCCTGGGACTGGAAGTATGGTAGAGTCCTGATGAGATCTTCCTAAGTCAAGGGAAATGCGCTATAGATATACTGAGAAGATTTGGGATGTTGGACTGCAAGTCCATGGCTACCAATGGAGACAAATTTGAAGAAGTTGAATGACTTAGCTTTCGATTCAAATTTGGTAGATCCGACCATGTATAGACAATTGATCGTGTCATTGATGTACCTAGTCAACACCAGACCAGACATTTGTTTTACAGTGAGTGCTCTCAGCCAGTTCATGTGTGAGCCAAGATAGATACATTTGGTTGCAGCAAAGCATGTACTGAGATATTTGTGTGGTACTGTGGGATATGGCTTGAGGTATGCTTGTGGAGATCTGAGTTTACAAGGTTATTCTGATTTTGACTGGGTTGGGAGTGTGGTTGATAGGAAGAGCACCTTCGAGTGTTCTTTCAGCTTGGGGTTTGCCATGATTTCTTGGTGTAGTAGGAAGCAGTCCCTTGTGGCACTAAGCACAACAAAGGCTGAGTATATTGCATCATGTGTAGCAGCTCGTGAAGCAGTATGGCTTCGAAAGCTCCTTGCAAGATTGTTTGGTCAGATGTTAGAGCTGACATTGATTCAGTGTGATAACTAGAGTTCTGTAACAATGAATCCTGTATTTCATGATAGGTCGAAGCATGTGGAGATCAAGTATCATTACATCAAATACATGGTGTTGAGGAAAGCAATCCAGCTCCAGTATATTTGTATTGATGATCAGACGGCTAATATCCTCACCAAGCCTCTTTCCAGGGTAAAGTTTGTGTACTTCCGAGACAAGCTTGGGGTGGTGGAGAATGTCGCCCTCACTAAGAGGGAGTCACAACATCATTAAGATATTCTCCCTATGTTAGGGGAATGGACAAAACGACAAATTGATCTACAATAGCGTATATTTCTCTAAGACAAAGAAATATGAGGTGAAATCCCTTGTAGCGTATATTTCTCTCAGATGGAGAAATATGAGGTGAAAGCCCTTGTAGCGTATATTTCTCTAAGATGGAGAAATATGAGGTGAAAGCCCTTGTACATAACACATCTTTGAGACTGAGTTGTGTTTCCCACAATTGGGAGTAATCATTGTGGACGTCATGTTGAGAGAGTCCATGATGAGACATGATACCCTTGAGTGGGACTCATGGAAGACTTCCTTGTGATATGAAGAAGTCCTTGCTGATGAGAATACCTCCCTAGCTAAGATGGAGTGTTAATGTTTTTGGGTAGCTTCGGGAGGTATTACCTGAAAGAATTCTCACATAAGGCAGAAGACAAGTCGGCCTAATAACAATAAACAATTATTAACATTGTTGGGTCGGCTCAAGTGAAGAATTCCGCCCATCTTACTCCTAGATTTGTATAAATAGGAGAGGGACTCTCCTCATTTAGACACACATTCAATTCGCTCTTTTGGTGATCAAGAAGAAAGTTTGCTACCACAAAAGTCTTAAGGAAGAGCACAAATTATCTTATGATAGTGTTGGATTTATATCATTGTACTCTGCCTATCTTGGTTGGATTCTCAAGTGTGATTTTTGCACTGTTGTACCTGATCTATTATTAGTAAAGCTTTGTTGGGTTTTTCTCCCTTGAGTAGAAGGGTTTTCCCAAGATAAAAATTATGTGTCATTTGTTTTGTGTTTATTTTTCTCCTTCTTGTTCACTTCTTATCCAAAATTAACACTACTCAAGATGAGAGATTTTTGAGACTTTTCTTGACAATAAATACCTACAATAGCTAACCATGCTCACACTTTTTAGCTAAATGTAGAAACTAAAATTGTAAGTAAAACACAAAATTTTGGAATTGGATTAAACAAACAAGATTCAAAAAATTGAATGAAGAGTATCGCATACAAAGCTACAACAACCACACTTCACTAAAAATTGTAATATTGCCTACAAATTTTGATTATTTGATCAACACATACACAAGATCACAACAAATATTCAACACTAATCAATTCCCTACAGGTACTATATAAATAGTATGTCAACAACAAATTCGCATAAAAAAATTGTTTGCCTCCATCTAAGTGCATAAAGCACTTATTTACAAGTGTTTAAAATGATTTTGCATAATATATTTAAAAAAGCAATTACAATTACTATAGGAATAGTTCACTTGCAATCCAAACAAGCTCAAAATACAAAATTTCACCTTTTTAGTTTTGTGTTAGCTCACCTCTAACGTCATGCGTGCCTAAACCACTTGTGAATTTTTCTTTTTAATTTGAAATTTGCTATCACCTTGTAGAAGTGCATGCTTGACAATAGGTCAATCACTTTCCATGTTTTATTTCTTAACCTTCGTGCACTCCTATTGTTAGGAGTGCACCTAAACATTACATGGCATTTACTATCTTTGAAACATTTTAGTGCACCTCTTCTTGTAGGCACACACCAATACATATGACTACACATTACTTTTTAAACTTGAAACATAGTACATTCCTTCAATGAGTCACACACCTATGGAATGGCTTGCACATTTTATTTTATTTTAGGAACTTTCCAACCCCTACTTGTATAGGTGCATTGCAATTAAATAAATTGCACAAGTGAAGAATATAATAGGATATATGTTACAAATACTTGATAATAATAGGCCACTTTGAGGGGACAAACCTTCAAAATTCTTCAATAGGAAGAGAATTCACAATATGATGATTAACTACTCACTAACTCTCATTTATAGGAATCATTGGATATTCTACAGTGTTATTCGAGGACGCATCCCTGAATCTAAATCCTATCGTCCTCGTCCCAAAAACGTCCTAGGGACAAGGGGCGGCAGCAATGTACTATGTTTAATATCACATAATGAATTTTGAATTCTAAATGCATATTGAGTATTGACAATGAATTCTTAACACAAATGTTATATTCTAAGTTTCTATAATGTACATATGCATGCTTTATCCATGTTTTCATATGAATATTTAAAGTTTCCCTATATATTTTAAATTTTTCTATATTTTATATAGTCGTCCCCTTGTCGTCCCCAAATATGGCCTAAAAAATCGGAAACTTGGGGACTCATCCAGTCGTCCCCTGTTGTCCCCGCCCCAAAAACTTGGGGAAATACTAATATTCTAGTGTCCTAATCCCAATTAGGTTGAGTTAGCATACTAGAATTATATATATGGACTCATAATAGACTCAATTAAGGATTATGTGGCCCATATTATGTTATCGCATATCCTAATACATACTCTAGGATAACTATGTAGCATGCCTCTCCCCTTGAAACCAACATTGTCCTCAATGTTGATGATATGGATGCTTCCACAAGAATGCTTCATATTCCCATGTCGCACCTTTGCTAACCAAATTCTTCCACTTGACTAGATACTTAGTAATCTCCCTTCTTTGCAATTGATTGGTTCATGTATGAAGGATTCCCTCAAGTTCCAATATGATTTTCCCCTTCACATTAGACCTTTATAAATGTTATTGGTTAAAATTCTGCATTGATCAACTTGTTGCTTAATTTTGTTATGTGGCATTGCCTTGTTTTCCTTAGAACTTGAGAGCACCTCTTGTTGGTGTTGAATGTGTTCTTCAACTACTTTAACCTTTTGGTGTACCTTCAAAGAAGAGGTGATAGATGGTAGATGGTGTATGATCGAAATATCTTTTAGTAGGTAATTCTTTTGGCCTATCCCCCAAATTTATCGAGTGCCCATCTATAATTTCTTGTGGATCTAGTGGTGTAAGACTCTTTCACTCTTGCACTTCTAATGAACACAACTGAAACACACCCTTGTCTACCCCTTTAGTAAGCATCTTTTGCATTTGGTGAGAGATTACTAGTTGTCAACACTTTCCAAACAATTCGCTTAGTTCAAATGTCCTACCCTCAAAGTGAACTACATGAACATTTCTTGGAAGTTCATCTCAGGTGTTTCTTAAGCTATTGAGCCATTGGACTCCCAAAATAATGTCTAATATTGTGGAATTTCCACAAACAAATTGGTGTGCCTCCATCCACAATAATAATCTAAAATTTTGAGGTTGGATACACATACAATTCAATCATGTTGCCAACTTATTGTTCATAAAATTGTGAGTACTCCTTGAGTCAATCAATATTGTCACCTTCACTTGTTTAAGGAAACCCAATAATGAATGGCAAGGAATATTTAGTTGGCAATCTTTTGAGTCTTCCACAACCACTAATGCCTCTTCTTCATCGTTTTCTTCAATCGGTGCCCTATATATATAACAACTTCTTTTCAGCACATTTATGTCATCTATTGTAAAATTCTTATCATAGTTAAAACATAACCCTTTGGCCCTCTTTTCTTCATTTCTTTGAGGTGTCATCTCATAGGTTGAAGGAATGATGATGCAAGGGTCCTCTAGGGAATTTCTCCCTTTTATTAGCTAAAACCTTTTCCTCTACTTGCATTGCAAAAAATCATTCATTGGGAGATAGAACTTGGATTAAACATGCATGGTTTATACTTGATGTGGTCATTTAGATCCCTAGACATAGTTCATTCAAATTTCACTTGATAGCATGCTCCACTCTTAAAACTGAGGTTTGAAATTGTTGAGTATAGTTCTTGACTGTCCCTATTTGCCTTAATTTAGTGATCTAGTTGAGTGAGCTATCAATAAGACTATCACCATAATGTGTAGTGAGCTCCTCTTGGAAAACAAACCATGTGACTACACATCCCTTCTTTTTCTTCTCTTCATATAGTCAAAGATACCAAATGAAATGGTCTAGTTCCTAAGTATAAGGATGTCATTGCAACCTTCTATTGACATGGAACATGATGAAGATCAAAGAATTGCTCCATTTTGCAAAGCCAATTGGTTGGATCCTTGCCATTGAACTTTTGCATATCCATATTTAGTGTGAAGTGCCTTGCCATAGAATTATTTGGGTGACAACCCATCTTTAGATTTAATTCAAACCCAAAAGCATCATGTCCCATAGACAACACATTTTCTTCCCAAATCTTATTGTGTGAATCCACTCAAAGTTAATAGACCTCACAATAAAATCACGAGAATCAAGTCTTTTGACTAATGCCTTTATATCTTAACTCATAGCAAACCCTTTCATCTCCTCCCTGAATGCCAAAATATCATCCTTAACCTTGGTTGTTTCTTCCTTTATAAGAGATTTCACATCCATGGAACCCTTCTCCTAAATTATTGGATTATCCATATCTGAATATCAGCAACAAGTAAGCATGAACATTACTATTAGAAATCTAAGTGCAAATGGTACTTATTTATAAGGTTTACAAAATTTGCATGGGAAATAAATCAAAAAGCTAATTAATTATAATCTAAGAATAGTTTGATTACATTCAATGCAAGTTTTATTACATAATATAATTTATTAATAGTAAATCTAAACTAGAGCAATATTTAGTTAGACTTCTAGTAAAGATTAGAACAAACCAAAATTAGACTTTCTAGAAGGATTTAGAAATCACATCTCTTGCATGATAAAATATCAAAACCTATACTTCTAAAAATAGAGACTCCTCAAAAAGTGCAAGCTTGATTACAACATATAGTATATGATAAAATAAATCTAAACGCAAGAAATCTTTAATTACTCATGGTAAAAGATTATTACAAACTAACAATGGTCTTTTTACAAGGATCTAAAACTCACATCCCTTTCAGATAAGAGATCCAAAAATAGACCTCTAAATATGGACTCATTAAAAAGCATATTGACCTAGACTTAGAGACAACTAAAAATGCTTACTCAATAGCCCCACTGGAATTCCCTCGCCATAAATCAAATTTCAAGATACTTTGAATGAATGGATCAACTCTAAATTCACCGACTACAACTGCTAAATTTAACTAAACAATTTATTTGAAGGATAAATCCAACCTTTGAAATCAATATCTCTATTTTTTGTTGATTTCTCTTCTATTTCCTAAAAATGAATGATGATTTTGGTCAGCTCATACATGTTGAACTTTTTAAAATCTCTCTCTAATCAACTATTGAAACTCACGTTGTACATATTCAAATCAAATGTATCTCCTTCTTCATTAGTTTATTTACACGAATTAGTAGTCACAAACTGAAAAATGAACTTGAACGAATTTGTTCTTTTGCTTAGTCAAAATAGAAGAAGCTTCATTTACCATTGTCCTTTTCATTTAAATATTTGATCTTCTTGATCCTTATTCAATCTCAAGGCTTTATATTGTTTGATTTTTTATGATATTTTCTCATAAGTGTCTTTGTTATATATTTTTCCATATCTATAATCTCTTGTATAGAATGAGCACATGAAGACAACCATTTTGGCAAGTAGTTGATATCTACTAATCTTAGTACCTTATTGGCAAATATCTTTTAATAATTTTTCCATGTTCTTTCCATATTCAACTAGTTGATCTAACAACTTCTGATCATTAGTAGACTCTAAAATCTGAGGTACAAACATTATAGGAATAGAAGAACTTTTCAAAAGACGTGTTATAAGCCATCAAAGCTATTTGATTTCAACCTTCAAGGCTGCTTAGTCTTCAAGGTTTTTAAGGAGCCTTTCTTTGATATTCCCTCTTGTAATATCCCCCTTAGTTTTTTTTTTTTTTACTAGCACAAACACCACTGTTAGCATTAGCTCCAAATACAACCAACTTGTAAAGTAACCCTCCACCTTTTGATCACCAAGGTCCCAGTGTGGGCGAGGTGAGAGCATACGGTGTCGAGGATCGTTAGCAACTAGAAATTGAAATTACAATGCTTGCTAAGCGGCTAGCCGATCATGGATGAAAAGTAAATGCTGGAAATACAAAGAGTAGGTGGATAACAAACCATAAAGCTCTACCACTTATTCAACAGGAGCAAAGTTATTACAATTTCTAAGGCGGCAAGTCAGCCATGAATCCACACTACCACTTATTCAATGGGGGGGGATAAGAAACAAAGTGCTGAAAGTAAAATAGCTGAAACAATACTACTATAATCAGCATTACAATTTGCCTTCTCTTACAATGATTTAAAGAAGATTATTGCTCTAGCTTCAGTAGAAATGTTTTACAATATTCCTTGGTATAATTATGAATGAGAACATCAAAGAAATACTGCATAAAGCTGCAATAACCAGGTCTGATATACAAAACCAGCAGACTGAAAAGACAAACCAGCAAGATGAGATCACCCCAAAATGCTCATAACTCCATCAAAACTCACCCAAAAGACTCCAAACCAAATGCAAATGAAGCCTATAAGAAGGGCGACCAAGTTCAAAACAACAAACAGCTTCAAACGTTTCCCAAACTCAAATGCATGCATTCCAATGCAAGCTGGAAATGATTAAACCCTCTTGTCAAGGGCGACCAGCTCTAGAAAATTAGATACTTCATATTAAAATCTGAAACTTGGAGAGAGGGGGTGCCCAAGGTAGGAAAGATGATTGCTTAAATACCCAGAACCAACAAAAGTTCCAATAAGGAGTTATGAATGAAAATAAGCTACAGCCATAAATGAACCAGCAACATTAAAATCAGATTATACAACAGCAATCTGAATTCAGAAATCAAAAATTAACTCAATCTGCACTCCTGGATGAAGCACAATCTTCAGAATCCAGCTAGGTACTGCCTTACAAGTACGAAACTGAATGGATAGAGCTAGGAGGTATGCCTTCCTTGAAACGAGAGCTCTAAATTCATTTCAGCAGCATTTCGATATAATCAACAATAATGGATACCAAATGAAAGAGCAAAGCTTCATATAAATAACATTATGTGATGACCTTCCAACTTCCACCTTTTTCCTCCAAAAAGGAGGCCCAAGGTGTATTTAGAGATGTTTAATTTTAAAATAAACTATATTCACCCTCTTTTAGGTGTCCAAGGCACATGAGCACATAATAAACATTATAAAATATTTAAATACTTCACATGAGGCGTCCTAGGCACATGAGCACATAATAAACATTATAAAACATTTAAATACTTCACATGAGGCGTCCACCCTCAAAGCCCACCTTTTAAAACAACCTTAAATCATTCCCTTAAGCTATCCAATTTGCTCAACAAGCTCAAAAGTGCGTAAGGCTCATATTATCAAAACTGCTTTGCACAAAATAGAATTGCATTGCAAAAACTGAATTGTTGCCAAGCATAGCACTGCCCGAAATAGAAAGATAATTGGAGATGATTGGACTGTTGCTAGGATGGCACTGCCATAAATAGAACTTACTACAAATAGAAAACTGCTATAAATAGTAAGTGTTCCCAAATGCCTTTGAGCACAAACCGGGAACTTACTACAAATAGAAAACTGCTATAAATAGTAAGTGTTCCCAAATGCCTTTTGAGCACAAACCGGGCAACCGTCATGATTTACTAAACATAGTAAGTTCCTAAAAAGGTTGTCAAATGGAGATGCATGTTATACCTTTCTAAAGCTCTCCGAAAATCCAGAAAAACCCAGAAACCTTTCCTGCATGCAAGGTATCTGCCAGAAATGCATGTCATTTTCATAACATGCATGTTACCTTACCCTAAAGCTTTCCAAAAACCCAAAAAACTCCCTAAAGCTCACTTCCAAACTCTTGCATGCAAGCCTTCTAAAGCTCATCTAAAACCCCCCACAAAATAGGAAACCCTAATTTGCACTTCTAATCAGCCTACAAATTTCCAAAAATAGGCTATCAGTCCATAAAGAGCGTAGGGCTAAAATGGGGACATTACAACTCTTACCATCTCTATTATGTTAACATAACCATGGTGTGTGCAAAAAACCAAATCTATTCTAAATATTTAGAAAACAACCAGCTCAATATTCAATATAATATTATCCTCTATAGGAATAGTTGTTTCTATGACCAAACTACCCTCTATAGTTTTCTTCATCTTGGATTGCCACATAAGCTTCTTCTCCTTTGAATCTTCAATAGGTGTAGCAAGTGTGGCAAAGTTGATTTGATATGGAGTTCCTTTTCTAGGTCACTATTAATTTCACCCACTCCAATGCATCTTCCTCCATCTCTTGCTCACTCCAAGGCTCTCTAATGGGGATGAAATGTAATAGAATAGAAGATTTTTAATGTCCACAAGGCCAAAGATACCCTATGGGACAGCAGACTTTATCACTATTTTTTTCCAAAGTGTTGGTCTTATTCTATTTAATTTGATGATGAACACCCTTGTTTTCTCAATTGTCTCCTCTTTGAATAAATCTTGTAAGGAAGTTGCTGCTAAAATGTTGTAAGAGACTAGCTCTCAACCCGATCACCAACTGATACTGCTAAGTTTTTTTGTTTGTTTTTTGTATTTTGTGATTTTTGATGGTTTTTGCAAATAAAGGAGAATTGCAATTTTGCTCTAAAATGCTATAAAAATTCATAATAAATTCATAGATGGTAAATGAGCAACAAAACACTCCTCAGATGATGGCGCATATATTTATTAACCTTCTGGTGCCATACAATGAATTAAATTTGAACATATAAGAAAAAGGCAACACTTTTATTTCAAAGAAAACCTGATTATTGCAGCCGCCATTTATGAAGAAGAATCAGTACGGCCAAGTGAGATAATAACTTCTCCAGCCTCGAAGACGTTGCCAAACACTCCAGAGATCTAGGCGCCCCAGCTGTTGAAAGCAGAATTCACAAAGGCAAGTTGTGTCTGCCTACAGGTAAAGTACAACCCTTGCTGCAGCAAAGTACGACCTGTACCAGCAATAAAGAAAGTACAGTTGGGATAAATAAGACTCACAAACAACTGAAAATGATCCCCAATCAAGTCGCCTCTGGTAGCTGGAAGTAATCTCTTCTCAAACTTATTATGAAACTATCACAGTAAGCACAAATGCAACCTCTTAATGAAGTCACCCTTTCGACAAGCTTCAACTGGTATTGCACAGTCTCAGTATGCTTGATTCTGAAGAGGGAACGTTCTTCAAAACCCGTTGATCTGCAGAAACCCTTGTTTCACAAACCCCAATGCTCTCAGAGAGAATAAAGACAAATTAAAATGATCATCAATAATGAATTCGATTTGCCTTCAAGAGAAATATATATCTTCTCTTCAAAAATTCAACCCTTCTCCAAAAATCACTTAAGTGCATTTAATAATATAATAATTCGCCCCTTTTAGAGACTTAGGCAAATTATTAATAAATGGCGTCCCTTTTGATGAATAATTAAACTCATTTAATTATTATTTAATTCCCTTATTATAAAGTATTAAATACTTGATAATTTGCCATTTAATAATTACTTTAATATTTCATTAAAGTGACTTTATATTATAAAGTCAAATTAATAATCTTTAATAATCATTAAATGCCCAAGTAAACACTGTTTGCTCATCAAATCATCAAACTGGGTCGAAACTGAGCAGACCAACTGAACCAGGTGCCTTGCCATAAATAGCAACTCTTGCCTGCCTGACTTACTATAAATAGTAAGTATCCGTAAATCACTCTAAAAACGTCTGTCAGGGCCCAAACCTGAATCAACTGATGGAGTAATGTTCCCAAACGCTGGATAACTACCTCAAGTGATCCTCTAAACACATCTGCCAACCTACGACGATCTGAATGATAGGCTAACCTCTGAATCATCTGTTCTGCCTAGGAAGGGGACATTACAAATGCTTGTGTAATTAGCCTAGATGTCACTACAAGCTTCGCACTCTAAAATTTTTTTTTCATCTGATTCAACTACCCCACCTATACGAAAAACAAATTATCTCCTACCCTTCCACTTTGGGCCTTTTCCATCTGTATGTTTCACATCAAAGACAATGTTAGTCCTTAATTGACATATAAGAATCTTTGCTCTACAAGGGATATTTTGAATTTTCCCTTAAATAGGCCTTTTGTTGATGATCACAAGTGAGGTTAAATTCATCAAGGTGATATTTCGACTCTATGTTTTTCCCACAATAGATCTACAAAATTTATCTATAACAAAAGCATTTATTTCTCTTCTATCATTAGGACACGCATTCAAGTGAATGTTCAATTTGTTCATTCACTACATGTTTTGTTTCTCATTCAAAAATTATTTGATAACCACCTAGGGCCATTTATATGCTTCCATTTGCTCAATTTTTTCCAAATATTCTAGGAGACGAATGATACCAATTGCTTCAATAGGAAATGTACCAACCTGAGCTGGAAGGATCTCACAAGGGACTAAAGCTTCTACATTTTTGGATTCTCTATTTTTTCTTCCATTTTATGCCTAAGATGCTACTATGTAATGTCCCCTATTTTACCAATATTGTTTCATGAACATTTAGCTAGTTTCTAAATTTTCTTGTAATCTTCTAGGGGTGTTGTGGAGAACTCCAAACTTCTTGGAGAGCACAGGTTTAGTCTTTCTTAGTTTTCGTCAGTGGTACACGGGGATGCGTCCCCTACCCTTTTGCCCCCCGTACCTGTACCGGGGACATTTTGAGGACGGGGGATGCCTTGGGGACATTTTTTAGGTGTCCCCAAGAAGTTTCCTTTCTTTCGAAACGTCCCCGAACAGCAGGGATGGCAAGGGGACGACCTACCGTCTCAAGGACAGCCAGCCATCCCCTTTTTTTAGAACTCTGAAATTAAAAATGCTTATTTTTTTATTGTTTTTAAGTGGACCCCACACTCTCCCAAGCCTAAAATGAAACATAAAACTTGCTTTCAAAGCCATTTGAGTTAATTTTTAAATTCTAAAAACAAATTGCAGCTAAGAGGAAAGTGAGCAAGAGAAAAATTGGCAATGACTCGGACTCTGTCTGATTTTGATGCAATGTTGGCAAATGTCGAGTAGAGGCAGCCATCATACTTTCTATTTCTATGGTTTGGACATTTGTGACTTTGTCATTTTGACATTTGTAGCGCAAACTTGTAGCCTTAGTGCATTTTATTTTTAAAATTTTATATCATATGCACATTGATTGTTTGACATGAATTATGGAAGCAATTAAGTAGTTGTAGTATTAATTTGTTCGACTCTATAATTTATACGTCAATATGATTGGTGATTACATTTGCAGCTTTATCAATGTTCATTGTTATGATTATCATTACTCGTATGAATATCTGAAATTTCCCTATATATATACCCGTCCCCCCGTCCCCAAAAATCCCCTAAAAATATGCCATCCACGAAACACATCCCGCATTTGCAAACCTGGAGCTGACTATTTACTTAGGCCAGCAGTTGAATAACCATTCTATAGCACAGTTTGAGAGTGTTGGTGCTGTGTCCAAGCGAAGAAGTTGATGAAACTAGCCTTGGGAGTGCTGGACATGAAGGGGTGAAGATTTCTGGGTTTTTTGGATGCTGCCCGAACTTGTTGAAATTGTATCATTTCAGACCCTGCTGCCATGTTTCTTGTAGGAAAGCAAGTGTTGCAGACCTACAACATCTGACTTGTTAATCCCAAGTACACTTGTGTTGGGTACTTGACTATGTTAGTCATCCATATGATTGTGTTCATTGGTAATGGCACATCTTTCCTAACTATGTTGGTTTTAATGTATTGGATGATTGGAAATGACTTTATCAATGCAAATTTGTACCAGCACTATTTATTGTAATTGACCTTTTGGGATAGCAGAGATTTCATTGTTGTGTGTTGATGTTGAGTCTTCATATTTCTACAAATCGAAAAAAAAAAAAAAACCTAGGGTGGTTATTACATACTAGCCCATAATTCGCACCCAAAAATGTCAGTGATTGGAAGCAGTTGTTGAAAAGGGATAGGTTGAATAGGAGATGGAATCAAAGATTCTAGGTGAATGGATGTCAATGCAACATCCATGGGAATGTCAAAAGAAGGTGGCCTGATAGGTGATAGAAGAGGATAACTAGAAGAGATGGGAGTTGGAAATAAAGGAATAGATGACATAACTGATGGTTCATGTTGAATAGGTGTAAAAATAACAGGCCTCTTCTTTGCAGTCAACCTCAAATTGCCTACCTTCAAAGCTATCTCTGTCTTGACAATTGCCTCAAAATAAAAAATAACTTAAATTTTGATTCAGTATTGTAGTTCGTAGCAGAGGAGGGCAGGAGCTTGCTTTGTAAATTTTTGTAGTGAGAGTGAATTTGCAGTCACTATTCAATTACATTTTTCAATTTTATAATTCAATTTTCTATTTTCAAAATTCACTAAACTTGGAAACAAAAGTTGAATCAAAAATTTTCAAAGAAGTTGAATTAACATCATTGAAATAAGTTGAATTGACACTATAAAAAGAAACTTTGCTATGGGAAAAATCAAAATGAACACATGAAGACAACCTAGATCAACAGATTGGGAAAGATTTTAATGTGCAAGTTCTAGCTCCTGCACATTTCATAATTTCATGATTTATCTTTATAACAATTGTTTGCCTTCTTGTATTTATCAAAGCCAAGTTATAGGAAATATATGATTCACTGTTTTGATTGCAAAAGTGGAGGAGTTTTGTGGCATGTATAGAGCTCTTTTAACTTTGCCTTCAACATTAATTTTCTATGAAAACCTCCAACCAAATCAGAGTGGAGGAAAAAGTTGAATCTCCACAATCATCAAAAGTGTGAGTTCCAAGGATTATTTCTGCAGGAAGTGACATAATGGGGGGTCTCATGTAGACTAGGAAGCCACTCCACACTGAGTGATAGCCATTTGACAGCATGGCTTACCACCAAGTCATAGAAGGCTTTTCTTTTAAATGATGTACTTGTTCCCTTCCTCTGAGGTTTGCAACTGGCATTGCAGTATTTGTCTTCTTCAAAACCCTTTGTAGCCTCTCTGTCTCCCTCCCTTTGATTAGTACAATTGTGAAGATCAAAAGACGTAGAAGCAGCACCACTACAGCTAGCATGCATCTTAGTCGTGCCTACCAACTGTGTACATATCCATTTTTTTCTCTCTGTTGGTAGTTTACAAATGCTCTTGCTGCCATAGTACAAGTTTTAGTCCTAAACTTTTTCATTCAGGAATTTTTGGGAGTTTCAGGTTTTAAATTGAGGAATCATTTTAATTCTTTAGGTTGGAATTTAAAATATGGTTGAATGCTTTCAACTTGGAGCTATTATAAAATAGTATGGGGTGTTTTATATGGTTGGGAGTTTTTTTTATCAAAACCATAGTATTTTTTAGTTAAAAGGGGGATGTTATATCAATAAGTGGATAGTTCATTTAGGCAGTTATTTTATATATTTTTCCACTTTAGAGGGGCATTAAATATTTCAAGCAATAAGTCATTTTTTATTTTTAATTCAACCAAAAGTCCAAAAATAAAAAATAAAAATTGAAAACCCAAAAGAAATCACAGCATTTAGTATACATGATGCCTCTACTTCATGTTTATGGGTCAAGCCGTCATGATTGAACTACTACATCTAATGCCTAGCATAGCTTCAACAATGGAGTCTATGGCTTGGACCCTATAAATCATTGGGGAGAAATAAGGACCTTATCATTTTCATTTTGTTAACCTTTGTTTCCCATTCATCATTATTGTAAAACAAAAATCCTAACTAATGGAAATTTGATTTCGTTCTAAGCTAGTGCTATTAATAGCATGAATACTTTTCGTGTGTAGCCTAAGTGCTACATGCCTCTATTCTCTCATGTGCTTTAACATCCCTTTCACCTATTGATGGGTATATCGAAAGGACTAGCTTCTTCCACATACTAACGAGTATACCAAACAGGCAAGCACATCAAGAGGTTTGGTACAGTTGTCTAGAGATATATAGAAAAGGAAACTTTTGGAATGATAAGGAATCGATCCATCTCTATATGATAATAAAAGTCATTAGATGTGAATTGTATTCTCTCCAAGCTTTATCAATGGAACCCACCTCATATGTGTTTGTATTCTTTATAATCGCGTTCACAAAATACACCAATGGCATGTTATTCTTGTAAATTAACATCAGTAACTAACAAGAAGTGGAGTTATTATCGAAATGTTGGCATCAATACAAGCCCCTATTTTTGCAATTTTGCAATCAATACAAGATATTGTAGCAAGAAATCAATAGGTTGTAAGATCAATTACAAGATTAGACACCCAATGCCTCAACATAGAAGAAAGATGTCGACAATGGTGTTGTTTCTTCAAGCAATTCAACTCATAAGGCAAGAAAAGAGAATAAGTCCTTGAAAAACAAAATTAAGCCCCTTCAGGCAAGATGACTTAGAAGGTAGGAAAAGATAAAAATTCCTTGAAGAAAAGTATTGAGCCCTCTTCTATGTCATAGAATAGTGATGTGCCTAGATTAAAAAGTGTGTTGTCAAAAGTCATCATGGATACAATGTCTATTAGCCCTATTGTTGAATCTTCACCTATTTTGTGAGTTTGTGAGACGATAAAACTGAACAAAAATCATATTGGTCTAGGGTATATAGCTGTTGTGAAATTTCAAATACTAGAATATTCTAAACATATCAAATTTGTCTCTAAAGGTATTCAAAACAATAGGCAAGTTGAGTCTTTGCCTATTGATCAGCTATGTGAAACTTACAAATTGCCAAGTCAATCAAAATCAACTTGTACGAAAACCCATCAAGTCCAAACATGTAATTGTGGGCATCGAGGTCATACTTCTAGTGATTGCTTTTATCTGCATCCTTGTCTACCATGTGGTCAACACACACACATTCTGCAAAACAATATTATGTAAGAAATCCTCCTACAAAATCAATAAGCCATATGCATTTTGGATGGGTAGATTATTCCAAATAGCAAATTGAGGCTCACCTTTTGTCAAAATCCTATAGGAGAGTCCAATCCACCATTTCAGATGATGGCTTGTCTACTCCTATCGCAGACATTGTCAATCCATTTGATAATGATCTCAACATTACAGATATTGTTGAGCATTAGAACAAGAGCTTGTTGAGCTTGTCTACTCATGATGTGAAAGTTGTTGTCAAGTTGATATGAGCTTAGCATTGCAGATATTATTGATACTTGTACTATAGGTGACAACCTACTGTGAAAATTGTAAAGTTGCATCCAGTTCCTAGAAAGGATAATCATGCACTCAATCTCTATGGTGTCAATAGGAGCAATGACTTTTTGGACCTATGATTTCCCATTTAATTGAGATATTGCAAATGAACACGTTGATATCACTAGATACTTAGTGCAATATAGATTTTTTGAGGCTGTGGAGTTGATCATACTTTTGCACTTGAGTTGTAGGTCGAAAACTTGAAAGGGCAGCTTACAAACTCTTCCCATTAAGTTGGAAACCCAAAAGGGTGGCATAATGGAGGCAAGTGATGAAAACTTGAGAGGGCATCATTGAGTTGTGCATTTCTATACACAAGTTCATATATGTTCTCTTTCTAGGGGGGCCTTTCCAACAACTCTGCATTCTCATCTTATAGGGGGGTCTTCAAGATACAAATTTTGAGTTCTTCAAGCTTGACACTAGGAGATTTCTCACATTGTCCATTGAGGACTTGTCATTGCAACTTATCAATATTGCATCTCAACAAATAATGTTCAATTCAGCACCTAAACACTTGAGATTGCACACTTCATTTTAGTTTTTGATAACTATGTGTGGAGCGAGATCATCATATACCTTCATATTTTACAAAGTTTTTCTACCACAGGAGCAATTTTTCATGTCGACATTATGGATGATAAGTGGTCCACATTTTTAGCTTGATAGAAAGTTAAGTCATTCACTGCATACTTCAACACACTTTTGGGTTCCTATTGGGTACAATCAACCGAGGCTATTCAATTTTCAAGTCACATAGTATAGTTGAGGCACTTTTGGACTACTCATGAATGCCATCAGCCTGGGTACTCCAATTTTTACTCATAGAAATGACAAAGAAAAAAGTTGAACAAGCTTCTACAAATTTCATCACTCAAAATAGAAAATAGTGATGAAATACAAAGTTGTAGAAGGTTATTCTATTTTCTACTTTCTATTTTCTATTTCGAGTGATAAAATTTGTAGAAGGTTGTTCAATTTTTTTCGTTGTCATTTCTATGAGTAAAAGTTGGAGTACCCATGGTGATGGCACTCATAAGCCCACTTGAGCAAGGCCACTATCCATAAACTTCCCAGCCACTTTAATTTTGCTTTTGATTTTCTCATCCAAATTTAATCCTTCATACTAACATGATAGGTCAGTCTCCTTGACTTTTGGAAATTCACAAATGAGCATGGATGGTACATCCATGGAAAGCAACGAATATTGCATGGTTGCAAAAGTAGGGTTAGTTGTTTTGTCTACTTGGTGGATGGAATTAGAACACTCTTATACCATTGTTTCAAAACTGGCCGATATAGGTAGTGCCTTTCTTGACAATCTCAAAAAATGCTTAATGGCAATACAAATACCTCAGCCAATTACTCTAAATTTGCTGATTTTAATATATATATCCATTGTGAAATGTAAGGACGTGTATTTATGATGGACTTGCTTCCATTGTAAATGCTAAGACGGGCTTATTAAATATTTTACTGCTAAAACCCTGCTGTTATGATGACTTCCTGTTATTGATATCACTGTTTTCTGTCAGACTTTGGTGCTGCTCTGCTGAAATGACTGTTATATACTGTTATACAATGCTTTAGAAGTCATTGCTCATCTTGGAATGACTGCTGCCTCTGCTATTCATTGTTAGGACTGCTGCTGCTCGTGCTCTGCTGTAGCATTCTGCTGTTTGCTGTTAGAAGGATAGCTGTGATGTGAAATAAGGATTTGAAGGCATGTTTAAACAGAGCAGCACACTTTACATGAGGCACCAATGCTGCTAAATATGTCACTGCTTCATATTTTTCTTTCTTAAGTCTGCTATTTTAGGAAGGATTTCAATGCTTGGGCACAGTTCTATATATATCAGACCCTTCTTGATTGTGAAAGGTGAAATTTGCATGAATGGATGCCTCCCTCAATAAATAGATGCCTCTCTTGCCAAGTGCTGGTTGGCTGACTAGTATAGGCACCTCTATTATTAGTTTTGTGGCCTATATGTGGTATCTGCTTCACAATGTGTGTATGCTTTCAAAAGATGAAATGCCCATTACTTTATTGAGGGGTGCACAGAATATAGAAAATCAATCTTTAAACTCTTCCAACTATCGGCTACCTTCATAAGTGTCCACCGCAGACTTCTAGTAACTTGTTTGATCCCTCCCTATACATGTGGACACCTAACAATACAAACACAATTTTTTTGCAGAATCATGTAATACTTCACAAAGTTGCACACCTTTCTTCATAGTCTTCATGCCTTTTGTGTGTGCAAATCAAAAATACGAAATGTAACTCAGATTTCTTATGCTATCACCACACCATTGTTGCAGATACAAAACACTATATTATACATTATTTCATTTGGTTGTTTTCCATTTGCGTTTAAATTTGCACCTTTTAGTGCAACACAAACAGTAGAGATGTGCAATAGAACTGGTCTTCGAATTAGAAGGGAAAACTCCCTATAAAATAAAAACTTACCTACTGCAAACAATATGTACTTGCAGTTTACAATCTTTACAATGTTTTTCTTGGGATTTCATGTTCAAACTGAATAAAATTTAAATATGCATATTTTTGGGTTTGCCAAGTGTAAAAGGCTGAAATGCTCTTTCAACACAAGGCATAGGATTTTATGTTTTTTGTGTTACATCCCTTTTATCTTGAACAAATTATGACAATAAAATTATGGTCGTTATGTTAGTTGTGATAAACTACTGTTCATGAGAATGTGAAATTGGGAAAAGAATTTTTAATTTATATGTTCTAACTGCAAGTTTCAATGATTTTCTTATATATGTGAAAAGTGAATGAGTTGATGAGTTTATATTTAAAAATATATATATATACATGTTGAGAACAATCTAACCCTAATTCCTTGTCAAGTGGTTGCAGGATTGCCAACAACTCGAGGGAAAGGGAAATATCATCAAGGAGAGGATGTAGTTATTAAAGGATCAAAATATCATCAAGCCTGGAGTCGATGTAAGATAGCTATGTTGAAGTCGTAACCTTGGCTGTTTATCACTTAATTATATAATAAGAAAAAAATAAGTCAACTTAAATAATATATATCTTCGTTCTCCTCTTAAACGCATTTTTGTAATGTAAAACGAAATTAAATAAAGATGCAAAACATTGGAATATCTTTTTTTTTAAAAACAGACGTAAGTTTCAGTTGAGGCAAGACCCATTTATGTTTGTGGTAGTAACCTCTGCCACCCTGGCCTCATTCTTGAATGAAACGTCCAAAGGAGAATTCATGCAGACTCATTTCGGGAGTTTTGGGATTGTCTTGGTATTTTTTTCTCGAGCCTACACCTCTTTCAGGCTTGCTTCCTCATCATTGGCATTCGCATTCTTCTTGTAGGGATTCTTTGTCAGTATCAGCAATCAAATTGTCTTGCTTTTATGTTTTGCATTCCCGAATTCACCTATTCCACAATTCAAATCTTCTCATACTTTGTATCTAAATTTTACTTGCTTGGGATCCTCATTCAGTATCCGCATTTGTTTGTCTTGTTCTTCTTTTCGGCTCTCTTTCTCTCCTCTCTTCCAGTCGGCTTCATATCAGGTGGCACTCTTGGTTATCTTACCATTGAGGATATCGTGGAAGAGCAAAACCATTTAGTTCAAGCTCCACTTTTAGGTGGAAGTAATTTGAATTCTTGAGTAAGCTACTCTTCTGATCAGCAAAGAATCTTGATGGCATTGTCACCTATCTAGTTCATTAGAGGGAAGAGTCCAGAGCTATTTCGAGCTTCAAACCCGTGTAAACAAGCATGTGAGATAAGAACCTCTCTTTTTGCTTTAATGTTATTTATGAATAGCTCAATTAAACCCATAGTGGATTCGCCTTGATCTATAGTGCGAACATTTTAATCTTGCCCTATGAATGTTATCTTGATTTCGAATCTTGAAAAGTCTCTATGTCGTTTTGTCGAAATACTCTATCTCTTTTGGGTTATGATTTTGTCTCGTTGCCGACCTTGCAACCGCTATGCTTGTGTGTTCTCTTCTTCTCTATTAATTGGATGCCAACATTATACTTTGTATTTAAGCTTCGAACCGGAACAAAGCATGGAACTTTAAAACTTGTGATTTGCTTGTCAACTCTTTTTCTACCACCGCGAGCTTCTGCATTCTTCTCATCTCTGTTAAACTTGAGATTCATCATGATTCAGTTTCTCTTCAGTCATTGAGTCGAGTCTGTCCCATACGCTTTTCATTGTCTTATAAAAGAAATTATATATACATACGTTGAACTAAAGTGTTCTACCATAATTGATTACAAACTATCATACTATCTGTTGGGTGAAAATAGTGTAATCAACTTTTCAACAGATTACGCCATCTAGACTTCAACCACAGCTGTGTGAGATATGATTTCTCCTCTCGGAAAGGGGAGGCGCCCTTCTTACTGCTAATTGGAAGTTGTAGTAAACTTAAAAGGAATACTTACAAAATGTACACTGTACTCATGAAATGGGGGGTGGGGGGGGTGTGTTAAATTCATACTTCTCTCTTTTTTCAGAGAAGATGTTTACAGTGCTTCACGATGAAAAGCTTTAGATTTGAAATAACTTAAACTTAAACAATAGCAGTAATGCCAATATTCCTATCTTGACAAAGCATAGCTTAGAAATACTAGGTATGATTTATAATAACAAAAGATAAAAAAGAAAAGGGAAGGCTCACGAAGGCACAAAGTCATTCCGTAGCCTTTTCAATGTTGGATCCTGTAATGATATCGTTCATTGTATTAGAAGCACAAAGTCTTCTTAGACAGAGCGATTCCTCGAACAGCATGAATGATTACAAGCACAAAGTCTTGTAGATCCTTCAACAAAAATCTTCAAACATAAACAAATCCAAATGATAATGTAACACAAAGTTTACATCAACCACTTGAAGCCCTTTCAATCTCATACACAAATCACTATTCATATAATCAACACACAAGATAATCGATTCCAACACAAAGTCTGGTATGCAATCCTCTTCTTTATTGATTAGATCTGAATCCACAATATTGAACACAAAGTCTCAATGCTTGTTTCAAAAAGGCAGCACTTCGTTGCAAAATATCAAAAGGTAACTATTACAAAAGAAATCCCTCTTATTTATAGAAAGGAGCGAAGAGAAAAATTAGGGAATCAGATGAGTAAAAATAGGAAACCCTAATCTAACTAAGTGTTATTTATTTCAACATAATTGCACCTCATATTTTGGTGCAATTACATTTTACAAAAAGACACCTAAAGTGTCAAAAACTATTTACAATGTGCAAAATAGGGGACACCAAAAATGGCGAACACTGGAGACGAAAAGAAGACTATTGTTCTTTGCACTGAGCGCGGAAGTCTTCATATTTCTTTGTTGTCTCTCTCATGAACTTTTCGTCTGGCCCGACTGTATAATCCACCAGCGTGTGTATTTTGGTAATCAACTTCTTTGCAGATGAAGAAACCTTTTTAAACCTTTCAAGATGAGCCTTGAAACAATCAAGTGAAAGCCGCAGATCACATACAATGTGCATGGTGTTTTTGGTAAAACCTTTGTCATCCACTAGCTTCATGAAGGCCTCTTTATACACTTGAATTATTTCGCTGAGGGGAAGGAAGGTGTGCTCGTCATCAAGGAGATCACCCGGCAACTCTTCCATTCCATTTACCAGAAGAACCCGGTAGCCTTCAACATCTTCTTGTACCTGGTGAATGTCATCAATCAAAAACTTCAATACCTGGATTCTATGTTTGAGCGATTCTTTCACTTCCACATATTTCTCCTTATCAGGTATTACTCCATTCTTTACCAATTGCCTGATCTTGGATTCTTTCATTTGGTGCCATGACAATAAAGTCCTTTCCATCTGATGTAGATCCCTCACAAGTGATCCTTCCTCTTTATTAAGCTCAGTCTGTAGCTGTGCTACTTGTATTTTCTTCTCACTTGCGGTGGTGATGACCTGCGTCCCATGGTCTATGATCTCTTCAATGAACTCATTTAAGACTTTTCCCTTGGCTGCAAGCTTTTCTGCCATTTGAACAGCTGGTTCTTCGACATTTACCAAGGTCATAGATTGGGCATCACCCATTGAAGATCCCACTATGTTTCTCAAGATGTTCGCATAGCGTTCAGCTTTCCCCTTGTATAGATTTTTAGTTTGCTCCATCTTGTCAAGCCTTCCTGCAAGAGCATCTAACACTACTTGGGCATCTGCTTTTGCACTTTCATTTGTTACCTTCCCAAGTTGTATTCTTTGTATGGTATAATCTTCCATGTTTACATCTCCCTCTGGTTGTGGAGGAAAACCTACCTCAACAAACTTCTAGCCAACTTTATCAACCTGGAGTCTAGACAACACCTTAGCCTTTTTCTTTTCCTTGTTCTTGGGAGCAGGTATTTCTTCCAAGTCCAGCTCATCGGGGGAGATCATCTTCTTTTTTCGCTTAGGAACCTGCAACACCAACCAAGGAGGGAGGAAAGAAGTATACACATCACTTGTTACTGCTAATTCCTGAGCTGCAGGGGCTCTTTGAGGAATAGTTGAAAAAGTAACTATGGGCACCGTTGTAGTCATTATGGGCCCAGTTGTCTGTACGCTAAGCTGACTCTGCAAATACTCATTCATGAATCTGTTAAACTTAACCTCCGAAGAAATGTCAAAAGATGGAGATGACAAACTAGGGAGAGAAACTGGCGACCTAGATAGGTCATTGATATTTTGAGCTTGGCCAACTGCAGAAGAAACCAACACCGTTGACACTACTGGTAGCGAAGAAACATCTTCTACTCCTGTAAACGTGATAGGAAGAGGAGAAGAAGGAATGGGTGGAACAGGAGATTTAGGAATTGAAAGAGTGTGAGGAGGTGAAGATACTGGAACCTGTTCGGTTTCTCCTCGAGGAGGGGACAAAACCTGCTCATCCTCTTGGTATTCCTCAACCTCTTCTGCTGATTGCTCTTCTCCTTCATTTGATTTAGTTTCTCCAGAGTTCTCATCATCTAATTCTTCGGATTCAAACTCTGTATCTCCTCCTTCCTCATCCGAAGATAAATCCTCGGAAACAAGCTCCCTCTCTTCTGCACGAGATGTGGTAGCCCTTGTTTCTTGTATTTCAGTAGTTTGTGGAGTATTTTTCCCCACAGTGAACTTAATCCTTGGGCCTCTTCGTGACAAAGAGGGAATCACGGCCTATTTTTCTTTGGCGCGAGATTTTGGCGGTGGACTAGGTTTCTCTTTAGGAAGCTCACCTTCAGAATCTATCTTGAAGGCTTTTATCTGATGGCCATGCTTGTGAAGCCATTCAGTTGTGTTGTGTAGGATAGGGGCCAACCTTTCCCTCATGTAAGTACATTCTTTTTTGGACCATTGTACTGGAGGCGAAGGTTTCCCAGCGATGTTGTCCTCATCATAGGCAAAATTGAGGACGTCACCTGGATCTGTGAAATCTTCAGGCAAATCAGTTATTTGGAGAGCCTTGATTTGATCAACTGTCAACCTGCAAAAATCCATTTTACGTACATCCTCTTCATCTCTACACTCTGCCCATATGTCTTCAAAATGGTAGACATGGTTGTGACCTTTCTTGAGTTTCTTCTTGACGTCCCTAAAGTCAAAGTCACGCCTGTACCTGTAGGTCTTGATAGTATTTATGGGCATCTCAGCTGAAACATTATTGGCCTTCTGCACAGTTCTTATCGTGTATCTGCCAATGGTTAATGGAAACTTAAAACCTAGCTTATGATTCTAATGTCGTTCCTTGCGCACAGAAATTCATTGCCTGCACAACTCCATAAGAATCCATTTATCTGATGGGTATCTGGGAAGCATATAAGGGCATCCTGTGAAACAACCTACCCTTATGTAAGTAAAGGTTGGAAATTGTAGAAACACACATCCCACCTTGCTGACTGCCTTGTAAGCTTCATCTGAAATCCTCTTCTTCTCCAGAGTTGGATCAAAAGTGAACAGCAAAGGAGCAAAGAAAGCATCTGTGACTCTCCTAAAATGGTGGAAGCTTTCCCTCAGGTTCAATTGGTAATAGTAGTCATAGATTGGGGTAGAATGTCTATTACCTCTAGTAGATAAACCTGGAAACTACCTCATTACTGCTTCTAAGTACACCAAGAAGGAAGTCATATAAAACTTTAAGGTGGTGGCACCTTGATCAGCTGCTCATGGATTTCGTCACTGATCTGTGTTCCCCAATCAATGTGTACTTTCCTCCTTCGGATGATCCAGATGTATTCATACATCCAATCTTGAAAATAAGAGGATCCAGGCAAACCCTTGACTCTGCTTAACAAGGTAATCATATCTCTTACATCTTCTTTGAAGTCACTCCTGGGGAGTCCCTTAGGCCACCTAGAAACAACATGTCTTCAACCACTGTGAGTTAATCAATGTTTTGGCCTTGACTGGATCATTGTCAAATATTTCTTGAGCTCTCTGGATTGTGATAGGAGTGTATTGTTCCATTTGTGAAACTTTGAAGACTATGTCAAAGAACTCACCGTCAAGCCTCATTACAACATGACCTGCTGAATCCCTTACAGTTCTGTCTTCTTGAATGTAGTGTGCAGCTACCTGAAGTACAAACTCCGTGTGATGAGCTGAAGTTGGGAAAGTAGAAACCATATGAAGGTTGCTATGTACAATGGCTTTCAGATTCTCATCCCACGGCCTCTGTTGGATCCTCCTCACGAAATCTGCCATATCTTGATGGCCAATCTCAGTGTCTTTGATTTCATCCACCTTGGACAACACCACAGTCGGAGAGAAAACGCCCTGGTACTTATACTTCATCTTCCCCTTATCTTTAGGAGATGGTGATGGTGTTTCAGCTAACATTTACGAGAGCAGAGAACGATGTATTTCTTATTTCCAAGGATCTTTGATGGAATTGCAACAATGGCGGATGCAATGATTGTCAGGAAATATGTCACATGGGGAAGCGTGAGATGAACATGGCGATATGGAGTCACTGTGTTTTGGCCGTGTGGTGTGGAAAACGAGGAGCAAAAATGAGCATGGAGGCAAAAATGAAGAGAAAACACTATATCGAGTGTTGGAGAAAAATTGCAGATTTTGGTGCTCGAGCGGTGAAAATCACCGCTCGAACATCGAAATGATATTTCATTTTGGTGTCGAGGCGGTGAAAAACACCGCTCGAGCACCAAAGACTTGGAGTTTCGGGAGAGACAATGTTGGTGTCGAGGCGGTGAAAATTAGCGCTCAAACACTGACACTGCAAAACAGTTTGGTGTCGTGGCGGTGAATTTCACCGCTTCGACACCTGGGTACTTCTATGTGTGGGTGTCGTGGCGATGAAAATCACCGCCAAGACACCAGTATTACTTGGTGCCTTCGTGCGACAGCGTCGAAAAACCCCGCCTATACACCGAGGGAAAAAAGAAGGCCGACGCGCATGAAGGTAGGGAGAAATTCGCCATGACAGTTGCGATAATGATTGTGGAAAAACGACAATAAAAGAAACGACGAGGACACGGAGGGAGGAACGAAAAGAAATGATAGATACAAGGTGACATGAACAATGGGAGGAGAAAAACCAAAGATCGACGCAAATAAAACAAAAGCATTTAAAACTAGAATAAAGGAAACCAACAACCGAAGGAGAACGAAAACATGAACATACCTATGACAGCTATGACGAAGATCACAGTGCAAACCGCGTACTTTGAGGAAAAACCAAAACTCGATCTCAATGGGAGGCAGCTCGCGATGGCCCGGAAGCAAAGTATGGAGAGAGTCACTTAGCGAAAATGAGGAAATAACTCATGATTGAGTTAATAAAAACCTAAAAAATAACTTAAGTCGTGTGCATTGAATGCGGTAGGGAACTTAGACTTAACTCACAAATAGGTGCTCGAGTGGTGAAAATCACCACTCGAGCACCAACTTAAAAATAACTTAAGGTGCAACGGCGGTGATTTTCATCGCCCGAGCACCAAGTGTTGAAACTAAAGATAGGTGCAATGGCGGTGAAAATCACCGCCGTTGCACCAAAAACAGTAAAAGTAAAACGGTGCAACGGCGGTGAATTTCACTGCCCGAGCACCAAAAACAGATTAAAGACTTAACTCCTAGGTTCACAAGGAGTCAACTTTTAAACTCGAAACTCGAGCCTGTCGTCACCTACCCAGACTAGGTAGGATTAAAGACTTCGTAAAACGAGTTTTGCCTCATTTTGTGTGCTTGAAACACAGTCTTAGGAAACGGACTAGTTTCGTAGGGGGGTTATCCGTGAATTGAGCGCTGCTAGATTCTGTGATAACACTATCCCTTGCGTGTGAGAAATGAACCAATTAACCCTAAATGTGGGTCAAATTATGAGTTGAGTCAATATTTATATATTCTCAGATGCTATGAAATAATGTCGAGCAATGGTGAGAGTGCTAACAACACGAGATATGTGCTCTTTTTTGATAAAATCCTTGGCCAAGGTTATGATGCTTAGTATAAGCATTTGTCAACTATCAAAAACCAGATATACCCTTGGTCAGAATGGTCTTTCTAGTTAGCAGTACCCTATAGTGAAGGATCGACCAGGGTAGTATAGGTTCTTGACACCAGGCTCAAATGGCATGATGGTATTTATGTGATCCTTTATTGATCACCCTCATGAAGGGTCGGGTTTCTTCAATTGAAGAAACACGGAAGACCAGTAGGTCTTTGGTTGGGCAAAAAACCCCTTGATGATATCTCTTTTTCCCTTGAAGACAAAGTCTTGCTCAAGCATTCTGACAGGAAGCCTTCAGACTGTACCTTCTTGTAACTCTCTCTCTCTCTTAATTTCAGTTATAAATACTTTAGCAAGTTTATTTCATAGCTGTAATAAATGTTCTTTACATTTTGAATGTAATGGTAAAGTTAGTTATTATCCGACTGGGTTTTTCAATTATATAAACAGTTAATTATTTCTTTTCAGCTGAAATTGAAAACTAGAAGTTAGTTGATGAATTGTTATTGTTCAGATTGTTTTTCTTTTCCGTTCGATGTTGCAAAGGAAACCCTAATAAGAAAACTAGTTAGTTACACTTCAGCTGAATCTGGTAGTTAGTTACCATTTTAAATTTGTAGATTAGAAAGAGTCTTACATTTTGAGTTAAAGAAATTTGTGTTGCTACATGCTTTCCTTGTTCAACTAAATGCAAAGATTGAACAATACAAGTACACATATTGAGGTGAATAGATTAACACATAAACACTAATTTTGTGGTTAAGTTAAATGGACTTGGTACAAAGCCATGATCTACACCTTCAAACTCACCATAAATAGAAAGCTTCCAAATTCATTGCTTAGCACGCATAGCAAGACATCTCAAAAGAACATTTATAAGGAAGATAGGTATAATAAATGTCATTCAATGATTAACAATAACACTGAATACTCAAAGAATAGCAACTCCAACAATATGTAGGAGTGAGAATTACCATTGATAATATAAGTGCAAAATAGCACTTAATACTATTTTATAAAGCTATTGTATGAAATTAAATAAAAATCTAACTGCTATTTCTACCCAAAGGATTACTAATTGCGTGAAATGCAAGTTTATTACAAAATCCTATTCTGTGATACTAAAAACAAAACCATGCAACCTCCAATTGAGCTATAGATTGAGTTTATTACAAACTATAATTTAATACTAAAATTGTTCACATGGCAAGAGATCTAAAACTAGCTAACTTCAGGATATAAATAGCTTCAACAAAAAATAGCACAGTCCAAAATATGTTCTATTTGAAAATCGTGATGGCTACTATTTTTAGCATGGGCTAAAAATAGACTTCTTGATAAATGGCTCTAGATGATTTTGTAGCTTTTCCTTTGATTATGGCTAACCCTATAAAAACCTTGAAAAATCTACTTTGAAATTTTCAATCCTTTGATAGGGCTCTAGATGATTTTGTAGCTTTTCCTTTGATCATGGCTAACTCTATAGAACCTTGAAAAACCTACTTTGACATTTCCAGTCCCTTTGATAGGCGTGCACTTTTGCTTTAACACACACCAATACACTATAAAATAGTCTTTGAAATTGCATTTTGATTTCCTTTGTATAGGTGGCCACTTCATCACCAAGTGCGCACCTAATAGCTGTGATTTTTTAATATCAAATTTTTCCTGTATATAGATGCACCTCTCTACCTAAACACACACCAAACAATGGGGTTTTCAATCTTTGATCTGAAGTAAAATTTGGTTTGTTGAGACCAGCACTTGCACTCAAGTGCACACCTAACAATGAGTTTGAACTTGTTTTGAATTTTTCATTTATTGGGGTGCACACCTCACCCTATGCATGCACCTATACGTTGGAATGTGATCACAACTCATGCTAGTTCTTAAGTAGACACGTCTATACTTTCCCATGCACACCTATGCACTAGCTTCCTTCTAAAGAGTGAATTCGCTTCTTTAACTAAGGTGTGCCTCTATATTTCCACACGTGCATATGAACAATCCATGCCTTGTATAGGCATGCCTCTAATCCTTGACACAGAACTAAAAATTGAGCTGGGTGTTATCAAGAACAATCCTAACCTTTGAAACACATCCCTTTGTATAGATGTGTGAAGTGTCCCACCCCAAATGGAACAATCTCTATTGTGATTTAGCTCAGATTTTTATATTTATCATATGAGGCATTTTGTCAAATACTTTGCAACATACTAAACTGGGTGTTTCAGAGGTTATAGAAATTACAAATGAAATACAATAAGAGCAACAAGAGTATTTCCACGCACCAAATTAATCTGCTGATTATATATTCTTTCAATACATTGAATTGGCACAAATAACCATTCACAATGATTTTACTAAGCATCAGCAATTTTCTGAGTTATATATCAGACATACATAATTACATTGGTGATTAGAATATCAAAATACCCATATTCATGAATGCATACAATTGTGTTTCCAATGGACAGTTCCAGCTAGAGAGATTACAATTTGCCTTGTCAGTAAACTACAGAATTTTCTGATTACTATCAGCAATGCACACTACCGAAGGTAAGGGTATTTCATGACATAAATACCAGTCTATTGCTGCTGTAGGTGATTCCAGTGATAGTGCTGATCTGTATGCAACTCTAGAATAGATGCCAAGTCTGAATGTAGTCCCACGACCTCCTAAGATGACTTCTACGCTGCCCAGACATACACAGCAGCCACAAACTGATCACCAGGACTCATAAATCTGATACATTCGCCTCTCTACAATCTGTCCAAAAGCCACGTTTTCACTCAAAATGCTTCCAAACCCTAGTGCCTAGGGTTTCTTTTCTCCACATAAAGAATACTTCTGATTTGCAATATTAATATATTATTCAAACCCTTGCTTTTCAAATATTCAGTAAATTATCAAACTCCTGATAAATTCTTCAAACCCTAGCTTTGAAGCTTTGCTGTAACTCTTTGAAGCACAAGCACAATCCCTACAATGGAATTGTCTGCAAGTTGTTCTTCCGGAGGGGCTACATCCCCAAAAAGCTTGAGATTTTCAGACTCTCCAATCTTCAGCAAAACTCTTAGCCAAATTCTTCTTTTTCAATAATGAATGAAATGAATTTAAAAATGCCCTTTTATATTTCACTTTAAATTCCATTTCATTCAATTTACTTTTAATTTCTTTTATTTTGGTGAACAACTTAAAAATATAAAGTATACTTTAAAAATCACTTATATCTCCCTTTTTAAAATGACAATTTAACTCATATTATTAAGTATACTTTAAAATCATTTAAATCCCCATTTAATAAAGTCCTTATGTCTCCCTTTTAATATAATAAATTAATAAAGCATCATTAAATTGATCACTTTATTAATTTTCATTTAACCCTTATATCACCTTTAATAATAAAGTCCCCTTTAAATAATCACTTTATTAAGATATTATAAAGTGACTTAAGAATTAATCACTTTACCTTATTAAATTAAAATATTAAAGTTAACACTTTAATATTTCATCTTTCATGCTGAGACCATCACCAGATCACTCCAACTGGAAACTGATAATGCAATTGATCTCGGGATGATGTCTGAATAAAGCATGTCAATTGCCAATCTCCTCCTAAAAAATAGGGATTCCCCTAAAAAGTAAGAAACTGTCTCTGATCATTTGAAATGGCTCATAAGGCCCCTTTCCAGGCTCCACAAGCTCCAGGTGGTCATAGGTGAATTGTGAGTCCCTTCCTAAAAAATAGGAGACTGGCTCCAAGCTCCTAAAACATCACACAAACTTCCCAAAAGGTCACAAGACACCCAAAAGAGCTCCCTATCCACTGTGTTAGCCTACGGGAACCCAACTGATAGGCTAACCACCACGATTGACCACTGCCTAGGAAAAGGGGACATTACAATGTGTCCCTATCAATAGGCACACGCTGAATCATTAGACTCAAATTGTTTTCAAAAAAAATTCTTCTTCACTGAAACATGAACCTCCTCTTTGACATGTGCCTAAAAACTGTCATTGTGTCTTAACACTAGTGCATTGATGCTCTTGAATGAGCACCTATAATTTGGGCTAGAGAAATTGAGTTCAATAGGGGTGCTTTTTATCGACAAGTGCCTAAGCATTGTTGAGACTTCCCACAACCTTCTTGAAGTGCACCACTTTTGGTGTGTGCACCCCTATCTATTAAATTGTGCTTTTCCTTTATTTTGACACATGCCCAAACCTCCTCATGTGCCTATCCTCTTGCATTGGCATGTTTGATCATCATAGGTTCACCCATGAACTCCAAGTGTGTGCTTTAGATCTTGTAATGTCCCCTTCTCAAATCTGATCGTGCATATGACCGTTGGCCTTTTTTCTGGAAACCCGAAGGCTAGTCGGAAGGTTAAATTAGGGTTTCCTATTTTTGAGGAGGTCTTGGCTCTGAGATGGTGGATTCAATGGCGGATTCCTTCTGGGTTTTCAGAGGGCTTCGCAGTAGTATGTTCATTTCGGCATTCAGAGCATTTTCTGGAATTTACTATTTTTAGTAAATTCTATTTTTGGCAGTATACAGGTTGGTCTCAGGTAGTTGACTTTCCCCTTCAGTTGTCTCAAGTGGCGTATTCAGTTTCGGGCTTCAGAATGCAGTTTTGGAGAGTTGAACTCATTTCACTTAAAAATAACATTATAATTTAAATGTTATTTTATCACCTTGGCCTAGTCAAATAACTTAATGTTATTTTAAAAGGTGGACTTGAAGGGTGGCGCCATCATTGAGGTTATATTAAAATTATATTGAATTTATCAAGTCAAAACTAAGCCTTAAGGAGGACGCATTTATTTAAGTGAGAAATTTAATGAAGTCAAAATTAAAGATGCTTGGAAAAGGACGCCATTTCTTGGGATTAGGGTTTTGACTTTGGAAAAGAAGTTAGGGTTTCCAGGAAGGTCCACAGAAGCTTATAAAAGACAGCCTTGGGTTCTCATTTGAGGATCTTATGTTTTATAATATTGTTATGCTGCCGGAATGGCTTTGGGATTGCTTCGAGGAATGAATGCCTCCTAGCTTGGCTCTTCTTCTTGCTTGAAAGATAGCAACTAGTTGAGAGATAGTTTGTAATAGGTTTATCTTGCATTTCAGTTGAGTATCTTGCATTTTTGGAGTTCTAGATTTGCATTTCAGTCTCATTTTGAAGTTGCTGAAGTCAAGCTGAATCTGTAGTTTCACTCATAAATCTGAAAATAAAAATACAGTCGTTCTGGGTATTGATTCATTGAGTTTCCTTGATAGGGGCGACCCTTCTTGCAAAGATTCAGATTTTAATATTGAGTGTTTATTTTTTAAAAGCAAAATCGCTTCTCTCTATTGGCCGCACCATTCTGGTCTGCCTGGCAAATGTTTAGAAAAAAGAATACTTCGATTTGTTAGCTGTTTCTTGGTCTAGTCCTCATTGCCATCATTATAGCTTTCGTTTGCATCAGGTCTCATGTCATTCTGGCAAGTATTGAGTGAGTTGTGAGCATTTTAGTGGATTCTAGGGTTGCTGGTTATGCATATTACGTTGCTGTTTTGTTATATCAGTCTTGAGTAATCTGTATTTTGGTGAAGAGTTGTATCTGGAAGGTCATAATTAACCTTGGAATGATCATATCTATTATTGCAGCAGTGGAGAGCTTCTAATCTTGTTTATTGCAGGCATCTTCTGATATTTTGTAAGCTGAACAGTAGTACTGTCAGCATTTCTCTTAATCTTACTTTACATTCTGAAGCTGCATTGTATTTCTGTATATCTCCGCCATATGGTCGCCTCATTTCCACTCTGGAATTGGGTAGCACATACTTGGTGTTGAGTTTACTTTCAGCATAGTTAGCATCTCCGTCATATGGTAGCTCCCATTCCATCTTGGTTTGGAAAGCACATTCTTGACGTTGAGTTCCTTTCTGTATTTAGAGAAGAAGATCCTCTGACCATATGCTCGCCATCATCGGCGCCATCCTTGGTTAGAGTTGCTTTTTGCATAAGCAGTTTAATTCAGATCCTCTGACCAATGCTCACACCTTGCCCACATCGGGATCCTGGTGTACATTCTGGTTAGAGTTGCTTTCTGCACGTTTTGGTTTATCTTCTAACCTTAACGGGTGCATTGTTTGAAATCTGTTAATTGAAAAATCAAAAAAAATTGGTTTGGAATATTTCAGATCTCGGCATTCATTTTTATTTTAAACTCTAGATTCTCCCTTTATTGGCATTTTTTTATCTTTTCTTGATGCACTTGGATTTTAGCATGAAAATAGCCCTTGAGTATGGCAACTAAGAATGAAATGAAAACCTAAAATGTCTTTGCTAAGGTGTTCCTTTTAGCTCTTGGTATGTGTCTAAATGACATTTCCAAACCTTTTGTGTTCAATGAATCGCCCTTTGATGAGGTACACTCTTGAGACTACCACATGCACATGTGTATATCACTTCTCTTACTTCATGAAGCGTTTTCTTCTATATTTGAAATTGAAACTTTAGCCTTTCTTTATGAGGCTCTTTCCATTATACACTGCATTTTTTTTTAATCTTCACAAACACCTCCTAATATTGTTTCAAAGATTTCCTTTGAGGTGTATGTCAAGACCTCTATGTGCGCCTACCTCCATGACTTGGTCAACTTTCAAATTTGAAAGCCTCCTTTCTTCCATCAAGATGGATGTCTTCAAGAGACTTATTCTGTGATCCTACAAACATTTAGAAAAGGACAAAAAGACAACAAGACAATGTAGACTACATAGTCCTTCACCATGACTTTGTGAGAAAACAACAAACTTCAATTTTAAAACTTGACCCAATATGAAAGTTTTATATGGTTGCAACATTTTACAATGTATCATGCGAATGCTTATAAAGCATTGTGTTCCCATACTAACTTCCCTATGAGAAACCAACTCCCAAAAATTGACTTCTAACTTATTATTTATTTATTAACTATTACTAAGTCACTAGGGTGACTTTATTAAAAGAGGTAAGCCTTATATTCTAACAGCCCCTCTTAAAATTCAACATTGAAAGCAAAACCAGACTAAAGACAAAACATACTAACAGAAAAATTAAAAACACCAGAACCAAATAGAGCTATATAGTCTTTAGAAGCTTTTCTTTAAAAACAATTCTTCGACCAAATAGAACTCCATCAAGCTACCTCATGACCCTCGTAAAGGTGTAGCTCCCAAGCTGAATTTCCAAGTTCCTAGATTCCACCTCCCCAAACTCCCAAGTTATTGGACAACCATACATGTTGAGCTACATCCATAGTGCTCTATCAAATTGTCACATGACCCTCATAAGGGTATAATTCCCAAGATTGACAAACTCCCAAACTATCGAAGCAACCATCCATATTGGTCTTCTACATCAAATCCCTTCTTGTCTTCAAAGTGTGGACTTCTTAATATATGTATTCTTCATAAACGAATTCTTCACCATTGTCAACATCCAATGGAATTTTAACAATAGCTGCATTAGCTACATTTGGTTTGTCTTTCAGCTTTCCCTTGAGAACATCATTGTCTTGATTTCTACAATTCTAGGCTATGAGATCTATTTTCTTGTAATAACAACAACCAATCTCTCCTTTGTCTTTATCTAATCTTCTATGATTGTTTCTTGAATATGAAACAATCTTAGGTTAAAGAAAAAAAATTTATTTCATGTAGTTGTTCTCTTTTCTTCTGCTAAGACAGCTGAAATTATATCTTCCAACATTTGAGAAGACATCTAACTAAGAGTAAAAATGACACTGGATGTAATGCCCCCTAATAGGAATATTATTGGTTTTATTCTAAATTACCAATTTCTAAACAAATAGAAGATTTAGAGAGTACTTTGGTTTGATTTAATCCCTGTAAACAAGTCAGAATTCAATAATAACAACTTAACAATTAGGATAGCATCATTAGTAACTCTAATAAATTTTCTAAACTGATTATGATCCCCTTTTTGAAATTGAACCTAGAATATTTTTCTAATGGAATGTAAACTCTCAGAAAAACAATACTCCAAAAGTCAACCATTCTACTCAACAAACCCTAGAAAGCAATGGAATTGCTATTCTACTCAACAAACCCTTTTAGAAATTTCCATAAACTTAAATTTTTAAATGCAAGTTTTTAAACAAAATTTATGGTATTGCTTGTGTTCTCTAGCATTCAACCCACACAACTCCTTCAAAACCATGACAATGATTTATGGGCACTACTTGCGGATTTTCACAATTGTGCCCTTCATGGGTCTCTTGTGACCTTCATATCTCATGATTTTCATTGTATCACAGCCTATTTCCCATGTAAATTCTTCCTCTAGGTAGGAAAAAAAGTGAAATAATGCCACTTTCGTTGTCTTCAAAGGAATTGGTTTACACACAACAAAGCAAGTTTGATTGCATGACTCAAGATTGGATTAATTGTGTTTTGGTGGCACCATGTATGTGTGGGTGAGCTTTAGCAAACACAATCTTCAAAAATGTCTTTATGCTGCTCCTTTTACAATCCTCATGATGAATTCAAACCATCATATTGCTGCTTCTCAAAAATCACACTCCCCCATACCACTTCCTTTCAAGCCTTCACTAGGTAGTGTTGTGACCTTTTCACACATCACCCCATCCAAGATGGGGACCCCCTAATTTTTGCTCCATTCTGGTCTTTTGGCTTTGGTTCTCTCTATCTCTGATCTTTTGTCCTTCCGGGGATGTCCCGTTTGACCTCAGTTGAGTAATTGACAAATTTAGGGTTGCTATTCTTTAGACCCGTTCGAGGTCAAGATTGAGTTACTTAGGTGAAATCTAAGTGCAGCAACACATTCACAAAGCTCAAGGCAGAATCCCCCTGAAATCTCACTGAAATCCAACCACTTACTATTTTTAGTAAGTACCTAATTCGAGGCTTGTTCCTCAGGATTTCGGGATTCTAACTACTTCAGCACAATCAGGCAACTTCAGAGCGCCTACATATGAGATTTGAACAGATTCAAACAACTGGCTATTTTTAGCAGTTCAGCCTTCGGAGGCTATTTTCAAAAATTTAGACAAGCAATTCTCCGATAAGTGACAGGAGAATTGATCTAGGTTTTCCAAGACCTTCGCGATGGTGTAACATGCAAATCAAGTCGGGGACTTTCAGAGGTCAACCTTCCGAGGCTATTTTTAGGGTTTGCATGCAAGAATTTTCAATGCATGTCCGGATATTCCATCTGGGTTTCACAAGAGCTTCGCAGTGATATGACATGCAAGTGGATCGGATCAGTTTTCAAGGACTTACTATTTTTAGCCAGTGCCAGAACTTTGACCAGTTTTATGGGTTTTTCTGGGTTTTTTGAGATCCCACAGGCACTGTGACATGCAAACTTGTCCGACATCCGATGGACCACTTTCTGGACACTTGATATAAATAGTAGCTCCAGTCCAGCAGCTACCTAGCACTTCATTCCATCGAGCAGAACGACAAGCAGTATAAATCAGGAGCAGTCGGGACCACGTGCAAGTCAAATTAGGGTTTCCCTACCATATCTAAAAATAGATGAAGCGAAATGCAGAGTCGTCAGAACGAAGCACACTGCCATGATCAGCATCCTTCAAGCTACCTACTGGCAAATTTTGAGCAAAATCGGAGGACTTACTATTTTTAGTAAGTCAGGACATGGCTATAAATAGCAGGCCTGCGCCAGAAGTCGGGATGAACAGAGCACTCAAGTTATCAGGACCAGACATAGCAAGTTTCAGGTCGAACAGAGCTACTGAAGCAGGCAACTTTGAAATTTACTATAAATAGCAGGTGGCTAAAAATAGCACATCATCACCAGAAGCAAGCATGAGTAGGTCTCTCATAGCATCAGAGGCAACTGGAGCAAATTTCAAAGCAAACAGAGATACGGGAATTGATCAATTCTAGGGTTTGCTAAAAATAGCAAATGGCTAAAAATAGCATATATTGTGCCGGATAAGATGTGAACAGGATGACGACACCAGATGGAGGCACAACCACGCCAGTTCCAGTGCAAAGGAGGGTGAAACGCAATGAAACCTAATTTTACTAAAAATAGAAAGCCAGAACAGGGTTAGGGCGTTGGAAATTTACAAATGATAGTTGACAAGCACACACCCTCATACACGCCCAGGAGAAATGAAAGGTACAAAAAAGTTCTAAGTATGAAATTCCCTTGGGCAAGTTTGAAATGCGCCTTCCAGAGGCATGAAAATTATCCTAAGGCATAGAAATTCTTCTAAAGCAAGAGATTTTCCTCCTCATACCCCCAAATGCGCTTGAGGAAGGTGAAAGGTCAGCTTGGGTGTGGGTTTTCCATCTTGCATAGGAAAATGCGCTTGAAGAAGGAAGTCAACACCCTCATATGCGCCAAGAGGAGGTGAAGAGCCACTAAGGGGGAGCGAAATTCCTTCCAACACTAGCAAATGCGCCCAAGAGTGGAAGCATCATGTGCTAAATGCGCTAGGAGGAGGTGAAAGGTCACTTAGGACGTGGAAATTTCATCTAACACTATGAAATTCGCCCAACTTGGAAGCCACCTAGCCCATATGCGCTTGGGGAAGCTGAAGGGTCACAGGATAATGGAAGGTTGTTTCTCACATGTGATATATGCGCTCAAAGATAAAATGAGAGTCTAGTCAGAATGCGCCAGAAGGAGGTGAAGAGTCACCCTAGGCGTGAGATTTCTTCATGGCATTTGCACCCCAAGTAAAAGGTAGAAGGTGAAACGTAAAAGCGTTAAGTGGTGAAGGTGAAATGTGCTTGAAGGTGAAGGGTCACCATGTGAAATGCGCCAAGGGAAAAGTAATGCTAAGGGGGCGTGATTGTTTAAAAGACCAAGGGTTATTTATTTTTTTCCCCTTCACTATATGAAATGCGCCTAGTGAGTAGGGACTTAAAAATGAAGATTGCTAAGGTCAAAGCGTGAAAATTGCTAAATGAGAAATGTCTAGGCGTGGAATTGCCTGAGGAATAAAATGGAAAGATGACACTCCATATGCGCCCCTCAAAGATAAAATGATAAAATTTAGATTTTAAAAAATTCCTAAGGTATTTTCTAGAGGAAAAAAATGAAGAACACGCCTACAGGATGATGCTAGTTTCCAGAGTTAGAAAAATCTTCAGAGAGGAAAACTCTTCAGAGGAAAATCAAGAAAATTGGCCAGGATCAAAGAAATGGGAAATTATGGAATGGAACGCATCAGGAAGGGGAAGAAATAAACATTAGCCATTTTTATTATTTTTAAATAATAAAAATTAAAAGAACCCCTTCGTCCGGATACACATGAAAACGATGGATTCTGGAAGGATTTTTCTTCTGGGTATTAAACATTTGCAATTCAGAGGTGATTCAAACGTTCTCCGCACCATGTCCATATCGTTTCAATGGATATTTTGCCCAGTGCCTATTTTAAATAAAATTCCTAAGGCAAAATTGAGAGATTTCTCTAAGGCAAACGAACAAAATGAATGAAAGGCACTTCGCTAGAAGTTTTGAGCTAGATAATTTTGCCAAAACGAAGACAAGATCAAATGACTTAGCCAAACGTTTCGAAATTGTTCAAGGAAGTGAACAATTTAATATTTTAAGAAATCAAAAGCGATGAGGCAGGCCTGTGCAGAGGTGATGAATTCATAATTCTAGAAGATGCCTCAGATGACAAGTGTTACAACGGAGAAAAGAGAGGGAAAATGAATTCGAAAATTTGCTAAGTACTGCCTCTGCAGGAATTCGACTAGGTTATAAGATTTTCAAATCCTCTTCATTCCTCTCACCAGTTGCTGAATGCAAAAATATTGGCTAAGTGAAAGTACGAATTTTTGAAGAGATTGCAATTGCTGAGAAGTTCGAAATTGTGAGAGAGCTGAAGGAGAAGTGCAAATTTGTAAAAGTTGAAGTTGCTGAAGGAAGTGCGACTTAACTTGCTGAGGCTGCAGTTGCTGAGAGGTACGAATTTGCCAAAAGTCTGAAGTTGTTGCATTTGCTGAAGTACGACTTAAGGAGAAGGTTTGAAGTTGCTGAAAGTTGCTAAGTTAGAGGGAAAAGTACGAACTTCAAAAGAGGAGGTTTCAAATTTATTGAAAGTAAATTGCTGCAAGCAAAAATTTCCAAGTGTTTGCAATTGTGTTGCTGCAACCAGAGAAGAAACTTCTAAAGACGTTGAAATAGACAGGCGTAATTGAGGTTTGCAGCTGAAAGTGACAAAGTGTTGCAGCCTTTTTATTTAAAAAAAATCTGCTGGCACCCTCAAAAGCGATATATTGTTTTATAAAATCTTGTTTTCTAATGACTCTCTTGCCTTTTTTGCAGAATGGCTGAATCAAGCAGAAGAGCTGCAGGCAGAAACAACCACACCGAGTCCAGATAGGCTGTGATCAAGAAATTGGACAAGTCATTCTTGCCAAAATCCAAATTTTCATCCAAGCTCGGCAGGCTAGCTGACACGAACTTAGGCATTCAACATAGAAGCATTCAGAAGAAGGGTAATGGGGACTGGAGGCCATCACCCGTCAGTGACTTCGCACAGTATTGTCAGAAGTGGATTGTATGCAGCTGCCAACTTTCCGCCAGCTATCCGATGTCCAGAGCTCATCATGGAGTGCGCCTACCATAACATTGCAGAACAAAGGATAGTCACTTCGCCAGATGGCAAGGTACTGGCTAACCTGACACCTGAAGCGATCGGAGAGGCATTCGGGATTCCAGTTCATGAGAAGATGATCTACAAGACGAAAGAGAGAGCTGGAAAGATGTACTCATCCACCACAGACCGGTGTGCTGATTTGATAAACACTAGGTGGATGGTTAAACCCAAGCCAACTCGCACCAAATTGCCCAAGCAGATAGTCTCAGAGGACTTGAGACAGGAATTTGGTGATCTTATTATGATGCTGAGCAGAGTTGGAGGATGCCCCCAAGCGTTCATCTTTGAACCTTGGATGTTCTATTTTGTCAACCTGGTGTTGGAGGGAATGGATTACATGGATTGGGCACTGATGATCAGTGATAACATACATGAGCAGCTTCGTGGCGTGAGGAGAACGAAGACATTTTACATGGGCTCCTACCTTGTCTATATGCTGGCTCGCATGACGAGATATAGAGGGATCTCTTACAAGGAACCAATCGGTTGCGGATCCCATCAGTTTAAAATATATGAAGCTTGTCCACAGTTGCATCTGACAAGCACAACCAATTACAAGAGGGTCAATGACGCCTTTACAATGCATATCACGAGGACCTTGCAGCAGAGAACCCACCACAGAATATCAAGGGAGGCACAAGAAATGATTGAGAAATTCGGATGTTGGTTTATCCAATTTCAAAAATTCACCTACATAAGGCTACAAGGATTTTCCTCCTATCCATACAGATTGCCTCGGTATCCCACAAACAGGATAGTGATGCTAGAAGTATCTAGGCAACTGATTGCCTATGATAAGATTCAGAAGAAGAAGAAGAAAGGTGGACTCGGATTCCCAGTTACTATGGGAAATTCAGATGAAATCTGCCCATCGTTGCAAGGAGCAAGAGAGGCAGAAGCGGAGCTCCAATTCTTCCACCTTTCCTATCACACCAGCAGGCATTACTACAATCCCCACAGAAACATCAGGTGGATATTGACGAAGGAGTTCAGGCACAAGGTGCAGATCGAAGACTTTTGGGCTAGTGCAGTCGATGAGATCGAAGTCAGAAAGAGAATGTTTTCTCGGTAACCGTTGGTGATGATCAGGGAGTGTGAGATCGTCCCAGTGCCAGATCAGATTGAGGAAGATATAAACGTAGTACAGGCTGACTACGAGAAAGTAGGAGATATACCTTTGCCACTCTCAAATTGGTCTGAGCTAGAGATCACTGACTTGGATACACTTTGTATCCCAGTCTTGACATTTACACGGAGTTGGGTAGAAAGGCATGTCAGCTGACTCAAGGGAAGGTCAATTCCCCTTACCTACAATTTGATGGGAGACAGCAGATTGCAGACAACTAATCAGAGGAGACGGAGTAATCCAACTCCAAAGCCTCGAGGAAAGGAGCCAGTTCGACCTGAGCCAGTGGTAGTTGAGGAGTCCATGCATACGCCATCTCGAACACACTCTCCAAGCTTACAGGAGGTGTCTTTGTTTGTTGATCAGAGGGAGAGATTGGACGTAGAGCAGACAGTGCGAGTGGAGGGTCAGCCACCTTGTAGAGAATCAGTGGGTCAGAGCATCAACATGCCCCAAGAAGATCATCAGCAAGAAAATCAGCAAGAGACAGATGAGGGGACGGCTACTGATACTCAATTTTAGCAGGAAATTGAGGCGGCTCTCGAGAGTGATGCTACTTCAGATCAGGATGCCCAGAGCTCGGGAGACACGGAACCTATTGATGACGTTGAGCCTCATCAGAACGATGGCAGAGGGGAGGTTCATGAGGTGGAGGCTGAGGTAGAACAGCCTTTTATTATATCTGACATGTGGCAGGAGGTGCCAGAATGGCTAAGGGACAGAATGAGGCGTGATCCTGTAGATGAGACCGATCCCGCAGCCGAGATGGAAGAATTATTACAGAGGATCAGCGCACTTCCAGCAAAGAAAAAGGCTAGGAAGTTCTCCAAGATATCCACAGATGAGGATGGATCCCAAACCTTGCATATGGCAGTTCCTCGGGAAGAATGTGATAGGTACGAGGCCATTCCTGAGAACTATGTTGTGAGAACCATGGAACTAGGCCGCCCTACTGAAGCACAAGTGGTAGAGGAGTGCGATAATTCCTATCGGGCACTCAAGGATAGATTGTCCTACGTCGAGGGCAAATACAAAAGGTTGAAGGTGGAGCACAAGACACTGATCGGCTACGTGCAGCACTTGTCCCGTCCTTGTGGGCAAGAAAATCCGGCAATTGAACTTCCAACTGAGTTTTCCAGGGAGTCAATCAGTGGGTTAGAAGATTTGAAGAGAATGGCACAGCAGGCAGACAAGTGGGTTGCCAGTGTGCGTACAGAGACAAGAAAGTTCATGGAAGATCTTGCACATGCCTATGGGCAAGCTTCCGATATTATGGCTAGAGTGGAGGCAATTAACCATGCTTGGGGTGAGGCTCGCTTCTATCAGACGAGAGTTGTTCTCTGTTTAGGGGCTTTGATGAGCATACCTCAACACACTTTGGTTGAGGGAGGTGTTATCCAGCAGGGAGATAGATACGACTTCGCCAGATGGTATTCTTCAGTAGTCACAGGCCGGGGATTCTATGATGCATCACAGGCAGATTTTGTCAGGGTCAGAAAAGCCATGACGAACATCTTAGATGGAATTCTCAACACATTGGAGGCAATCTTTCCCAAGAGGTTGACTGCTGAAGAGGTAACTGCAGATGGATTGAAAGACAGATTGGCGCCATTCTTCTCTGAAGTGAACACCTTCACACAGGACGATTTCGAGAACTCAGCCACATTCTCCAGTATCATACAGAACACCCAGGATGCCCTTGTTGCCTGGAAGAAATCATGTGCCCGACATGGGCAAACAGTTGCAGTTTTAGAGTTTCAGTTGGATCACATTCCTCCTATCTCTGATCAGGAAGTTGAGGCAGTCTTGGCTAGATTCATCAGATTTGCAGCCAGCGAGAAGGAGAAAGGAAACGCCCTTCTGGACGATGACCTTCTGGAGGGAGACGACGTGCACTGATGGCAGGGTGTGGTGCATTGATGAGGAGTGGAGCGCGCATTCATTGCCCCACTCCTCTCGGTGGCGGTTTTTAGGGCAGAAACCCTAATTAGGGCCTAGGTGGCTCAATCTGAGCCCTTTATTGTAATCAGATCTGAACCGTCCACTATTTGGATTCATTATAAAAGGGGCATCCCCCCTCATTTGTAAGCAGTTAGAATTAGAATCAGAGATAGATCAGAGCGAGACAGAGATAGAGATTGATAGAAGTTAAAGTAGAGCTAGGAGTTAGCTTAGTTGGAAAGGAAAGAAAGACTTTCCCTTTGAAAGTTTTTGCGAAAGATTGTTGTGTAAGACTCTCATGATATAAAGATTTCATTGATTGGTGACTTCATTTTGTGTTGTGGGCAGTTGACGAGGTCTTTTCGTCTTTCCAATTCGAATAGAGTAAAGTAAAGTATATTTGTTTTCATGCAAGTAGGGTTAATTGTGGAATGTGACATTAGTTTAGGCATATCTTCCCGTATCCATACCACTGGCGGACTTGCTGACGGTAAGTCTGCTCCTGCGTGGTCAACTGGAATCTCAGCACTTAACTTCGATTGTGTTCAATGTGCCCACTTGCTTCGTTGTGAAGGGGTGTGCATGGTGAATCTCAATTTGAACATCGCATCCATCCTTTGAAGATTGCACCAGCTTTGTCGGAGTTGTCCAACAGGGAGACAAAACGAAGTTTGGTTTGAAGACTGTCAAAGCTAATCCTTGCATTCCACCCGTAGAAGTAGATTGTAGAATTCTTATCCTTACCTCCTTTAAATTCAGCATTTCCCGATCCATTCAAATACCAGAGCATCATAGTCAAAATCCTTCACTTGCTTGAACATATAAAGTTGAACAATTACGTAAGTCCCCTTGGAATACCCAGCATATTCACATCAACCAATTGAGTCTATTCGCATTAAAGGAACCTTGGAGTTGAACGCATGAACTTTCACGCAATCTTAGCATGCGGAACACTTTGATCAAGAGAGAATAGAGTGACCGTTGGACATTTTATTCTGTGTTGGCGCTGTCATAAAAAACACGTCAACAGGTAGCATTATGGTGCTATGATACCAAATTGAAAAAATGTTAGAACATACACACAATGTAACTCAGATTATTATATTATTATCACATCATTGTTGTGAATATAGAAAGCTGTATAGTGCTATGTTAACATATTGAAAAAATGTTAGAACATACACAAAATGTAACTCAGATTATTATACTATTATACACAAAAGCTATATGACATATTATTTCATTAGGTTGTTTTACAATTTATTAGCAAATTCTTATAAAGCATTGCATTCTTGTACTAACTCCCAACATTTTACTCCTACCATGCTATTATTTATTTATTAACTATTACTGAGTCACTAGGGTGACACTAAAAAAGGTAAGCATTATATTCTGGAGTGGAGTGGGCCAACTTGAGATGTCTTATTGGGAGGTGTTGTAGATAATTGCCTTCCATAGTTGACCTGCTCTTAATGTCCCCGTTCTATTGACTTGTTGCAGTTTACACCTTCCATTGTTGATTTAGCTATAATGTCCTCATTCTATTGGCATCTACTCCTTAATATCCCATATTGAACCCATGATACATGAATACTCTAATTGGACTCTGTAGACCTTTCAAGAACCCAAATCGCAATGAATGTAACCTAGCCACACTACTGTCCATGGTCGGTGATGTTCAATTTTGCTTCCTTTACCCAACATACTAACCATGGCTAGTCATGTCAGCTAATTTGAAACTAATGTTATTGTCATAGTTGCACAAAGATGCATCTCCAACCCTTTGGGACCCAAGATGCATTTCCCCATACTGAAAACTCGTCGAAGATGTCCCTACTTGCAAGAGATGTCTCACCAACGTTTCCTTGATTTTTTATTTTAAAAAAACAAAAAAAACCCTACGTTTCGACAAGTTTCCATATGAAAAGAAAAAAAAAAGAATCAACATTTCTGACTTTCAATATGTAGTATGAACTCTTTGACTCTTTGACATTTGTATGTTTAAACTTTAAATTTAAAGTTAAATTTTACCAATGTTCTTGTTTCAAAGTTCAATGTCATGATATTTTCAATTTTAATGTAGAAAATTTATAAATTATTAAATTATATTAAAAAAATGGCATCTCCAAGTACCCTAATCTCCTATTTTTCAAAAATAGATGTACCGGTATCAGTACGAGTCTCCCATACCAGCAGTACCAATACCAATACCGATCTCTTGGCAACTATGGTTCTTGTAAATCCAATGCATAAGAATAGACGTCTAAAAGTAATTCCTGAAGAAAACAAGACACAATTTGCTCCTTTCACTTGTAATGGGTAAACTCCATTGAGGGGATTCAAAAGGTTATAGAGTAAGGAGACTTCACCAAAACAAGACAAGTTGCAAGCAAAGTTCTTGAATGTACTCAATAATCAATCCATTAGCAAAATGCACCAAGTCTTAGCGGCACCCTACTATGGACTACCCAATGTTTCTACTATTCATCTAGACTTCCCTTACAACCACCTCTTTCCAAATTTACGTTGACCAAGTGAGTTATCTCTTTACCATGTCTCCTTTAGTTATGTCCTATTTCCTATATGTTTCCCTGCATATTGTCCTCTACATGTGTACACTAAGAGAGGCCTTCTATATTTTCCCTTTCTAGAGGTTGATATATAAGAGAAATTTTCTTAGTGTATGCAATATGTCTTACAATACAACTAAGAAAACAAGGATCGAAGAGAGTAACACTTGTAAGACCATAGAGTGCCAAGCAAAGATCAAGAGCCCAAGGAATTATCTCTAAGAGGTTAAAAATTATACCATTAATTTTTCCTGTTTTGAGATTTTTTTTGTTTGAAATACCTTATAATCCCTTCAAATTTGGCATGTTTTCTTGTCCCCTTGCCATGCCTCTTGTGGAAACCTCTTTAAGCATAGTCATCACATGCCTAGAAAACCTCAAATTTTTCAACTATTATGGTCTATAAGTTTTGATAAAGAAAATAAGAGACCAAATCACAAATTGATAAAAAAAATTACTAAAGGACCTAATTAACACTTCTTTAAGACTTATTGATGGAACCTAAAGAGAGAAATCTCAACGCAATATTATAAGATTCAGTTGTAAGGGTTAAAAAGATGTATTAGAAGGATACATAGGTATATTCACTTTGGTTTGGAACATACCAATAGTTTTTGTATTGGGCTTGAGTTGCACATACACCATGTACACATGTATTCAATTTTTTGTTGTTTGTTGTGAGTATGAACTTATGGTGTCTCAATCATTGAGTCGGTTGTAGGATTTGTGATGGAAAAGAAATATTGATTACCATTTGCACATTGCTTTACGTGCATACCAAATTTGTTATCATATGGCATGGTATTAATTTTCAAGGCTGATTTGTTAAATTATTTCGCAATACCAAACATGAGGGATCATCATGACCTATGTAGTTGAATGGGCCCTAGTAAATCAACCAGTGCATGGCTATGTTTATATGTTGGATTCCATTACAACTACAAATAGGCTTGCATTCATGCTAATCCTCTAAATTTTTATCTTGTTTCTTGTCATTCATGGCATGTGTGGGAGGTCCAGGTTTAAAATATTTGGTAAGACTTGGTCACTAAAATTCTAATCACAATTTGTGACTAATTAGCAATCGTCCCCCTCCCAAAAAAAAACCCATGTTTCCGAGATGGGGACATCTTGGAGACTTGGGGACTTGGGGGGACATCACCCCACCACCTCGCCACCAGTGTCGCCGTCTCCAAAACACCGCTGAGATGTCAAGGACGCCGAGACATCCCTAAGAGTTTTGGAGGACTCTTAGGAGTCTCATGGCCGTCTTGGGGACACCCAAGAGTCTCCTTTAGATAGACGACCAAAAAGCAAGTTTTTTTAAAATCAATTTTTTCTTTGAACATCGTGCCCAAGGCTGAATCCTAATGGCCTATAGGCTCCACCCAAACCCCACAAACTCTATAAAAAAATTTCTATCCTTATTTTAATTCACAAAAAAAAATCAACAAGAAGCTAATAGTGTGAGTGTGAGAATGAGAGTTGCAAGTGTAAGGTGAAAGAGTGCAAATGAAGAGCAGGAGGGTTGAGAACAAGCGAGAAGAGCAGCAACACCAAGGTAATGTTCACTTCAAAATTCAAATGTTAAAAAACTAGTTTGACAAATTTTCATTTGTAATTCTTATGCATCTTTTTATATCTATTTTTTCAAGTACTATATGTATTTAAGCATCGCACCCTGCCGCCACCTCGCCACCATCCCCCACTGTACCCAAACTTAGGCCCATGGTCCCCCCGTCCCTAAAACCCGCCCCCCCATTAGCAAACTCCGTGGAACTATGCTAATTAGTGTACAACAAAGCCCTAGGATATGTAAGCTACCAAGTAAAATAATATTCATAGGCATGTCAAGCTTAGAGACATTGATCAAACAAGGTATAGGTTTCTATTTGTTTCAAGTGCATACACTTCAATTATGTGACTAGAAGACCAATTTTAGCCATATGAACATGCATTTATCTTACCAATCCCATATTACGAATATTATAATGTAGCTAGCCTCATATCTCCAATAGCGACATTATTTACAAAATGCATGTATATTATTAAAAACAATTAATAGACCAAGTAGTGATATATTGAGGTGTCTTTATAGTAGAAATGCAAGAAATTTCATATACCAATAAACCTAAAGCAATATTGAACATTCTTTATACTAGAAATGCAAGAAATTTCAAGCAGATTCAAGTCTATCTATATGTATATTAAAACTAATCAAGTTGCATTGAGAAAAAATATATCAAGAAGTTTTAAAAGCCCTCCACTAAACTGACTTATCTCTATCTTATAGATTATTTTTCCAATGAACTACATTCTATGGATTGCCAATACTTTACCCAATATTATAAGATTCAGTTGTAAGGGTTAAAAAGATGTATTAGAAGGATGCATAGGTATATTAGCTTTGGTTTGGAACATATCAATAATTTTTGTATTGGGCTTGAGTTGCACATACACCATGTACACATGTATTCAATTTTTTGTTGTTTGTTGTGAGTATGAAGTTATGGTGTCTCAGTCATTGAGTCTATTGTAGGATTTGTGATGGAAAAGAGATGTTGGTTGGAATTTGCACATTTCTTTACGTGCATACCAAAATTGTTATCATATGGCATGGTATTAATTTTTGAGGCTGATTTGTTAAATTTATTTGGCAATACCAAACATGATGGATCATCATGACCTATGTAGTTGAATGGGCCCTGGGAAATCAACCAATGCATGGCTATGTTTATATGTTGGATTCTATTACAACCATAAATAGGCTTGCATTCATGCTAATCCTCTAAATTTTTATCTTGTTTCTTGTCATTCATGGCGTGTGTGGGAGGTCCAAGTTTAAAATATTTGGTAAGACTTGGTCACTAAAATTATAATCACGATTTGTGACTAATTAGCAATCGTCCACCCCCCACCCCTCCCAAAAAAAATAAAACACATGTCTCTGAGATGGGGACGTCTTGGAGACTTGGGGACACCCCCCCACCACCTCGCCACCAATGTCGCCGTCTCCAAAACACCGCCAAGATGTCAAGGACGTCGGGACATCCCTGAGATTTCTAGGGGACTCCTAGGAGTCTCCTGACCATCTTGGGGACAACCAAGAGTCTCCTTTGGACAGACGACTAAAAAGCAATTTTTTTTTAAATCGATTTTTTCTTTGAACTTCATGCCCAAGGCTGAATCCTAATGGCCTATGGGCTCCACCCAAACCCCACAAACTCTATAAAAATCCTCCTATCCTTATTTTAATTCACAAAAACAAATCAACACGAAGCTAATAGTGTGAGTGTGAGAATGAGAGTTGCAAGTGTAAGGTGAAAGAGTGCAAATGAAGAGCAGGAGGGTTGAGAAGAAGCGAGAAGAGGAGCAACACCAAGTTAATGTTCACTTCAAAATTCAAATGTTTAAAACTAATTTGACAATGTTTCATTTGTAATTCTTATACATCTTTTAATATCTATTTTTTCAAGTACTATATGTATTTAAGTGTCGCCCGCTACGACCACCTCGCCACCGTCCCCCCACTGTCCCCAAACTTAGGCCCTTGTCCCCCCGTCCCTAAAACCCGTCCCCCCATTAGAAAACTCCATGGAACTATGCTAATTAGTGTACAACAAAGCCCTAGGATATGTAAGCTACCAAGTAAAATAATATTCATAGGCATGTCAAGCCTAGAGACATTGATCAAACAAGGTATAGGTTTCTATTTGTTTCAAGTGCATACACTTCAATTATGTGACTAGTAGACCAATTTTAGCCATATGAACATGCATTTATCTTACCAATCCCATATTACGAATATTACAATGTCGTGTTGACGTGTGTTTTATGACAACGCCAACACAGAATAAAATGTCCAACGGTCACTCTATTCTCTCTTGATCAAAGTGTTTTGCATGCTAAGATTGCGTGAAAGTTCATGCATTCGACTCCAAGGTTCCTTTAATGCGAATAGACTCAGTTGGTTGATGTGAATATGCTGGGTATTCCAAGGGGACTTACGTAATTGTTTGATTTTATATGCTCAAGCAAATGAAGGGTTTTGACTATGATGCTCTAGTATTTGAACGGGTCGGGAAATGCTGAATTTAAAGGGGCTAGGGATAGGAATTCTACAATCTATTTCTACGGGTGGAATGCAAGGATTAGCTTTGACCATCTTCAAACCAAACTTTGTTTTGTCTCCCCTTCGGACAAATCTGACAAAGCCGGTGCAATCTTCAAAGGATGGATGAGATGTTCAAATTGAGATTCACCATGCACACCCCTTCACAACGAAGCAAGTGGGCACACTAAACACAATCGAAGTTAAGTGCTGAGATTCCAATTGACCATGCAGGAGCGGACTTACCGTCAGCAAGTCCGCCAGTGGTATAGATACGGGAAGATATGCCTAAACTAATGTCACATTCCACAATTAACTCTACTTGCATGAAAAATCTACTTTACTTTACTCTATTCGAATTGGAAAGACGAAAAGATCTCGTCAACTGCCCACAACACAAAATGAAGTCACGAATCAATGAAATCCTTATATCATGAGAGTCTTACACAACAATCTTTTACAAAAACTTTCAAAGGGAAAGTCTTTCTTTCCTTTCCAACTAAGCTAATTCCTAGCTCTACTTTAACTTCTATCAATCTCTATCTCCGTCTAGCTCTAATCTATCTCTGATTCTAATTCTAACTACTTACAAATGAGGGGGGATGCCCCTTTTATAATCAGTCCAATTAGTGGACAGTTCAGATCTGATTACAATAAAGGGCTCAGATTGAGCCACCCATGCCCTAATTAGGGCTTCTGCCCTAAAAACCGCCACCGAGAGGAGTGGGGCAATGAATGCGCCCTCCACCCCTCATCAATGCACCATACCCTGCGATCAATGCACGTCGTCTTCCTCCAGAAGGTCATCGTCCAGAAGGCCATTTCCTTTCTCCTTCTCCCTGGCTGCAAATCTGATGAATCTGAACAATACTGTCTCAATTTCCTGATCCGAAATGGGAGGAATGTGGTCCAACTGAAACTCCAAAACTGCAACTATTTGCCCATGTCGGGCACATGATTTCTTCCAGGCAACAAGGGTGTCCTAAGTGTTCTATATGATACTGGAGAACATGGTTGTGTTCTCGAAATCATCTTGTGTGAAGGTCTTCACCTCAGAGAAGAATGGCGTCAATCTGTTCTTCAATTCATCTGCAGTTACCTCTTCAGAAGTCAACCTCCTGGCAAACATTGCCTCCAACGTGTTGAGGATTCCATCTAAGATATTCGTCATGGCCTTTCTGACCTTCACAGAATCTTCCTGTGATGCATCGTTGAATCCTCGGCCTGTGACTACTGAAGAATACCATCTGGAAAAGTCATATCTATCCCCCTGCTGGATAACACCTCCCTCAACCAAAGTGCATTGAGGTATGCTCATCAAAGCCCCTAAACGAAGAACAACTCTCGTCTGATAGATGCGAGCCTCACCCCAAGCATGGTTAACTGCCTCCACTCTAGCCATAATATCGGAAGCTTGCCCGTAGGCATGTGCAAGATCTTCCATGAACTTTCTTGTTTCTGTACGCACACTAGCAACCCACTTGTCTGCCTGCTGTGCCATTCTCTTCAAATCTTCTAACCCACTAATTGACACCCTAGAAAACTCAGCTGGAAGCTCAATTGCCGGATTTTCTTTCCCACAAGGACGGGACAAGTGTTGCATGTAGCCAATCAGCGTCTGCTGCTCTACCTTCAATTTTTTATATTTGCCCTCGACATCGGACAATCTATCCTTGAGTGCTCGATAGGAATTATCGCACTCCTCTACCACTTGTGCTCCAGTAGGGCGACCTAGTTCCATGGTTGTAACAACATAGTTTTCGGGAATGACCTCGTCCCTATCACATTCTACCCAAGGAACTACCATATGCAAGGTTCGGGATCCATCTTCGTCTGTTGAGATCTTGGAAAACTTCCTAGCCTTTTTCTTTGCTAGAGGTGCACTGATCCTCTGTAAAAACTCCTCCATTTCGGCTGCGGGATCGGTCTCATTTACAAGATCAAGCCTCATCCTATCCCTTAGCCATTCTGGCACCTCCTGTCGCATGTCTGATATAATAAAAGGTTGTTCCACCTCGGCCTCTACCTCGTGAACTTCTCCTCTGCCATCATTTTGATGAGGCTCACCGTCATCAATAGGCTCCGTGTCTCCCGAGCTCTGGGCATCCTGATCTGAAGTAGCATCACCCCCGAGAGCTACCTCAATTTACTGTTGAAAGTGAGTATCAGTAGCCGTCCCCTCATCTGTCTCTTGCTGATTTTTCTGCTGATGATCTTCTTGGGGCATATTGATGCTCTGGCCCACTGATTCTCTACGAGGTGGCTGACTCTCCACTCGCACAGTCTGCTCTACATCCAATCTCTCTCTCTGATCAACAAACAACGACACCTCCTGTAAGCTTGGAGAATGTGCCCGAGATGGCGTATGCATGGACTCCTCAACTACCACAGGCTCAGGTCGAACTGGCTCCTTTCCTCTAGGCTCTGGAGTTGGATTACTCCGTCTCCTCTGATTAGTTGTCAGTAACCTTCTGTCTCCCATCAAATTGTACGTGAAGGGAATTGACCTTCCCTTGAGTCGGCTGACATGCCTCTCTACCCAACTCCGTGTAAATGTCAAGACTAGGATACAAAGTGTATCCAAGTCAGTGATCTCTGGCTCAGACCAATCCGGGAGTGGCAGAGGCGTATCTCTTACTGTTTCGTAGTCAGCCTGTACTACGTTTATGTCTTCCTCAATCTGATCCGGTACTGGAATAATTTCACACTCCCTGACCATCACCAACGGTATCCAAGAGAACATTCTCTTTCTGACTTCGATCTCATCCACTGCACTTGCCCAAAAGTCTTCGATCTGCACCTTGTGCCTGAATTATTTTGTCAATATCCACTTGATGTTTCTGTGGGGATCGTAGTAGTGCCTGCTGGTGTGATAGGAAAGGTGAAAGAATTGGAGCTCCGCTTCCGCCTCCCTTGCTGCTTGCAGCGATGGGCAGATTTCATTTGAGTTCCCCATGGTGATTGGGAATCCGAGTCCACCTTTCTTCTTCTTCTTCTGAATCTTATCATAGGCAATCAGTTGCCTAGATACTTCCAGCATCACTATCCTGTTTGTGGGATACCGAGGCAACCTGTATGGATAGGAGGAAAATCCTTGCAGCCTTATGTAGGTGAATTTTGGAAATTAGATAAACCAACATCCGAATTTCTCAATCATTTCTTGCGCTTCCCTCGATATTCTGTGATGGGTTCTCTGCTGCAGGGTCCTCATTATATGCATAGTAAAGGCATCATTGACCCTCTTGTAATTAGTTGTGCTTGTCAAATGTAACTGTGGACAAGCCTCATATATTTTAAACTGATGGGAACCGCAGCCGATTGGTTCCTTGTAGGAAATTCCTCTGTATCTCGTCATGCTAGCTAGCATGTAGACAAGGTAGGAGCCCGTGTAAAATGTATTCGTTCTCCTCATGCCACAAAGCTGCTCATGTATGTTATCACTGATTATCAGTGCCCAATCCATGTAATCTTTTGCCTCTAACACCAAGTTGACAAAATAGAACATCCAAGGTTCAAAGATGAACGCTTGGGGGCATCCTCCAACTCTGCTTAACATCATGATCAGATCACCAAATTCCTGCCTCAAATCCTCCGAAACTATCTGCTTGGGCAATTTGGTGCGAGTCGGCTTGGGTTTAATCATCCACCTAGTATTTATCAAATCAGCACACCGGTCTGTGGTGGATGAGTACATCTTTCTAGCTCTTTCTTTTGTCTTGTAAATCATCTTCTCATGGACTGGAATCCCGAATGCCTCTCTGATTGCTTCAGGTGTCAGGTTGGCCAGCACCTTGCCATCTAGCGAAGTGACCGTCCTCTATTTTGCATTGTAGTGGTAGGCACATTCCATGATGAGTTCTGGACATCGGATAGCTGGCGGAAAGTTGGCAACTGCATACAATCCACTTCTGACAATACTGTGCGAAGTCACTGATGGGTGATGGCCTCCAGTCCCCATTATCCTTCTTCTGAATGTCTCCAGGTTGAACGAGCCTAAGTTCGTGTCAGCTAGCCTGCCGAGCTTGGATGAAAATTTGGATTTTGGCAAGAATGACTTGCCCAATTTCTTGATCAACGCCTGTTTGGATTCGGTGTGGTTGTTCCTGCCTACAGCTCTTCTGCTTGATTCGGCCATTCTGCAAAAAAGCAAGAGAGTTAGAAAGCAAGATTTTAAAAAAAAAAAAAATTAATCGTCATTGAGGATGCGAGCAAATTTTCAAATAAAAAAGGCTGCAACACTTCTGCCGTTTTCAACTACAAACCCCAACTATCTTGTTCACTTCAGCTGTGAAACTTTTGTATTTGCAGCAACTCTTTCTCAAACTCGTACTTCTCCTCTAAAAAAAAACGTACTTCAGCAACTTGAGACTTCTCCTAAATGCGTTTTCAGCAACCTTGTGAAGTTTCTTCTCACAAATTCGAACTTTCAGCCAACTTCAGACTTAACTCTGTTTACTTCAGCAGTCGAATGAAACTTCTTCAAAGCCGTACCTTCTCAGCAAATGCAGCAACCGGCAACTTGGGAATTCGTGCCTCTCAGCAACTACAGCCTCAGCAAGTTAAGTCGCACTTCTTCAGCAATTTCAACCTCTACAAATTTATACTTAGCAACCTCCAGCTCTCTCACAATTTTGAATTTCTCAGCAACTTCAAACTCTTCAGAAATTCGTACTTTCCACTTAGCCAATATTTTTGCATTCAGCAACTGGTGAGAGGAATGAAGAGGATTTTAAAATCTTATAGGCAGGTCGAATTCCTGCAGAGGCTATACTTAGCACATTTTCGAATTCATTTTCCCTCTCTTTTCCCAATTGTAACACTTGTCATCTGAGGCATCGGAATCTCAAACTTCTAGAATTATGAGTTCATCATCTCTGCACGGGCCTGCCTCGTCGCATTTGACTGTTTTAAAATATTAAATCATTCACTGCATTGAACAAATTCGAATTGTTTAGCTAAGTCATTTGATCTCACTTTCACTCTGGCAAAATTATCTAGTCCAAACCTCTGGCGAAATCCTTCTCGTTCATTTGTTTGCCTTAGAGAAATTTCTCAATTTTGCCTTAGGAATTTATTTAAAATATGCATTGGGCAAAATATCCATCAAAACATTGTGGACACGGCATGGAGTAAGCTTGAATCACCTCTGAATTGCAAATGTTTAATACCCAGAAGAGAAATCTTTCCAGAATCTATCGTTTTCATGTGTATCCGGACGAAGGGGTACTTTTAATTCTTATTATTTAAAAATAATAAAAATGGCTAATGTTTATTTCTTCCCCTCCGGATGTCTTTCACTCTTACAATTTCAATCTTCTCTGCCTTGGCAAATTTTCTTGATTTTTTCTGAAGAATTTTCCCTCTGAAGATTTTCATAACTTTGGAAATTAGCATCATTCTCTAGACGTACTCTTCATTTTCCCCTCTAGAAAATACCTTAGGAATTATTTAAAAATATAAATTTTATCTCTGAAGGGCGCATATGGCATGTCATTCTTCCATTTTATTCCTTAGGCGATTCCACGCCTAGACTTTCTTTTCTCACTTAGCAATTTTCACGCCTAGGCCTTCTTTTCATACTTGGCAATTTTCATTTTTAAGTCCCCACTCACTAGGCGCATTTCACATAGTGAAGAGGAAAAGACATAATCCTTGGTCTTTTAAAAAAATCATGCCCCCTTGGCATTATTTCCCCCCTTGGCGCATGGTGACTCCTCACCTTCCTTGAGCGCACTTCACATAATAGACTTCCACTCTCAAGCGCATTTCACATTCACCACTTCACATTTTTTAACTTTCACCTTGGGCGCATATGCCATGAAGAAGAGGAAATTGAGGGTGCAAATGAGGGTGTCATGAGGAATTCCCACGCCTAGACTTGACTCTTCACCTCCCTCTGGCGCATATGGGCTAGGCTACTTCCATGTTTGAGCGCATTCATCACATGTGAAAAACTTCCCACGCCTTAGGTGTCCTTTCACCTTCCTCAAGCGCATTTTAACTTGTAGACTTCCATGTTGGGTGCATACGCTAGTGTGAGGGGGAATTCCACTTATTTCAAGTGACCCTTCAGCTTCCTTAAGCGCATTTTAGCTATGTAGCTTCCTTGCCTTAGGCGCATATTGGCTTGTGAGGAGGAAAATACTACACTCATGGTGTCTCTTCACCTTCCCTAGGCGCATATAGCCTGTGCAACCTCCTTTCTTGAGTGCATTTGAGGATGCCTTAGGAAATTTTGATATCTCTTGAATATTTCCACGCCTTGGGTGACCTTTCACCTTCCCTAGGCGCATATGGGGGTATGAGGAGGAAAATTCCATGCCTTAGAAGAATTTCTATGCCTCTTGAAGGCGCATTTCATCTTTGCTCAAGGAAATCTCACACTTAAAAATTTTTGTATCTTTTATTCCTAGGCGCATATGAGGGTGTTTGCCTGTCAACTGTCGTTTATAAGTTTCCAACGCCCTAGGTGACCTTGGCTTTCTATTTTTAGTAAAATTAGGGTTTCATTGCATTTCACCCTGTTCTGAACTGGAGCTGACGTGGTTGTGCCTCCGTTTGGTTTTGCTATCCTGTTCACACCTTATCTGGCACAATACATGCGATTTTTAGCCATTTGCTATTTTTAGCAAACCCTAGAATTGATCAATTTCCGTATCTCTGTTTGCTTTGAAATTTGTTCTAGTTGCTTTTGATGCTGTGAGAGACCTGTTCATACTTGCTTCTGGTGATGACGCGCTATTTTTAGCCATGAGATGACTTACTAAAAATAGTAAGTATTTAGATCGTGCTCAAATTTTGCCAGTAGGTAGCCTGAAAGATGTTGATCATGGTGGCATGCTTCGTTTCGACATCTCTGCATTTTGCTTCATCTATTTTTAGACATGGCAGGGAAACCCTAATCTGACTTGCATGTGCTCCAGGCTGCTCTTGATTGCTCCTGACTGCTGGACTGAAGTGTTGGGTAGCTGCTGGGATGATACTGCTATTTATAGTAAGTGTCCGGAAAGTGGTCAACCGGATGTCGGATGAGTTTGCATGTCACAGTGCCCGTGGGATCCCAAAAAACCCAAAAAAACCCAGAAAACTTGTCAATGTTCCGGCACTGGCTAAAAATAGTAAGTCTCTTAGAATCGACTCATTCCGTTCGCATGTCATATCACTGCGAATCTCTCACAAAACCCACATGGAATATCTGAACATGCATTGAAAATTCCTACATGCAAACCCTAAAAATAGCCTCGGAAAGCTGAACTCTGAAAGTCACCATCTCGGCTTGCATGTTACACCATCGCGAAGGTCTTGAAAAACCCAGATCAATTCTCCCGTCATTCATCGGAGAATTGCTTGTCTAAACCCTGAAAATAGCCTCTGAAGGCTGAACTGCTAAAAATAGCCAGTTGTCTGAATCTGTTCAAATTTCATGTGTAGGCACTCTGAAGTTGCCCGAACGGGCTGAAGTAGTTAGAATCCTGAAATCCTGAGGAACAAGTCTCAAATTAGGTACTTACTAAAAATAGTAAGTTGTCGGATTTCAATAGGATTTCAAGGGGATTCTGCCTTGAGCTTTCTGATCGCGTTGTTGCATTTGGATTTCACCTTGATAACTCAATTTGACCCGAAACAAGCCTAAAGGACGGAAACCCTAATTTCGTAGACTTGGCAATCATTTCAATCTAGGTCAAAGACGGGACATCCTCGAAAGGACAAAAGATCAGAGACAGAGAGAACCAAAGCCAAAAGACCAGAATGGAGCAAAATTAAGGGGATCCCCATCTTGGATGGGGTGATGTGTGAAAAAGGTCACAACATGTAGCTAGCCTCATATCTCCAATAGCGACGTTATTTACAAAATGCATGTATATTATTAAAAACAATTAATAGACCAAGTAGTGATATATTAAGGTGTCTTTATACTAGAAATGCAAGAAATTTCATATACCAATAAACCTAAAGCAATATTGAACATTCTTTATACTAGAAATGCAAGAAATTTCAAGCAGATTCAACTCTATCTAAATGTATATTAAAACTTATCAAGTTGCATTGAGAAAAAATATATCAATAAGTCTTAAAAGCCCTCCACTAAACTGACTTATCTCTATCTTATAGATTATTTTTCCAATGAACTGCATTTTATGGATTGCCAATTGCAAGTACAAAGGAGCAATCTGATATGCTCCTGTGCAAGTATGTGCACATATGATAGCACAATTAGCTATTTAAAAAAACCAATATATTTGTATTTTATTTCACCTTTTCTATCTACAAATTCCATAAGACACCCCCAAAGAATATTATAAGAAAAATGCTTTTAAAAATGTATACATTTTGTTATACTCTTTTGTACAAGCATCAAAATTTAGAGAAAAATTTTCTTTATAATATAATATTATAACAAAGGCTATGATCCAAACTCAATAATAATTTTGCATTCCAAATTTCTACAAAACAGAATAGTAAGGGAGACAAACATTACCGTAGCTGAGTGATATTTTAATATGGCAAGTGGCTTCTTTCTTCGATAATCGTACACACGAACCCTAGTTTTACAAGGAAAAAGCTAACAAACATAAGAGACAGAACTACACGAAAGGAAATTTAACAGTCACTTTATACCAGGCAAACATAAATAAGATGTATATCATGTTCGGAAAACGAAAAATTCCAGATAAAAGCAAACACAAGAAAACATCAAATATATCATTAAGGATATTTGATTACACAAGCAACTTATGTGTGTAAATGTAGTTTCTTCAAGCGAAAATGGAGACATCAAATCACCATAGCACTTGAATAGGTTTCCAAATTTAAAAGTTTAATGGGGACCATATTGCCTTTCTTGGGGATATCCTTCTAATAACTATGTGCGCTGGTGGCAATTTCAAGATAAAATCTAAGAAAAAAAGAAACAAGTACTGTCTAAAGAAAGAGCTTAATGCAAGGTCATTATTCATATATAATCTTTTGAATCACATGGAACCCAAAAAAGGTAAGAGTATATTCCTAGTAAGGGCTTCAGTCTACAAGGTTTGTTACATTTTAAAAAACAAAACACATAACATGCATTTAAATAACGTTGTGGATTTAGCAGTGACATGAAAATGATTGCAGGAAACAGAAAATTATTCTATAGGGAAAAATTTTAATTTAATTTCAGTATTACATGGGCAACCAAGAGATGGAAAGGGAAACTAGAAACATAAAATTTCGTAATAACCCTGGAAACAAAATGTTGCAGAACATCTACACACAAAAATATATCAGAATAAAATATACATATAGATCGAAATTAAAAGTAACTATCAACTTTTGTGCATAAATAGATTTTTTAAAACTCTGGAAACGCACTGCAAATAGCCTGGAGACACTACAGTGTATATGAAATTTTCCCACAGAAGTCATGGAAGTTTTCAGTACACATTAGGTATTTTCAGAGTTTTACTTTTCTATTTTAAAAAAGATAAAAGGTCTCCTGTGATGTTTCCTGAAACTTAGCTATTATTATTAAATACTACTGACAATAACTACTACCAACTACTATGATATGGTTAAGAAGATATAATATACTGTCATACAATAACATTTACAAAATCTAACCATCTTTAAAACTGAAAATAAGTTCTTTGAAATATGGAACATATAACAAAAAATTGCACACCCAAAACATCTGCCATCCCTGGTATAGCTTAGAAATAGAACAAGAAACCTTAACAAGTTCTAGATTGATGATTACCACACACCCACTTTACATAGTTATTTGCTAAAAAGGTCTAGTCTCACTACCATCATAAGTAGTTTAAGGATGCGTCTTTGTCTGTTAACTTATTGACTAGGTTTCCTGGCTGCACAGACTCCAAAAAGATTTTAACTGCACACCCCTGGCTTTTTCAATAGTAAACAGGTCATTTTTTAATCTAAAACATCTGAAAATATCCAAGATATTGCTTACATAATTTATCAAAACGTATAGCAGCACTGAAAAGATGTACACAAACAACTATTTTAGAATTTGATCAAGATCTGTGATTAGCCTCTAAAACGTATATGATTATATAACCTTTTCCTATCTCTAGACATGCTTTTCTAACCTAGAAATACACTTGACTAATGCCTCTTCCCTTCCACTCCATGTAAATATACCTTGAAGAGAACTTTGTTCTATGTTTCAACTATTGTAGATAAATTGATTGTTTTTAAAGTAGTAAAAGGCAGAATGAACTAATTATCGGATATTGATTTAGTTAATATGTTTTGCATAGTTGTTTTTTATGTGTTTCTGAAAGTTATAGAGCTGCTGCTCAAGACACACATTCAGTTATGACAATTTGTTTTGTTGTGCAAGCCAGTGCCTTGCCATGCAACCTAATCCAACTTGTTGCACAAGAGGATTCATTTGCTCACTACCTAACTCCTTTGCTGTGCAAGTGATCTTCTTTGTTATATAAAGCATAGTTTACATAATCGCCGAGTACTCTCGGAGTGCCCAATTAATCGCAGGAAAACTGAGAAAGCAAGTATTTCCTACCTTTACTCACGGATCACTGTAGCAAGCATTTTTACTGCATTTTTGTGCAGAACTTCCAGTGTAACTCTCGTTTTTTTGCATTTTATCACACACCCGCAACTTTCCCTTCGTCTTTTGTGCGATTTTCCCTTCATTTTTATCGCAATTTGCAGCAACAGCTACAAGTTAGGGCTACGTTTCGCTCAAGCCGTGGGCATTCGAAATTTGGTCCCGTCCAAGCCAACAATCGTGGTGCCTTGGCGTCGAATACCAGTTGGTCTTTGGTCCTTTCAGTGGCTTACACTGCAATCCATTTGGCGTCGAATCCGAGTTGGTCCTTGAGTCCTTTCACTGGCTTACACCGCAATCCATTCGGAACCCAAACTCGGCTCAGTTCAATGGCACTATTCCATGATGGCAAGGGGATGAAGGAATTGGGGCAGTGCAGGCAACAGAACTACTCAGTTTCTGCATATATTTACATTAAATTTATTTAATATTTATTTATTGCTAATATTTATTATATATACTATTATTATATATATTTATTATTATATTTATTTAATATATATATTATAAATTATATTTATTTAATATATATTATTATTATATTTATTATTAATATATATACTATAAGATTATAAATCATATTTATTATTAAGATATGTCGCCAAGCGTTTGCTGAGTTGAAAAATTTGGGCTTGCCAAGTACTCTTCGAATCCAAGTATGTAAACTATGATATAAAGCATCTCTTTTGTTGTGCAAGCTAATGCCCTTGCTATGCAGACTGATACCCTTGTTGTGCAAGGTATTTCTGTTGCTATGTGACATATTCTCTTTGTTGTGTAAGGAGATCCCACTTGCTGTGCAAGGCAAAAAGTGTCATAACCAACACATGAGTTGTCCAAACCAGATCTGCTGCACAAGAGAATCTTTCTCGTTGGACAATTAGATGTGCATCATTCACATGAGTGTACTATGCTCTAAGGAAGGTTTGTTTGTTCTACTACAATCCAAATCAGGTATTGGATGAAGAGTTAGACAACTGGATGGCTTCCAAAGGAGAACCACCTAAACCAAAGATAGAAAAGGACAAATCTATCATACCAAATTGTTATTAGGATGTTTAAGAGTTGTTTGTCTCTTAGTATAGGTGACATTGCTATTTTAGATGTTCTAACTAAATGCCACGACTAGTATCTATATAATGAATGTCATAACTAAGAGGATGAAAGGAACCCAAAAGCATTCTCTAGAGTTCATATTTGTATCTCTGCAATTATTCATTGTTTCAGAAAGACATATCTATGAACATTGAATAATAAGGGAGAAGCTTTGGGCTCTCATGTATAGAATAATAATATTTATTCAGATATCTCTTCTGAAAGGGTGTATACAGAACACCCATTGGCAAAAGTTGATGGGATCCATGGCTTGACATTCATTTTAAGGATAAGATAATAAAGTTAACAACATATTAATAGTTTGATTTTGTGCCTGTCATTTTGTCACTGTTGTCAGGGATCCAAGGCACCATTGATTAGCAATGACAGATCTTCATGGAGAGGCTATGGACATAGAGCGAGTGACAAACACAAAAGAGTATAGTCTTCTAGAAAGAGCTTATCATGACAGATCAGATCTTCATGGAGACACTATGGACGTAGAGAAGGTGATAGAATTGAAAGCGTATTGTCTTCTCCAGAGAGTTGATCATGAGGGATCAGGTAAGTTTTTTTTCCATCTACAAGCGTGTTTCGATCCTGTATGTTTGTTTAAATTCCTGTAAGTGCTTTTCATTCCTACAAGTGTGCTTTTAATTCCTGCAAATAATTTTCTTTTCTACAAGTTTTCAACTACTGGAGATATGTTTCCTTTTAATTTAGTAGTTATTTCAGTAGCTAGTTTATTGCTTTTTGATTTTTGTGAGTTTTTTTTAACGAATTCAATCAATTTAGTTTAAAATTTTGAAAATAAATGCCCCACCATTTTTTTATTAGAGGAAACATCATTGCAAAAATAACCTACCAATCTAAAACTTAGATTTTCTCTACAGTTTTGCGGATCTGATCTTAAAAAGAAGTTTCATAGGAATAACAGATCCCTTACACTAGATTTAGGTATAGTATTGCAGGGATATATAGGGGGAAGGTCAACATTCATCCTATCCGCATCTTTGTGGCATACTTTTGCATTGGTAGAATCTATCGATCATGTTAGGATGCAATGATAGATCATTATTAGAAACATTATGGTGTATAAGATCTATTTCCAAAGAAGCTGATGCTCTTACATTAAAAATGAAAAATAGCTTGACTACTAGATATTCTTGAAGCAATTAAAAAAAATAAGATAAAAACCATAATTTGTGATGTCAAAACTACAAAAACGGCCTGCTTTATTGCATTGTGAAGAGTCAAATTAATGATTCATAAAAATTAAAAACCTGTTAATATGGTATACAACTCTCTGAATCTAGTTTCTGAAACATTTTGAAACTTGTGATTTCAATATTAGGCAAGAAAATTATGCCCAAAACAGTTACCCTTGGTCTAAGCTGAAAATTGATAAAAATATTTAACTATGTAAAAAAAGGCTGTTCTCTAGCTTCGACATAACCAATTAATGTTCTCAAAAAAAACTGTTTACATGAGAGATAGCTCTCTGAATCTAGTTTCTGAAACATTTTTAGTCTTTCCATTTTAATATCATATGAGGGAGATATACTAAAAAAATTCCTGCCAGTCCTAATGGTCTGCTTTAAAATTTTCAATTTTGCAAGCTGTTATTTTGAAAATTCAAGGGCCCAAAATTCTGCTCTGAAAATTTTTCCTTATTCCAGTAGAAAGGCCTCTGAATCTACTTTGCTTTTTTTTCTAACCAGCTCCATACAATGTTATATGAGAGAGTTATCATCAAAAAAAGGATTGCTAGTCTAGGCTACCTCACTATAAGACAAAATAAAATAAAGTTCTAAGAAAATACCAGAGGAATCTCGAAAACCCTTTAAAAAGTGCCTTTTATCGTTTCAGGTGCATCCAGAATTGTATCAAGGAAAATGAATATCCACTTTGTTGGTTTTTTTGGTGTTTTGAGTTAAATGGTGGTATTATAAGGCCTATGATAAACAGAAAGTGAAGTTATAAAGAAAATACAACACACAAAAGACATTACAGGATCCACACATATTGCTAATGCTACAAAAGCCTCTTACAACATTTTTATAGTCATAACACAATTACTAATCTCTTGCATCTAAAAGCAAAACAAAACAAAATCTAACAAAAAAATAAATGAAAGAAGAAAAAATTTGGTTTCAAATATTGAGGATCATTGCTCAAAAGTTATTGTTGAAAAATATGTTTGCCCATTGTTTATCATGGTCACCAAGTAGATGGTCAAATTTCCAGATTTTGACGTACTATTGGTAAGTTCTAACCAGTAATCCACCTACGTGTTTCTATTTCTCTTTAAATATGTTTTACATACATCTTTTGCTACTATTTTTGGAAAAGAAGATACATTTGAAAGTGATATCATAGCAATTTATTGCTGTTTAGTTTTGATATTGCAATTGAATTGAGATTAGCTACCTCTATATGATGATATTGTTTGTTGTTGACACCAACTACCTCAAGAAACAGATGAAGAACATAGTGTTCAAGACAGGGTTACATATATTTTCTTTCGGAAATCATTCTTTATATGTACAACTAGGTGAACCAGTATTCAGCATTACTTCCTAGTTTACTCAGCAGTTGCAGTGGTTAGCAGATCACAAGTGTGTGATATCATGCTTTTTGACAATCTCATTCTAGAAAAAGTACTAGTCTTTTACAGATCACAAGTATAGGAGTTTATCAGTTATCCTCACAAAGAAATCAACAAGGTCAAATTTGCAGGTATGGATGCAACTTACTACAAATTTTATGCAAAAAGAATGATATGTAGTATGTGTTTTTTATCCATGAAGGAACATGATCACTTTGGTAGCACTAATTAAAAACATGGCTTAGTCAAGTGTTATAGCAAAATCATTCTTTTGTTATTGACGGTTTTCAATTAGAGTAGATTAGAATAGAGCTTCCATAGATGTAGTTTAGATGTAATAATCTTGTTTGTTTGCATGTTTCTCACAATGTTCCATGGGGACGTGTCCCCCCCCCAAATTTGAGCCGTCTCCCCGACCCAGGTGTTTCGAAGACTTGGGGATGGCTGAGAACGTCCCGACGGGCCATCCCACCACCGCCACTGGGACTTGGGAAACTCCGAAGAAACGACAAAGATGCCTGGACATCTCTGAGACTTCTCAGGGACTCCCAACCATCCCTCGAGAGTCTTAGAGATGCCCAGGCATCCCCCGCGCTGGAACATCCAGAAAGGCATTTTTTTTTTTAATTTCTTTTGATTTTATTGATATTTGAGCCTAGGGCCGAATCCTAAAGGCTTGTGGGACCCATATAAAAGCCTCTAAACTAAATAAAACAATCTCATTGTTCACTTTTTTGCTCACATATGCCATTTGATGTTTTGCAACAGCTAGGTGAAGAAGAGGAAAACCAGTGACAAGAGTGAGTGAAAGAGTGAGTTTGAGGTACTGCAAGTGCAAGAGGGGTGAGGAGGAGAAAGAAGAAGAGGAGGAGCATTCTACACCAACTTTGAAGGATTTTTCAAGCACAAGGTAGGTTTTTACAACTGTTTTTTGAAGTTTTTTCAATTTGTTTTTGTTTTTTTTTCTAAGTTTTTAGATTCATTTTGAAAATGTAGTTTGATGTTGAATCTTACAACGGGCATTGAATTGAACACATGGATATGCATTTGCAGCCATGTCTATGAAAAAATGATTAAAAAATTAGTCATAATTTCATAGACATGGCTGCAAATGCATATTCATATTTTCATTTCAAGGCTCAGTGTTTTTTTTTTCATCTTTCCATCAAGATTCAACATGAAATTTTCAAATTTGTTAAACTAGACTGAAACTAGGCACTTATAGAATTTATTTATTTATTGCATTGTCACAATGAGCTCTCATGACATGAGTGAGGATGAGATTCATTCACATAGTGATACTAATCCTGAATATGCTCCTGAGCTTGAGGGGAGTGACCATGGGGTTGAGCGTGAAGCCCAAACTAGTTCCATGGCAAGTGAAGCAAGTACTTTAGAGTTCCCTTTTGCAGTATTGGTAGAGTATGCTAAGGGTCCTTTTGATCGCAAATCCCCTCTCAAACAATTTGCAACAAAAATATTAGGCAGGCAAGGGGCAACATCTGGTGGCACAAGGAGGTGGAATTGCAACTTTTGTGGTGAGGAGTGGTTTGAGAGCATCACTAGAGTTAATGCACATCTTCTTTTCATTAGAGGAAAAGGTGTGGAGATATGTGATTTTTGGAAAAACCGGAAAACATCAAATAGAAAGTTGAAATAAATAACTTATGGGGTGTTCCTGATGATACTCCAACTGCACCTGTGCCTACTACTTTGCTTCATAGGACACATCTTCAGCATAGCCAACCATAGAGATCCAGCCATACTTTGCAGACGAAAGTAGGAGGGACACCAAGTTCTTCTTCCAGTGCTTATGCAGGAGAGGGGAGGGATAAACAGAAATTACAGAGTCAAACTCAAAGTAACCCCATAGCAGATTTGTTTAATGTGCAACTCAAGGATGACAAAGATGATGCCATTGGCAAGTTCCTCTTTGCCAATGGCATCCCATTTCATGTTGCCCATCATATGTGCCACCAGGTGAGACGAAATTGAGGACCACAATCTTGAATAAGAACTATTCCAAGATCAATTTGTTGATGGGGAAGATGAAGGAGTGTTGGGTTAAGACAAGATGCAGCATAGTCATGGATGGGTGGACGGACATTAGCCATCGTCCACTCATTAATATCACAGTTACATGTACAGACGGCCCATATTTTCTTAAGGCAATTGATTGTTCAGGGCATCGCAAAGATGTTGATTTTCAGTTTGAGGTCCTTATTGAGGAGGTTAGGCCACAAAATGTGGTCCAAGTAGTGACAGATGTTGCACATGTGTGCAAAGCTACGGGGAGACTTGTTGAGGCTACTTATAGGCATATTTGGTGAACTCCATGTTGTGTGCATGCCATCAACAATGCACTCAAAGACATGGGGAAGATTGATTGGATTAGAGCAGTGATAAATGATGCGAGAGATGTGCAGATGTTATCTGCAACCACCACACATCACATGCACTCTTCAAGACCTTCGCTAAGGAGTTCCTGAAACCTACTGATACGAGATATGCTTCCTACTTCATTCTCTTGGAGAGAATGATTGAGTTGTAAGAGGCACCGCAACTCATGGTTATGACAGCAGATTGGAATAGGTGGGTTGAGTCTAAGATAGAGTAGGGGAGGAGGGTGAAGGATACGGTGAAGGATACGGTGAAGAGCAATGTGTTCTGAGGTGATGCAAAATATATTGTCGCCATCATTAAACCAGTTTTCCAGGTTATCAAGTATGGGGATGCGGATGCACCTAGCCTTGGAGAGGTGTATGAGTGCATCGATTCTATGCTTGATCAAATGAGGGTTGTTGTCGAGAGAGGGACCCCACATTAGCATTCCACCACGAGCACATTCGGCCAATCATTCACAAGAGATGGGAGAAGCTCAACACTCCCTTGGACATGGCAACCTATGCACTTAATCCTAAGTGGCACTTGACTAGGCCTGGTAGAGTGACACCAATACAGGATGCAGAGGTTAAGGCAGGGTTCTTCAAGTGCATTGAGAGGATGTATGATGTTGTAGATGCCAAAAGAATTTACACTGAGTGGACCAAATTTGCCACTCTTAGGGGTTATTCAAATGCGGCCAAGATGGATATGTGAACTATGGTGAGAGGACCCAATTTTGTGGTGGACTTGCCATGGATCGGGATCTTTTATTACCACTCTAGCCATCCGATTGTTATCTTAGGTTTCTAGTTCTTCAAGTGTTCAGAGGAACCGGTCTACATATAACTTCATCCACTCTCTTAAGAGGAACAGGCTTACCTCTAGGAGCACAGAGAAGCTTGTGGTTGTACATAGCGTTTTGCATCTCATCGACCGCAAAACACTTTTGTACAGAGAGAGTCCACCAGCACGATGGGATGTAGAGCTAGAGGAGCCAGGACAGATTGATGAGGATGATTCAGTTTCAGCTTCAGATGCAGGGTTGGTTGGTGTTAGTTTGGTAGAGTTTGACCACGAGGATTCCAATACTTCGAGTGATGAGGAGTTTGGGGATGATTAAAGGCCTCCCTTCACTACATTTTTTCATTTTGTACTTATTTTGATATCAATGTATCATGCTACTCATTGTAATCATCTTTATGATATGATATTATGATGTGACATGTCATATTTTCGATATTCATATAATAGAAATCTCAAATTCGACAATTTCATTTGTCAAATTTTAATATTTTATTTACTTTTAGTCTTTTAGTAATAGTATACAAGTATTTAAAATGTTAGTGTTTGCAATTTTACTAATTTTCCAAAGTTTAATTTGAGATGTTATTCTTAAACATCTTTTATAACTAGTTATTCAAGTACCATATGTATATCAGCACCGCCCCCCCGTCGTCGTCCCCAAACTTAGACCCCCCGTCCCCACGTCCCTGTCAAGAAACTTCGTGGAACACTAGTTTCTCAATGACTCATTTCATTCCTCAACCCCCTTCCTATCACACATGACATCATTTTTTCCCCCTTTGCACCATCTATAGCACCACTCCAATCAGCTTTACCCATTAAATTCATTCATTTTCACTTCGTCTCTCTCCCACATTCATTTCCTATAAAGCTTAAAGCACAAGTATCATCTCTTAAGAGAACTCCCACAACCATTTCTTGCACTTGATTTTTTTATTACTTTTTACTTATGGTTGTGGACAAAATTAATATTGTGTTTACATGTCATAAAAGTTACTGTTATAACATATTTTTGTTGGATCAATAAAGGAGGGCCATGCTCAAATTCATGAGTGTAATGTCCCTTATTAGGATATTCCTAATTTTTTCCTTAAAATGATAATAGCTTTGCCAAAAATTATGAATTTATTATAATATTCAGATCAATAAGTCATAGCATAATTCTGAAAATCAATCATATCTTGAATTCTTTGGAAATGCTTTCAAATCTGATGAATCGGGCATTTTTGTCCCTAACTCAGCAATGGCAATATCAAGGGTTTTCTTCATTTACTTGCCAAGCGTATTGAAGAGTTTTCATCCTTAAAAGTCTTAGTCCACCTTGCAGGATTTTCGCCTCCTTGATCAAGATTTGGGTTTTTGTCCAAACTTGATAAGAGAAATAAGGGTCTTCGTCCTTAATCTCTCGTGAACTTGGAAGGGTTTTCATCCTCCCTATTTGCAAGACACTTCCTCAAATTGATGTATTGATAGATTTATTGTTGTTTGCTGGATTGATCTTTGTTGATTGAAATTTCTTGATGGATTGATGAGTAAATGCTTGAATAATTCATTGCTTGTTGGCTGATTCCTCCCCTCTTCACAATGAAATGATCCTCCATTATATCTCATATATGAGGGAGTCACAACCACTCACATTGGAAGTAGTCACACCCCTTTTAATCCAATTGCTGCCATAAGCTTTTAATTTAATCTTAATTAAATTATTTAATGCTAGTGTCTCCTTCATTGGGGCCACCTCTATTATTATTTACTTAAGCCTTTTTGAAAGTAACTTTAATTCCTTTACTTTTCTGATTATTCTCACCCTTTGAACAATGATAGTTGTTGAGGTTTGTCGCCATACTATGTCAATTGTTGGTGTTCATCATACGAGTTGTTTGTTGATGTCGCATGTAGTGAGCGAATGCACGTACAAAGTGTCATATGATGAGATGGAAAGGTGATCGCACACTGTTAACCGTCAACCATACGGTGTTGTCTATAGGCCTTCCACCTTACCGTACGATGACCTTGACCTCTACCTTATTTTGGACGCAGCAAATCCCTTGTCGCTATATGATGATTTCCAATGGTTGTTGTACTAAGATCTCCAATAGTTTTCATACAAAGATATCCTTTCTTTGTAATTCGCGTTGTTGTATGGTGCACTTGCTTTGTTGTCGTACTAGTTCTCTCCATTGCATGTTGTCACTTCTCTGTGCAAGATACCCAAGTCATACGATGTGATTTTTTCCTTCACAGTAAAATTTTCTTTGTTGTAGAATATTGTAACCCCCTCTATGTTGTATGCGTTTTGTGAATTGCATTAATAGCGCCTTCTTTATTCTTGGTTCCTCGTACTTGATTATTTTATCTTGTTCGAACTTGTGCACTAGCATGTCATCCACTTTTGCTATTCCCTCGTATTCTTTGTACTCGACAAGAAACGTCTGACTAGTCTTGGCTTTGTCTTCTTCTTCCTTGATCTCCCCAAATTGTAGCATGTTGCACTCAGGGTGGAACACTTCATAGTTTTCCAACTGCCAATGGAATAGACTGTTGAGAAAACTTGTCTCATCCTAAGAGCAACTCTCGAGGTCAAGTACCCCTTCATCATTAGGTTCCATGAATTTTCCTCCTTCGTTTATCTCCAACTCTCCTCCATTGAACTCTGACTCGGAGGATGCCAATTCTTCCCTCATAGCTTGATTCTTTAGGTCAATGACATACTTCCTCCCGTTTCTCTCGATGGAGAGTGTGTTCCATTTCCAATTGTGGTCTGCCTTGGCTACAATCAGCCACCCTCTCCCGAGCAGTGCATCGTACGCCTTCTTCTGCAATCGGATGACAACAAAGTTGAACACAAATTGTTATGTTGATTGTCACGGTTTAAGGATAGGAAGTTATTCTACCCTTTTCAACTGAAAAGCAACTAAATAACTAACAAACTAGGGTTTCTCTTTTCTTTAATGGAAAGAAATTCAAAATAAAGTAAATTACATAACATTCAGTCTTTCAACTCACTTCTAGGTTCAATTTAGCTGAAAAGAAATGTCTAACTGAATTAACTGAAAAGAAACATCCACTAAATTCAATAACAGAATAGCTACGATTCTTAACTAACTTTTCAGTGCTTTCAAACAAAGTTTACATTGATCAATCTTTAAGCTAGGTAACCACTTCAATATTACAAGAGAGAGAAGGGTTTCAGAAGTTTACAGTTAAGAAGCTGAAGCATTTGATCTTAACACTATCATCATGGGAAAAGGAGTTATCATCAAGGGCTTTACCACCCATCCGAAGACCTGCTGGTCTCCCGTGTTCCTTCGATTGAAGGAACCCGTCCCTTCATGAGGGTAGTTAACAAGGATCACAATTTAACATCATACCTCTGAGCCTGGTGTCAAGAACCTGTATCTCCTGATCGAACCTTTACTATGAGTACCTCCCAACTAGAAGATTACTCTGATCAGTGATACATTTGGTACTTGATGGCAGACAGATAATGAATCTAGAATCGTACCTTGGCCAAGGATTTCATTTTCATTACTGGCACACCTGTGTCGTCAGCACTCTCACCCTTGCTCGACACGCTTTCATTTGTCTCGGGTTTTAAATTTCAATATCTGGTTGTTTAACATTATACTTTCAAATCCAAGTTAAATCTTAAACTTTACGTTTTATACTTGTAAAGAAACTGAATCTATAATGAGGATTTCAAGATTTAATTCTTGTTCATTACTTAAAGAATTCAATAAGCAAATGATTTGCACAGGGTCAACTTCTATATAGAAGAGTGATAAGAAGAGAGGTTCCCAGCTTCATTGGGCAGAATTAACCTTTCCAAATGTTCCCAAAATGTTCACACTAATTTCAGTTCTAGATGAATGACAAATCACAGAATTTACTTAAACGCAAGAAGAAGTCTAGATTCAGATTCAATGAAAGATTCCAAAGGTTGCAGAATTAAGCAAAGAATCTGTACATTACTCCACTCAGATTGACCAAGTACAATTATATGAAGTGGAAGAGATTAAGCCTAAACTCCGGTCTGAGAATAGATAAATAAAACGACCAGTGTTATTCGAAAATAGCTCAACTATTTAATGGCTACCAGTCAAGGATAGGTGATGTTATTCAATTCAACATTCTATTCCATTCAATGCAAAAATCCATTATCAAGAACGAATCCCTTAACTAATTCTATCTCGTCAAGAATTCGTAAACAACATTTCTTGTACAAGATCTTATCTTTTTGATTTCATGCTAATGAAGTTGGGAAACATATAAGAATTCTACCATGCGTCCCTGTATGAGTGACTCAACTTGACGATGCCCGCTCAAGAATTCTCCCAGCGAACGTTCTACAAGCTCAAACTCAACAGCGTATTCCTCTTATGCCAAAAAGCCGAGAGCCAGAAGAGGAGAGTTCTTTGATAAAAGAATAATTTAGAATGAACAAAGCAAGGATGCCAAAACAGAGGATTTCCCCAAGAATGATTGTCCCCCACCCCCCCCCAAACCCTCGCCCCCCCAAAATGTTCGAGCTCCCGCGAATAGAAGAAGAAGAAAGAATGACGAACCCCAAAAGAGAACTCAAAAAAAAAACAAATCTCACAGCTCAACCCCCATCGCCAAGAATCTCTTTGACTGCCCCTGTCTTGAGCGTTTCAACAAGCGAGGTGGTGAGCTAACGGAACTTCCCACCTCCCAAAAGTTCTAATGCCAAACCTATTCAATTTAATTTCGATGATTTTTCAATTCCAAAACGATAGCCTTTAATTTATATCATTCTATTATTAATTTAATGTTCAATAATCACTTGCAAGAATAATTTATTTACCAAGAATTGCTTCGCTCCAATTTACAGAGGATATAATAAATTTTTAATTATATTTATTATTTTAATTTAATATTTGCTTATCATTTGTAATCTCCTATAAAGGTGATTATTGATTTATACATTTTAAATTAGCTTACTAAATAAATAATTATATTAAATTATTTATGGCCAAGTTACGACGTCGATTCACTGACTTATACTGACTCGAGATTGACGATAAAATTGATCCTTGTTACCATATCCTCTCCCTGATGACATCTCCTTTTCCGTTGAGGCGTCGGCAGTCTTGCATCCACTGACAGGTATTATGGTTAGAATGTTCCCAATGGCTATATAAATTCGCATTCAAATATCAACCCATGAACATATTCAATTTCACGTAAACAAGAATTTCACTTGCCATATAAAGATCGTTAACTTACAGCTAAGATAAATAAATCATCTATTCTATTCTCAATTTCACATTCACATGAAAACAGTTATTTGCAACTAACTTTGCATCCAAATATACATAACCAAATTCATAGTCTCAAAAGAAGGGATGTAACAGGACGTACTACCTTCTTTTTCTTGTGCAGCAAGGGGATTAGTCCTTAGATGAACCAAGGCTTCTTCAGCCCATCTATAGATTGGTGCTTTATATTTACCAACAATTCTCTAAGCCTAAGATTGTAAGCTCGTATATTTCCGTGCTTCCCCTATGTGGTGTTATAGATCTCGGCGACGATCTCATTGTCATCCTGTAATAGTTTGAATTCTGCCTCAAAAGCCTTTCTTAGTGCATCCCATGAGGCTTTTTCTTCTACTGCCAGTTCAGTGAACCAATCTATTGCTATGCCTCGTAGCGTTGTTGGGAATGCTCTCACCCAATAATCTTTGTCTTCTTGGCCGCTCTCTATCCACTCTGACCTGTTCGCCGTAAATTTTGGCAATTTTTGCCTTTCCACACTTAGATTGACTAGCGGAGTCAACATCCTCCTTCCTCGATGTTCTCCCTATGCATTGCACCTGTTTGGACTATTTCACTCGGTACGTTTCGATGCATGTCCTGCACTCACGACCACGTATGATTCCTCCACTCGTCCACCCTTAGCATCCTTTGCACTTCGAGTATCCTAGGAATCGTTCTTGCACTCCCTCCATCTGAGGGTCTTCAATTGGATCCTCCAATTCTCGGTTCTTCACCCAATATGGATAATTCTCGGATGTGGCATATGTTATTTTCAATTTCTTTGGTTAATTCATTTTCAGAGTCTTTTTCTTCTTTGTTGTCTGATCGATACTATCTCTATGGACTGTTGTCTTCGTTGGTCAATAAGGTTTTGGTTTGTTTCTTCAGCAAGGTCTTGGTTTCTTTCTTTGGCAATTCTTCTTAATCGTCTTCGCATTCCTCTTATTCTTTTACTCTCAAGCATCTTCATACCTGATCTTCTGATGATTCCTAATCACTTGGAATTCGGTTCCTATCTTCATTTGGTCGTACAGGCATTAATTTTTGGGAGTATGCCTACAAGTGGTTTCGTGCTCTTCCTCCCATTTGTTTTGCTCTTCGTATCGTTGCAGAATATGTTGTCTACTTTGTTCTCTATCTTTGTTGGCCCAACGATCCTAGACTATGATATAGTGACATGTGATCAATCTCGATAGTCTGTTGAGAAGGCAATCGACCTCTAGGTTGACAGTCAGATTGCCCCAGATGGCTGCCTAAGGGACCTCTCTCCTGAGAACTTCCTTGCATACATGTTCCTTCAATGAGATATCCCATAGGTTTAGAAGGTCTTTTGTCAACGTGTCTTCTCTTTCCTCATTTGCTTGTACCGGCTCTTCGATTGGTTGACCCCTTACAACGCCATTATTCTCGTTTGTGTTGTGTACGAGAGTTCATACTAGCAATAGTGCCAAATGTTTACTTGCTTATTCTACTTTCAAGGATTTAGAAAGTAAATGGAAATAAAAGACTTACAAAACATAAATTAATAACAGCCATGTTTCAGAAGATATAGCTTTATTCTCATTCATTCATAGATATGCAATAAGTACAAGAAAATCATAACGGTCCCTAACTATGATCAACAAACACACATAAATTGTAGACCAATGTTGGTTAAGACTACCAACTCTGGATAGCTACTATCTGACAATAGCAACCCTCAAGGACTAATACATAAATACAAAACATAACTGTTTGTTTATTTATTATTTAGCCGACTAAAAAATATTCAATTAACTTTCGGCCAACTACACCCATTTATGTTAGTCTATCATTTAGATCTTTTTGGTTCAAGAAGAATCTTAGACTATTATGGTCAGTCTTAACAATAAATCTTCCACAAACTAGGTATTGTCTAGACTTGGTTAGAGCATGCATAATAGCTAGTAGCTCTTTGTCATAAATAGAATAATTCTTTTCCCTCTCCTTAAGCTTGCGACTCTCAAAAGCTATTGGATGTTTATTTTGCATTAATACAACACCAATACCATCTCCTGAAGTGTCACATACTAATTCAAATGGAATAGAGAAATCCGGAATGGTTGATACCGGACAAGAACTCGTTATTTCTTTAAGCTTGTCAAAAGTTTTGTGTGCCTCCTCGTTCCATGAAAAAACACCTTTCTTAGGTAAATCTGTCAATGGGGCAATTATTCTTGAAAATCCTTTGACAAACCTTATGTAATAACTGCACAATCCTAAGAATCCCCTTAAATGCGTTAGATTCTTAGGTTGAAGGCAATCTATTATTGCTTTGATTTTCTCTTCATCTACACTAACTCCTTGGGCATTCACCTTATGCCTTAAATACAAGATTTCAGTCATCCCAAATTCACATTTAGATGCTTTTTGCGAATAGTGATTATTGCTCAAGTATCCCTAATACCTCATCAATATGCCTTAAGTGATCTTCACAAGTTTTCCTATAAATTAGTATATCGTCAAAGAATACCAAAAGGAATTTCATTAACTGTTTACTGAATATGTGGTTCATGCAACACTAGAATGTGGTTGAGGCATTAGTTAGTCCAAATGATAAGACTAGAAATTCAAAATGTCCAAAACGACACCTAAAAGTAGTTTTGTGAACATCCTCTCTCCTCATCCTTAATTGGTGCTATCCGAAAAGTAAATCAATGTTAGAGAAGTATATTGCACCATGGAATTCATCAACCCTAAGGATGGGGTATCAGTTTTTTATAGTTTTTTTATTAAGTGACCTATAATCCACAGACATCCTCACAGTATCATCTTTGTTTTTTACTAATACTATGGAGGAAGCGAAAGGGATAGAGATAGGTTGTATATGCCCCATCTCAAGTAATTCCTTTATTGTCTTCTTGATTTCTTCCTTATATCCCATTGGATGTTAGTAAGGTGAGGTAATGACTGGTTTTGCTCCCTCTTCTAGTTTGATGTTGTGCTCAAAACCCCTCTTAGGAGATAACCCGGGTGGAATATTGTTGAAAACCCCCTTGTGCTTGTCTAAAATAAATTGGATATTAATAATAGTCTCCTCGTCTTTGGGTGAAAGTCTATCAAGGATCATACATTCTGTTGCCCACTCTACTTACCCATGTCTAAATGCTCTCTCCATCCCTTTGGACGACACAACCCTTGGAGAACCACTCTATGGCTATGTAGAGACCACTCAAAACCTCCTCATCCGCCTTTAAATCAAAGTGGAATTGGAATGTCGGATTGAGGAAATATGCAACTACATGTAGGGGCTTGTGAAGTTGGAGGTGCCATCATCTATCATTTCCCAAATGGAGTGATACTTATCCACAACTCCCACATAAATGGATCTAATGGCCTCCTTGGCCCTATCCATCCAGTAAAAAACCCGCTCCAAATAAGCGATTTATATTAGTGTATGCATTTGCATTATTGGTTTGTATATCTCTTGCCCGAAGGATGAATATTTCAATATATTGGCTTTAATATCGTAGCATATAATCTATCACTAAGTATGAATATTTAAAGATTAATATACGCTAAGCAAGGGTATTTTCGGTTATCTCATCAAAGCTATCAAGTGGTTTGATTAAGCAACCACCAGCCTGGTGATGGCTACGCCACTTCTATGGCTCACAGCTTGATATCAAACGGCTTGATAATAATAACTGCCTATCTTCTACCTTGACTTTTATATCATCCACAAAAGGGTAATCGCATGTCCTAAATGCTACTTGGTGAAGGATATGGAAGGCTTTGACTGCATGGAGCCTTAGATACGGAACACCATTGCTTTCCATGACTATCCTAAGAGGTATCACAGGTTCCAATAGAGACGTATACGAGTCGTAACATGGGAGATCTAATACATTTAATATTGCGATCGAGCCTATGCAATACACAAGAGGATCATGATCGATCCAAATAATTAATCAAGAGCCATCAAACTTAAGAGAATGGCAAATATAAGTCAGGATTTATACATCGCCTTGCAATTTATTCTGGTGCTCGACATTGTTCGAAGGTATCCAATGTTACTGAAAGACTCTGGTGCAGGAGCCGAGATTATTATTCGCTCTCGCCACCTTTAATGCATTCGATGGGGAGTTCTAGTCAGATAGTGATGATCGTGGCATCTAAAAGAGATATTGACCTCTTGCATATAAACCTACAACAGAGCATCGTCCTATACGCTACGTCTTGTGTCCTCAATTTAGTGAAGAGGTGCAATTAAAATAGTGAATATACTTATGCCTAAAAGGAAACGATTGTGCTTGACTAAGGGCTACACTTAGTTGAAAGGTCAATTATTAATAAAGGAAAGTCATATCTGTTTGAAAAGTCATCACCCTTTAGAAAAGGTACCTCTAATCATAGAGATATAAAAGAATGAAGAAATTGTGGAAAGAAGCAGAGAATAACTGGTAGATATATACATTGTCTACAGCAGAGCGAAGTTGCTCCTAAGGAGCATTGATCCTCCAATTCGGACTGCATAAGTAACTAGTGATATTCAAGAACAACGCCCCCTCAATCACTTGGATAAAATGATTTTAATGTAGAAAAAGAAATTCCATTAAGGCATAATATTATTACATCAAACATAATCAGAAATTGCATGTTCTTAAGGAGTAATCTGAAACATCATTGATTTTGATTCCATGAAACATTCAATCACATGGTTATAGAGTAAATAATCAAAGATAGCGGTTAGTGGATATTATCAAACTTCATTCTTGAGTGAAGTCCCAATCCAGAATCCATTATTAAATTGTAGCAGAAATTAGTGCCATTGTTAACATTATAATATCTATTCTTACTTTATATATATATATATGATTAGCATTAAAGAGGATATTGAGTTTTCCATATGACATACATTGATATCAAATCCTTTAAGATAAAAGCAAAGTTTGCCATAATTTTATAAGGGACATTACAATTGGTATCAAAGCTAGTGAACCTGCCAGCTTTTGGGTAAATGTTGAAAAACTTGATTAATCATGACAATAGAAGATATCAAACCATTGGAAAGATCACTCTATGAAGCAGGCAACAAGCTTAGTAGTGAATTACAATCAAGTGATGATGACTTGAACACACTTAAAGAGATAGAAGAATGTTTGATCCACATGGAGCAATCATCTGAAGTCTTAGATATAGCTCTAACTCCTACATTAACCACCTTGAATCAGCATAAATGGTTGAGGCACCATGATCAGGAAATCAATTTGTTGGTTACCTCTTGTTTAAGTGAGGTAATGAGAATTTTGGTACCTCTAGTTCCTTTTGACGGCAATATGATGAAAGAGGTATTGCACATGATCGTAGATAGTTTCAAAGGCCTAGATGACATCAATAGAATGCATTACTCAAGGGTGACCATAATAAAGACATTTGCGGAAATCAAGACAAGTAACCTTCTTGTGGACTTAGGGTTGCAAGATCTGATCTACAACATGTTTTATCATTTATTCATCACAATTAAGAATGTACATGATAAAGGTGTGTTTGCAGCCATGAAAGATATTATGATTCTAACTATCCAGGAGAGTGATGTTTTCCCCCAACCCACTATATCTATACTATGGTCTGTTTGGAAACAAGAATGGATTCCCTCTTCATCTGCATATACATTGTTCCTCAATGTGTTCACAACTTCACACAATGTGAGAAAAAATGAAAACCTCGTTTGGAAAAAGAAGAGCAAGAGAGGATCAATTCAGAATATGAATGGGGAGGAAATTCCTTTAGTTGTACATACAGAAGATGAATGCAAGAAAATACAAGATGTGTAAAGTGTTCATAAGGAGGAAGATAAATCTTTATATGTTTCTTCTATCACAAATGAAATAAGTACTTGGTTTCATGAGGATCATGAGGCAGCCACTAATGAGGAGTCAATGCATGAGGATCCAACTAAAAATGATAATGGCTTCACATCAGCTATAGATGATAACTTATTCCTTTTAAACCTAAGATTGCTCTTATTCCATTTCAAGGTTCATGCATTGAGGATGACATAAAAGGGATTGAAACTATTGATCATAAATCAGATTATGTTCAATCACTTAGGGATAAGGATTTTGGTCATAATTCTCCCTCACCTTTTGAGGACATGGTCTCCTCTAATCAGTCAATTGTTACTTATGGGAAGAGTACTCCTAACGAAAGTGAATCAAAAAAGATGTTATATGACAGTTCAAGTCACCTTGAGGAAAATAAACAAAGAATTTCGGCATTGAAAAATGAGAAAAGATAGTTATGGGTCACAGAAGAGAGAATGGAAAGAAAAGAGCCAACAAAAGCAAAAAATGCAGACAAAAGAGACAAGCAAATGAGGACGCTCTTTTATGAAGCAATGGAAAGAAAAAAACCAAGGGAACTAATGGATAGTGTTGAAGATGTGGAGTGGAATATACGACTATGTCAATAGTGGAATGAGAAAGCTAAACATGCCAAGATGGTAGCTTCTTGAGCAAGAGAGAACTTGCAGAAAATTAAGCAAAGGCATGGACACATAGATGAACACGAGATGAGTTTTCAGACTAAGTATTGTAAGTCAGATATTACAACAAGATCTCCATGCACTCATCCACCTAGTCAAGATTCTCAACACCTAACGTCGAAGACTTTGGAGGTTCATACCCCAAAGGAAGAGAGTGTGAAGAGATTAGCAACTAAAGATCATGAGGCTTTAGATCTATACAAGCAAAGAGAAGCTAAATTGATATATGGTCAACAAGCATTACGAGATGCAGAAAATCAAAATGAAGTAACTAAACATGTCAAGGAGCAAGAAGACAAAGGAAGAAATGAGATTAAGGAATTGGACGACATAGATGAGACCTATGTCTCAAACCATTGTCCGGAAAATAAAAGTTTAGAAATAGATGGGTCTAAGGATAACTTCCAGATTGTTAATAATCCCTTGTTTGAAGTTGAAGCGAATAAGACGTATGACAACCCACTCTTTGATTTGAATAAAGTTCTTCATGGATGTTGTGACGAGATTGAAGACAATCATAGAACTTGGGACCTAGGTGCATCTCCTATCAATAAAGTGTTGAGACAAGCTTGGAGCAATGGGACAAATCCAAGTGATGCTAGCACTAACCACTCCCCAATCAAATTGCAAGAGATTGCAATTCATGGCAAGACAATGAATTGGATCCCATCTTTTGATCAACAATCACGTATGGAATGTTTAAGTTTGGCTGAAAAAAGGGGTGACACTTCAACTATATCCATATCCATACATACAAAATAGTCATTGTTTCCTTTGTTTTCCCACAGTGAGAAGTGAGAACATCAGTTTATGATCAAGCGGTTATTGAACCATTGCTAGCTTTTTGGGAGCTAATTGTGAGAGGTCCTACAAGTACCGTTCAGATTTCCATCTCTACCACTGTGAACAGTAACTCCTACCAACATTCTAGGATATTGCTATTCAATTCTTCCTATAACATTGGGATGGTTGCGATAGATTGGAAATCTTGAAACTTTTCTCTTAACACCTTGAGGGAATTTGTAGAAATTTTGATCCTATGGTTGAACAATGATATCTATTTCAGTTTGAGGTTAGACAATGAACACTTCTTAGGATTCTAGAAGAGACGGAGGCAATTTGAGTATGAGAAACAGATTATTAAAATCAGAGTAGCATAGCATCAGCATGATGGTGCATTTCTTAGGCTGACTTAGAATCCTAGAAGGAGGCAATTTGAGTATGAGAAACAGATTATTAAAATCAGAGTAGCATAGCATCAGCATGATGGTGCATCTCTTAGGCTGACTTAGAATCCTAGAATGATTTGGGATTCAATAGTTGTTGAAAGTAAGATGATCTATGAAGAATATATTACTTTACTCTTATAAAAGGACATTTCTCTAAGAAATTTGTACACCATTGGATTATTCTTCTCCTTGGTAGTCTTCCGATGATCATCTTTACCAGTGATCAGCAAGATAATGTTTTGATTGGAAGGTGCTACCAACCTTGGAACCCAAGAATTTCTATGATGGATATATTAGATGAAATGGAATTGCTTCAGTGTGTGATGGAGTCTGACAAACTTTGTGAGTTTAATTGCATCAGCATAAAGTGATGGATATGTGCTGGAGTGTACTACAGGCTTATTTGGAACCTTGGTATCAACATGAAAGACTAAAATTGCTTGTGGGAAAGCAATTGATAGATATGTGTTGGAGCATTCTATAGGCTTGTTTGGAACCTTGGTACCAACATGAAAGACTAAAAATGCTTGTGGCCAAGCAATTTCCAAGAAGGGGAGACTATAATAAACCCACTCCAAATAAGCGATTCATATTGGTGTATGCATTTCCATTATTGGTTAATGTATCTCTTGCTCGAAGGATGAATATTTAGATATACTGGCTCTAATATCGTCACATATATCTATCACTGAGTATGAATATTTAATGATTAATATTATGTTGAGCAAGGGTATTTTCTCGGTTATCACATCGAAGTTATCCAATGGTTTGATTTAGCAACCCACCACCCTGGTGATGGCTACACCACTTCTATGGCTCACGGCTTGCTATCAAAGGGCTCGATAATAATAACCGCCTATCTTCTGCTTTAACTTTTATATCATCCACAACAAGGAAATCGCATGTCTTGAATGCTACTTGGTGAAGGATGCGGAAGGCTCTAACCGCATGGAACCTTAGATACAGAAGACACCATTACTTTCCATGACTATCCTAAGAGGTATCGCAGATTCCAATAGAGACGTATACGAGCCGTAATATGGGAGATCTAATACATTTAATATTACAATTGAGGCTATGCAGTACACAAGAGGATCATGATCGATACAATTAATTAATCAAGAGCCATCAGACTTTAGAGAATGGCAAATATAAGTTGGGATTTATACATCGCCTTGCAATTTATTTTGGTGCTCAACATTGTTCGAAGGTATCCAATGTTACTAAAAGACTCTGGTGCGGGAGCTGAGATTATTATTCACTATCACCACCTTTAATGCATTTGATGGGGAGTTTCAGTCAAGGTAGTGATGATCATGGCATCTAAAAGAGATATTGACCTCTTGCATATGAACCTACAGCAAAGCGTTGGCCTATACGCTACGTCTTGTATCCTCAATTTAGTGAAGAGGTGCAATTAAAATAGTGAATATACTTATGCCTAAAAGGCAACGATTGTGCTTGACTAAGGGCTACACTTAGTTGAAAGGTCAACGATTAATAAAGGAAAGTCATATCTATTTGAAATGTCATCACCCTTTAGAAAAGGTGCCTCTAATGATGGATATATAAAAGAATGAAGAAATTGAGGAAAGAAGCAGGGAATAATTGGCAGATATATACAATGTCTACAGCAGAGAAAAGTTGCTTCTAAGGAGCATATGATCCTCTAATTCGGGTTGCATAAGTAACGAGTGATATTCAGGAACAGTGCCCCCTCAATCACTTGGATAAAAAGATTTTAATGTAGAAACAGCGATTCCATTAAAGCATAATATTATTATATCAATCATAATCAAAAATTGCATGTTCTTAAGGAGTAATTTGAAATAGCATTGACTTTGATTCCATGAAACATTTAATCGCATGGTTATAGAGTAAACAATCAGAGATAGAAGTTAGTGGATATTCTCAAACTTCATTCTTGAGTGAAGTCCCAGTCCAAATTCCATTACTAAATTGTAGCCGAAATTAGTGTCATTGTTAACATTATAATATCTATTCTTACTTACTTATATATATATATATGATTAGCATTAAAGAGGATATTGAGTTGCCCATTTGACATACATTGATATCAAATCCTTTAAGATAAAATCAAAGTTTTCAATAATTTTATAAGGGACATTACACATGCCCCCATATATGTAGTCCATTGCGAACTTCTCCCCATTAGCGACTCATAGGAGAACCACTAAAGGCTCTATGAATTGCACTTATTGTGAAACATTAGCATAAGTGTTACCAAAAATAAGAAAGTAAATAAATATTGGAATAAAAATAATGTAGAATTACATTTACTTGTACAATCTCCATGGTCAGCACCCATAAGCCTTGCTCATCAAAAATCTAATTTGCCACATCTTCCCTTGCATTGGTCTTAGCATATGATGAGGAAGTCCACTCCTCACCAGCTAGCATGCGCCTCAAAGCTCTCTTTGAGTGAAGCAAAGATTGTAATGTGATGAAATTGGTTGCAAATCGAGTTATTCCAAGACAATCCAACTCCTTCTTCCCTGTGAATTGCCTCATTAGGTTGAGATGAATTTACAAATATTTTTTGTTATCTCCACACACGCTTTGATCCATGCAATCTTGTCAAGATCTTCCAATATCAAGTCAAGGCAATGAACAACACAAGGAGTCCAAAATAATGATGGGTGCCTATCCATCAGTAATCTATCTATAGCAACATAATTTGTCGCATTATCTGTAACTACTTACACCACATTCTCTTCACCCACCTCAACAAAGACTCCCTCCAAACCTTTACAAAGAAATTCAACATTTTTGTTGTTCCCCAATGCATGAATAGATTTGATGAACACTATGCAACCTAAGAAAAAAACAAAGTCAATGATTCAATAAAACATAAATTAAAAATCTTAATCACTAAATCAATGCATTTTAGGAAGTACAATCACTTGAGGAAGAAACAATAAAACTGAGCAATGTTCTATTTCTTCCATCTATCCAACCATCAGTCATGATGGTGCAACCCTTCTTCCTACATATCTGTAACTACTCCTTTATTGCGGCTTTCACATCAAACACCTTTTGTGACAAAATGAGGCCCTTTATCTCCTCATCATTAGGGGCTTTGAACCCTACCCCGCAAATAGTAATGGCATCAACCATGTTTTTCTAATAAGGAGACTTAACACAAATAAATAAAATAAAATAACTATTGTAAAATGGAGAGTTTAAATTTGAACTCGACATGCCTCTAAATAAAAAAAATCAAGAGACAAAGAATTACGTAGCTGCATGGAATCAAACCAAAAGTCTCTAATTGCACTTTTAATTGCATCATGTTTATATTTGTTCCAACCCATGCTCTCAAGTGATGCTTGGGAACTCAGAGTAGTGTATGGAAAAATATATGAATCCAACCTAGATGCACGAACTATACGCCCAATGCTAACACTACAACTGCCACTGCCACTACTACTACCAACACCTGAAGATGGATGAAATGGAGGAATGGAAGAAGACTCTCTAGTTCCACCAATGGATGTCATCTCCTCTCTTTGCCTCTTTTTTAGTTCTTTTTGCTGCTAAACAGTTTCTAATTGAACTTGCACTTCACGCATAACCTCAACAAGCACTTTTGGGCATGGATTCGACCTGGTATATATGCAAGATGATATTTTAATTTGTTAATGCCTCCCCCAAGTATAGTTGTTTTGCAAGTTACCTCTCCTTTCTTTTGCCTGGGGGTAAAAATGGCATGTTTCAACAAGGGTCCCTTCTAACTAGAGTTCGAGACATTGTGATAAAAACAACGTATAAATCTAAAGAAAGCTGCAATAACACATAAATAGAAAAAAACTAACATTAAAGGTAATAATCAAACTAATTAAAAAATCCTAGTGTTTGCAACTATAAAAGTAATTTATTTTTTACAAAAACACCTAGAGTTTGTTCAACAAAAACACTAAACACACCTAGAAAAAAGAAAAAAGAAAGAAGAAATGTAAAAGAGAAATGATTTTTTTGTTAAAAAAAACCAAAAAACCTTTGAAATACAAACTTACCTCTTAAATCTTGTTTGAAATCAATGATGAGTTATTTTCAATCTTTTGTAGACTCCTCTAGATGCACCAAAAGTAGCTATATACCTGCCCATATATGATTCAACCACCAATCTTTGTTCAATCTCCTTGCTGGTTTCCCTTTGATGCAATTCAATTTTTGCTCAAAACACTCTTTTTTCCTTCTCCTTTGGCTTGAAAATGAAATGAAGTTGCTTTTACGGTGTAGGTGACAAATATAAGACAAAAATATTAAGTGAATTGTCATTTTTTTGTTTTATTTTCACTTTTTCTTCCACTCAGCTGCGGGCAAGTCTCCCCATCGGGACTCAGCTAGACTCGGTAATTCTAGCGAGTCCTTGGCTGCCGAATCTCCCTAGCTCATTCAAGTCCACTCGCATCAGGACTAACTGAGTCTAGGCAAGTTCCGGTGCTTCCTATATAATTGCTTAAAACATCTCATGGAATTCCTTAGACATGCATTTGTTATTTAAAAGGTTCATTACAATACTAACGTGTTGTAAGGTATTCAACAAATTTATTGTGCATGTCATTTATAAGGTTTATCAATTTCTAATACAAATCAAAGTATATGTGACACTAAAATATGTATTGACTTTAGATTTGACAATTGAATTAGTTAGATTTGCCTTAAAAAAAAAAAATTACATTTAAATCATCCCAAACTAGCACATAATGAGAGAAATTTAAAATGTCCCTTAAAATCACCCCAAACTAGCACATAGTAAGAGAAATTTAAAATATTCCTTAAAATTATCCCAAACTAGCACATACAGTGACCGTAGCAGAGCAATAATATTTTCCAGGAGATATGTTTAGTAGGTTAAAGATAACATCAGAAAATCACAGACCTGTGGTCCCAACCAGCAGTGACAACAATCCTAGAGTCCCCTCTTATCGAGACATCTGATATCCCTGGATGTGACAGACTGATTTCTTTATTCAGAATACACATACCCTGCCAAACAGCAAAGGTGATAACACATACTAAGCATGCTAAAAATTTAAATGGTGCCTCAAATCCTGGTTTAGAACCATTTCAAATAATTCTGGATGCAAAAAAGCACCAAAGAAAATTAAGGGAAGAAATCTGTTTTGTATGGAGAAAGATTTACACATCAGCAAGGCTCATTAAATCAGGTATTTGTTGCATTATTCTAACATATAGGATGTCAATGTGGTAAATAAAGCAAGATATGTATCATGACATGCTGCAATGTTATTTTCCTAAAAGAGGAAAAATAACAGGCACAATTCCTCTCTTTAAAAATTCCACTGTTAAGACTTATTCTTGGTAAAGTTAGTGATGGGTGCACTGAAGAGAATTAATAAATATATCCTTTGCATCTTATCTCATCGATATTAGAAAAATCATAGGCTGGTTGAATACCTGAAAATAGTGGACCAGCTCTGCCGAATTCAGGGGCTGCATTCAATTTGGCAAAGATAGGGAAACTTTCACATAGAAGAATTCAACAACTTAAGAACAGTTGTATGGGTCTCACTTATTGATACACATGTTGACCATTTGGCTGCATCACAGATTTCTACTTCGTTTGATGCTAAGTGGAATTGATTATATACAACATCACCATGCATTGAGTACATGGAGAGTCCAACAGTACAGTGGTATGTAGAGTGTAAAGAGTCAATCCAGATTGATGAGGATCAGGCAGGCCATGCAGAGTTGATCAGGTTCCCTTTACCCCACAACATTTGCATTGAACATGAGTTAGATTAGTTATTGGATTTTGTGTGTAAAATTTTAGATTGTACTTTCAATCTTGAATTTAATGAATAATATAAACTGTCACAAGATTTGTGTTTGTATTCATGTTCAGCAAAGATTAAATTTGAAAAAAGGTCAGCTGAGATCAAACTCACCAAAATAAATCGTGATTAAATTTGACTAATTATAATAATTTAAAACAAAATAATATTATATTTAATTTAAACACATTATAAAAAATATTAAAATATTTTAATATAATTAAGTTTCAAAAAAATAATTTAAAATGTTGTAAAAACTAAATATGTTAAATTTTATGTGTTAAATATATTAATAATAAAAAACTAATTAAATATTTTAATAAACTAAAAAAATAAAAACAAACTAAAACAATTTTGTAAAACTTAATAGATTATTAATGTATTAAATTTTATAAAAAACAAAACAAAAATAAATAAAAAACCTGCAAACAAATGAAAAGTTATGCAAATCACTACAGCTGCCACCCACAGCGTTTCTTGCAGAGTTGTGCACTTCAGTGATCAGTTGTCTCACAGCTTGTTGGCAGCAGGATAAACTTTTTGAGGCTCAGACTGTGCAGGACAAAGACTCTTCCTCCTGACTTTCTTCAACTCTTGCAGTAGCAAGTCGCAACAGCCAAAAGCACTCAACACTAGTCTGCAATGCAGCAACAAGACTCAACACAAGGCATTGTCAAGCCGATAGTTTGCAACAACACTCAAAACAGGCCAATGGTCTCCAACAGTGAGAGGCCACCATGTCTGCAACAGTGAACCGCCACCACATCTAGACTCAACACTAAACACTGTACTGTAAATGAGTCGAATCTGAAAAAATTCAAAAAAAGTCTAACTGAAAACGTGTTATCAAAATATATTTTAATACAAAAACCCTGAACCCTTTTCTATATGAATTTTAGGGCAAACTGAAATATTTTTTTAGGGTTTTCTTTAAGTTTGTCAGATTTCAAACTTCATGGATTAAATTTAGCAAGCCTTGTGACAGAATATATATATTAGACTAAGCTGCTTGCTGTTGATAATTGTACCTTCAGCATTTCCTATAAATTTCAGCTTCTTTTATTCATTGTTTACATCAGTGATAGTTTGCAGCTTCTTTTACTAATAGTAAATAGTTTAAGTTTTTAATAGCCTTCGCAGAATCCGGAAAAAATTTGACATCCTTAAAAATAGGAGAAACACTGCAAATTTTCAACTATAATATTTTAATTCCTAGCAAAGTTGATTTTACGTCCATTAGTTATCTACTGAGTTTTGTCATGGGCCAATACCATTATTCTGAACTAGCAAAAGAAAATAAAACAATACAAAATGAACCTTATTCATGATATGACTGCATTTCAATCAACTTGATGTGACAGGACAACCCAGGGTTTGATGCAGATGTCTATTTTGAAGATAAAACCCTCCTATTAGGAAGCAAGTCAGCTTGATTATGAATGAAAATCACAGGAAAAAGTGAAAATCCTGCTGATATCGGGGGCTTTTGATGAAGATTATGCCAGAAATCAATAATCATCAAGCTTTAGGTGACTCAACTTCAAAGGAAATTACTCAATTTTGTCAATGAAACCGCTAAAACCGTGGAAACCTCTGCTGATAAATGATTCATTTATACAAAGATAAACTTGCCACACTCATAACCATAGCAGCCGGGAAGAGTGGAATAATGGCAATATGTTTGTAATGTCCCCATTATAGCTCAATTTAGGAGCATACTGAGTTAGCCTATCTCTTGGACCCTTGTAGGCTGACAGGATCTGGTTAGAGGGTCAGTGGCCGTTTTAGTGGGTATTGTCGTTGCCCATTCCTTCACTCCAATATTGGTTTCAGTACAGGCATTTATGGTTCAGTGTTCGCTAGCTTCTGATGGCACGAAGATATATGGAGTTTGGAGAGAGTTATGGATATTTAAGTGATTTAAGTTATTAATTAACTTAACACTTTATTATAAAGTCATATTGACTTTATAAATATTATATCACTTACATATTTCATAAAGTGATTAAAATTATATCACTTAAAGTACAAAAGTGCACTCAACTTGGTAAAGCAATTATTTAATTGTCAAACTATGGAAAAGTGAATTAAATACATTTTAAATTTATTTTAATGAACCAAGTCGTGTTTTTCTTGAAACCCATGCCTTTTGGGGATATAAGGCATTTTTGGCAAATCAAACTCATCCGTGAATATTTGACTTTGCTATTTGGCTTCTTTGTAATATTCTCTAAGAAGAGGGTTTCAGTATATTCTACCATTGGAGAGCGAGATCTTCTTCAGTGTTGAGCATATTTGAGGTTGTGAGAGACCAGCCAAATCTGTACATCTGTGAGGGCTTCCATTCAGGAGTCCATTGAGCTTCATCTAGATTTATTTGAGCAGGCAATTATCAGATTAGCATTCTGGAAGAGGGATTTCACATCAAATAGCCATCTTCATTCATCCTTCAAGCTTCTGCAGCTTCCAACATTTGTTCATCAAATTCTGGCCTTGGGAAACGTGTCTTTTGGAGGCTAGGCGTGTGAAGCAACTTGCTAAAATGCCTTCTTTTTGGCATTTGATAGTGATTCATTCTTGGTGTCCATCCTTCATAACTGTTTGTATCCAATTTCTATTGGGGAGAAGTCAGAGTTGTAGCCCAAGCATCCCATTTTGTCAGTTTTCACCATTTCCAGCTGGCAAGCTTGGATAATTTCTTATTTAAATAATTTGGAGGCTTTCAGGTATGTCTATCGTTTGTAATCTCATCGTTATGGTTGTTTAGTACTTTTTGCATTTACATTTAATCAATATTAGCTTAGATTTGTGTTTTATGAGCATTTATATGCTATCGCCCCTTCTACTTTTGTCTAAATTTCTCCTTAAAAACTTAATAAACAATAAAAAATAAGCAGTACAATTGGGGGTTTGAAAGGGAGCCAGCAAGGCTCATCGCAGTGGTATCACAGCTTTATTCCTACTAGCCTATAGGGTTTTAAACACATATGCGCCCTCAGCAGGGGAGATTCATCAGGTATTATTCACGCATGAGGCCTGGAAATCAGCGTGATATATTTGAGGATTTTGAATTTGATAACCAATTCGAAGATATTCCTTTTGATACCATGGGAGACAGAAATGATAGAGACCCACTAAGGAATCAGGTTAATAATGATGAACTGAAAGCAAGAAACGTCATGGGAGGACTGGTGACAGGACAGGAACAGGTGGCTAACGTGTTGCAAGAGTTCACTGCAGTAGTTCAGCAACTATCCCTTCCTAGGCGTCAAAACTTGTCCCAAGATGACAATACCAGTGTTGATGGTCAACCATGCATCAGGGTGACTCCAGCACATACATATGATAGGCCCACTCGCCCCACATTCGTCAGGAATGAGGCTGATGAGGAGGACGCAGTTGAGGAGGGTGGAGAGATAAAGTTTGTAGATAACATCATGGCTATGCATGATGAGTGGCATGCTTTGCCTCTGAGGTTTAAGCATCACCTTAACTTCGACAAATTCATGAGCCAGAAGAGGGAATATGGTAGGAACAAGGTAGACAGGAGGCCTAGAAACAGAAACTATAATCTTAAATAGGCTACCAACAAACTCACCTTATCCAATTTTGATGGCAATGGCAGAGTCACAGCATGTGCATGGGTGAGTAAACTAGATACTTTCTTGACATTGTGTCCTATGGCAGAAGAGGATGCCATACGGTTCGCAGCTCTTCACTTGGATGGCGTTGCTCATGACTAGTGGCACTATGGCATGGTCACATTGCCACATGACAGGATTACTACCTATCAGGAGTTCACTAGTAGATTAGTTGAGAGGTTTGATAAACGTGATCCAGAACTTTACTTCATGGATTTGGCTCAGCTTAAGCAGTTGGGCAATTTAGAGTCATATATTGGAGAGTTTCAAAAACTCTCAGTCATGGTAAAAGGGACTTCAGAGAGAAGGCTGGTTATTCTCTTTGAAGGTTGTATGAGCCTATGAAAGGTTGGATCAAGGCATTCGATCCACCTACCTTGCAAGAGGCTATGAGGAAATCTCGTAGCATGGAACTTACAGCTCCTCGTGGTAAGTCCAACGCAGAATCATCTTCATCTTCTCATGATAGCAAATCTGATCCAAAAAGAATAGAGGATGTGGAGCCAAAGAAAAAATTTGCAGCTCCTTTAGATCGAGAAAGTATCAATGATTTACGAAGAAGGAAGCTTTGCTTTTATTGCAAAGGACCTTATGACATAAACCATGATTGTCCACTCAAGCCTAAGGGTAATAACAAACGAATGGAGTGGTTTTATGAGGGGGAAGACATGACTGTAATAACAGATCAGCAAGCTGCTACGCAAGAGAATGAGGCTGGAAAAGTTTCTACACAATTAGGACACGACGCTATTTTGACCCTGCTAGCATTATCTGCCAATACACACAGGGATTCATCATTCAGAATCAAGGGATCAATGGATGGACAGTGATGTGTTGCCATGTTAGATACAGGAGCCACACATAATTTCATAGATGAGGAGTTTGTTAACATGTGCAAATTCTAGAAAGAGGGTTTTGTTGGACTCCATGTTCAAGTTGCAAATTGTTATACTCTTACCTACTGTAGACGGATTTGCAATCTCACACTTATGTTAGGTGACTATCTGTTACAAGTGGACTTTTCTGTAGTCAACATGGGGGAGATGGAGATAGTATTGGGTATGAGGTGGCTCCAGGACATGGGTGAGTTTACCCTCAATACATAAAAGATGGAAATGAGATTTGAGGTACAGGGCAGGAAATATTTGTTGAGGGGACTGGAAGAGGGGAGTTTGCACTCGTTTTCTCCTATCAGAACAAAGAGCGATATGATTCAAGAGGGGTGTGACACAGTTCATGACTCTGGCAATTCAGAGGGATGTAGTTCTAATCAGCATTGTGGTATAGTTCACTTGGTAAACAATCCTTTGTTTGAGGCGGATGCTATAGTACCTTACAATAATCCGCTCTCCGAGGTTGATGTTGATCACTCTCTTGAGATGAGTGAACATGGTGTCTGGAATCCTATCGGTGTACTAGGACTTTGGACAGGGCTCCCTAAGGAGACTTTTGGTGTGTACATGGTGAGGAGTGCATATAGTTTTTCTTTTGACCCTCATGTACATGATATTTGGCGGATGCACCGTTCAGTTGCGCGGGGATTAGATGATTTGTATGACAGCTTATCCTGCGTATGGTTTGGAAGCAAGCATTGTTAGTTTTCAGAGTTGCTTCCAAGTAATGCTCATGTTCTTGCGACACCTGCGATTGAGTATGATTCAGTTTGGCAGGTCTTAGTGATGGTGTTGCAGGAATGGATTGGGAACATTTCACAGTTCTACCTATGGGATCCTGGTGGGTCTGGTGGTTTTGTGGCTTTGAGTTTTCTAATGAGAGATTGCTTGCAAACAAGTAATTTTGGGGAGGGCAGATTGTAATGTCCCCATTATAGCTCAGTTCAGGAGCATGTTGAGTTAGCCTATCTCTTGGACCCTTGTAGGCCGACAGGATTTGGTTAGAGGGTCAGTGGCCGTTTTAGTGGGTATTGTTGTTGCCCATTCTTTCACTCCAGTATTGGTTTCAGTACAGGCATTTATGGTTCAGTGTTCGCCAACTTCTGACGGCACAAAGATATATGGAGTTTGGAGAGAGTTATGAATATTTAAGTGATTTAAGTTATTATTTAACTTAAAGCTTTATTATAAAGTCAAATTGACTTTATAAATATATCACTTACATATTTCATAAAGTGATTAAAATTAAATCACTTAAAGTAGAAAAGTGTGCTCAACTTGGTAAAGCAATTATTTAATTGCCAAACTATGGAAAAGTGAATTAAATACATTTTAAATGTATTTTAATGAGCCAAGTCGTGCTTTTCTTGAAACTCGTGCCTTTGGGGATATAAGGCATTTTTGGCAAATCAAACTCATCCATGATTATTTGACTTTTCTATTTTGCTTCTCTGTGATATTCTCTGAGAGGAGGGTTTCAGTATATTCTGCCATTGGAGAGCGAGTTCTTCTTCAGTGTTGAGCATATTTGAGGTTGTGAGAGACTAGCCGAATCTGTGCATCTGTGAGGGCTTCCATTGAAGAGTCCATTGAGCTTCATTTGGATTTATTTGAGCAAGCAATTATCAAATTAGCATTCTGGAAGAGGGATTTCACATCAAATCGTCATCTTCATTCATCCTTCAAGCTTTTGTAGCTTCCAACATTTGTTCATCAATTTTTAGCCTTGGCCATACCATTTTGCCTTGGGAAACGTGTCCTCTGGAGGCTAGGCGTGTGAAGCAACTTGCTAAAACGCCTTCTTTCTGGCATTTGATAGTGATTAATTCTTGGCGTCCACCGTTCATAACTGTTTGTATCAAGTTTTTGTTGGGGAGAAGTCAGATCTGTAGCCCAAGCGTCCCATTTTGTCAGTTTTCACCATTTCCGGCTGCCAAGCTTGGATAATTTCTTATTTAAATAATCTAGAGGCTTTCAGGTATGTCTATCATTTGTAATCTCATTGTTATGGTTGTTTAATACTTTATGCATTTACATTTAATCAATATTAGCTCAGATTTGTGTTTTATGAGCATTTATATGCTATCGCCCCTTCTACTTTTGTTTAAATTTCTCCTAAAAAACTTAATAAACAATAAAAAATAAGCAATACAGTTGGGGGTTTGAAAGGGAGCCAGCAAGGCTCATCACAATGTTTGATAACAAACATCTTCAAAGTTTCAAACCTGAGGCACCATCTTTTATGAAAACCTTGAATTTTCTGGGTAAAACCCTTGTGACAAAAGTGAAACCCTAGCTGATTATACAGCCTCCCAGCCAAATAAACCTTGAAAAACTTACTAAATTTGATGAAATTTTTGATATAATCAGGCATTTTTGTGACAAGAATGTTGATATCAAGTGTCTTTGATAAATAACAATGTTGTGGATGGCTACTGATATTGAAGGCTATTCAGAAATCATTGGATAAAATGAAAAGCCTGCAAATCATTACTACCGAAATCATGAAGGATGCCTGGTGCCTTGCTGATGACAGTTGATCTTCTGTTGTCGGTCGCTGCTCTGCTGTTAAGTCTTAAAAGAGTAGACTGTAGAGGTTAATGCTATTTTCACCACCCCTATGCTGTTAATAGAATTTGCCTTTTTTTCATTTTTTTTCTTCTCTTGCTAGTTAAAACTTAACCTGCCTTTGACTATTCGCAACATCCATATATAGCAGGTGTAACCAAGTTTGAAAGGAATTATCTTCACGAACGGGTGCACCTCTATTTATATGTTATGCTTTTTATAAAGCCAGTTAGCCATCTATAATAGGTGCACCTATACATGCAACTTGCAGCTTTGATTTGTCAAAAGCCTTTTCCCACTTATATGCATGTGCGGCCATCAATGGAATGCAGACTTGAAAGTTTCAAACTCACAATTTCATTTTCACAATTGTAGGTGTGCCCCTGGGTACCTCTGTGCAACTTTCATCATTCAAAAACCAATATTCACACTATGTGGTGCACATCTCCATAAGCAATTGCAAGTTTTTGGCTTCTAACTTTTCGTCCATTCCATTTTTTGGTACATGCCTCTACATGTGTGCAACTTTATATTTGAACCCAGACATCCTCCTTTATTGGTGTGCACCAATATATTATGCTGCTATTTTTGACATGATATGATTTTGCATTTACCACTGTATGGCATGCACCTTTTAATCGTTCTGCATTTTCCTGTCAACAAAACCCTACATCACCCTTCTAGGGCACCCACCAAACTATTGATTTGTGAATCTTGAGTTTGAAATTTTGTTTTTAACTTCACTGGCATGTGTTATGCACATTGTTTCACTCAAAATTGGTTACCCCCACTATAGGGGGTGCACTTCATGGTCCCTTGCAGATCTTGTACATTAAACCTAATTAATCATTTACGTAGAATGCACCTATATGAGCATTTTCAGGGTTTTGATTTTGAGTCTATTTTTCTTCATTCACAGGTGCACCTATATGCATACAAACTTGATAACTGGTTTTCTTCATTAATAGGGGGGCACACCTATATATGCATTTGGTGAAAACCAACCTCGTCATCTTTTCTCATTCATAACAGCACACATCTAATAGTGTACTCCAGACTTTGACTCTCTAACTTTGTTTTTCCACTTATAGACATGTGCCTAGATGAGTACATCCAAACTCAACTTCCTTTACCCAATTTTCCTTTGTTAGCCACATGCCTGTTATAGATGTTTGCACCCTTAACCTTCAAAATTATTCCCACACATTCAAGCATTGTAATGTCCCCATTTTAGCTATTTGCCTTTCGGTGACTGATAGCCTATTTCTAGAAGCCCATAGGCTCGTCAGAGATTAAATTAGGGTTTCCTATTTTATAGGGGCTCTGAAGCATTTTTGATGACTTGCATGTTAGAGTTTCGGATGCTTGTCTAGTGGGGTTTTCTGGGTTTTCTGGGTTTTCAGAGAGCATTGCAATCATATAGCATGCAAAGTGAGTTGAGCAACTTTTTAGAATTTACTATTTTTAGTAAGTTCTATTTCTGGTAGTGCCATCTTGGGCAGTAGCATCAGCAGCCAGCTTAGTTTCCATTTTGGGAAAAGCAGTTGGGAGTATAGTTGGTTTTCAACTTTTTTAAGGCACATTTTGGTAAAATGATTTATTTCAAGTCATTAATGTTATGTTTCCAAATTGACCCCTTGGCCTAATGTAATGACTTGAAGTTGTGTTAAAAGGTGGCACTCAAGGGTGGACGCCTCATGGAGAAATTAAAATGATTTTTTATAATGTTTATTGTGCCTTGGAGTTTGGACGCCTAAATAAGGTGGAATAAAATGTTTTGAAAATTTAAATATTTCAAAGAAGATGAATTGGTGTCCCCTTGGAGGGAAACGTTGGGAATTTGAAAGGTCATTACTAAGTCTATAAAAGAGAGGCTTTGCTCATTCATTGGGCATCTTTGGAAAATATTGTAAAGTTATGCTACTGGTTTGAAATCCAGAATCCGGCTAAGGGAAAGCTTAGCAAATTTACTCCATTCTTCGGGCCTGAAACTATGGTTCCCTAAATGGTGGATTGAGAGTGTGTTTCATTCAGAAGTGCATATTGAGCTTCATCGTTGGAAGTTTTGTAGTTTTTGATAATAATTTCCAGAATTTGTGTTTGCTGGTCCTTTCATGGCTGAAGGAGATTTCTATATACAACTTTTTGTATGAATTTAATTTGCTTCTGGGCATTGAAGCAATTTATTCCTAGGCTAAGGGCGACCCTCTTGACAAAGTTACAGATTTTCTTTTGTAGATTTGAATTTTTTATGCAAGGTCGACCCTCCTAGAAGACCGTACCATTGTTGGAGGTGTCTTGGAGTTCGTGCTTAAACATTTGATGAGCCTTTGATGCGGTTTCAGTAATTGATCTTGGGTGCCATTCTCCTAGTATGCATTTGCAATTCATTTCAGACCATTTGGAGGTATTTTTAAAGTGTTATGAGCATTTTGGTGTTTTCATAGATTGTTGGTTCAAAATTTCAGTTTGCTGTTCGTCATATCAGATTTACTTCAGTTCTGATTTTGGTTTGTAAACTTCAATAATTGAAAGATTATCAAGTGAGAGATCATCTTTGTTCATTAAGCTTTGAAGCTATTGTAATTCACTTATAATTTGCAGTAGTTCTTTACATTGTAAGACCGATAACAGTAGTAATGTTTCAGTCCTTCTTTACTGCTTTACTTGTGTTATGTTTTCACATTTGTAACCCCTGGATGGTTTACCGCCAGTGTGGAAAAAGAACTTGTCAATCTTTCTTTGTACCCACTGAAAAGTGGTGAATTCCCACTCATGAGTGGATGCCCGCCACAGCGGATGAATTGATTTCTTTTCTTTTCTTTTTCCCCCCACTGAAAAGTGGAAGTGCGGAAATTGTTCATGGCTGGTTCACCGCCTCTTTACTTTCAGCTGTAATTTACTTTCAGTTAGCGAGTATTTACCTCCATCATATGCTAGCCCCTCACCCACATCAAGTTTTAGGGCACATTCTTGGTGTTGAGTGTTTTCAGTTTGCTTATTATTTTGGAGAGCTAATGCTAATAAGTTGGTTTAGTGCTGGTTGTGTTGTGAAAATTCCAAGAAAAATTGTCTAGCACATTTCAGTGGTATCAGAGCTAGACAATTCTTAACACAATACTAGAAAAATTGGTTTGCTGGTTCACCACCTCTTTCTGCTTTCAGTTGTATTACTTTCAATCTTAATTCAATTTCCTCCGCCATATGTTAGCACCTCACCCACATCGTGTCTTGTGTGCACATTCTTGGCGTTGAGTTCATTTCAATTGATTCTCTTTTGAAGCTAACGCTAATCAATTGGCTTAGTGCTGGTTGTGTTGTGAAAACATCAAGAAAAAAATTGGTTGGCACATTTCAAGCATGCACCTCAATGTGAATTTGCTGAATTTGAAACTTGTTTTCTTCTTCAATTTATGTTGAGCTCAAAGTCATTTGAGTGACAATCTTGTTTTATTCCTTCACGCATAACCTTAATATCTTCACCAATTGAAACCATGTCCTTCACTCTAACAAATGCATTTGAGGGCTTCTTTTCATTGTTTCTACAAGATCGTGGAAGAAAGAAGACAAAAACAAAACAGACAAGTGAGACAAAGTCTAAAACATGATTGCTTAATTTAACGAAAAGACAAGATTTTAGTTGAAGATTTGACACAATATGAAAATTTCATATGGGTACAACAGAATGCATCCTACATAGTTTTACATAATAGTTTTATATCAAGTATCAAACTTTGACAATTTCCTACTTCCAAATATAACAAACAGACCACTCTATGCCAACTATACAAATATAAGATACCCCCAAGTCCACTTCCCAATTTAAGTAATCAAAGGTGATAGTGGTACAATTGTAGATATGATATGATATTTGAACAATGACAAACATTCTTAGGGTCAATTTCCTAGCCTTACAATGACTAGTATATCAATACAAATAATAAACTATTATGAACTAAGTTATTGGGTTCTTCTATTTCGGTTGTCATTGGCATACTAGACATGAGTCTAGGTACAAGTATGAATAAGGCCTAGATTCATCCAAGGCATGTCCTTATCATCCTATGTACTCTGTGGGTACTTGGTTTGGGCATGAGCATGGATCCAACCTAGGTTAGTCTAAGGCATAGCCACACCATCCTAGGTACCATGTGGGTACTTTTGGGATGTAACCACAAGGTACCAAAGATAGCAAGGTTGTGCTCGAGGAAAACCTAGGTTAGATCTAGTCATACTCAGGACAACCCACAAACAAACCAAAAAGACTCCTAGAATTTTTTTAAAAAAATTGAAAAAGGAAACTTACCTCTATTTTCACATAAAGTAAACCAAAAACATCATTTGAAACTCTAAATGTGAATAAAGTGAGATAGAACACCTCATTTGACAAACACAAAACACAAAAACCTCCAATATCATTTCAAGCTGCCATTTTTCATTCTTGAAGTTTGTCAGGCTTTTCTCAAAGGTGAAGGATTGCAAAGGCATAGAGTGTGATTGCACAAAGGAGATTAATTGATCAAAGGTAAGTTTACTTTAGGGATTTTTCATGTTTTTAGAATTCTTCCAAGTTTTTCAGATTTTTTTAGTTTCCTTAAACATTTTGATTATTTTAAATTGTTGATTATTTTTATTACTTATGAACATATTGTAGGGTTGTATTTGTTAGAGTGAATGGGGTGTATTTCCTAACTAGTCTAATTCCTAGCTAGTTCTCCACTTACCTCCTTTTCACACTTAGTTAACATTACTCACAGACTTGTTCACTTTATTCCACATTGTTTCTGTTCTTGCTCTCTTGGGTTATATATCCTATATATACCCACCTATTGCACTCCTTGTAATCACTCATGCTTGTTTGCTTTGTGTTCCTATTGAATATACAATTTATTCTACCATTTGTGGTTTTCTGTTAATGCTTTAATTTAGGTTATTGAAACTTGATTTGCACCACACAATCATCTTGAGAAGGTGCAAAATGGGTTGAGCACCATGGTCATTAGCAACCATTGGAGTGTGTGCAAGAAGGAAAATTCACAGAAGGCCCAAAAGGTCAAATCATGGATCTTGGATGATGATTGGTAGGTTCAAGTGGATTAAATATTCAAATTCATCAAGCACATCATGAATATGATTAAGTTTGTTAATATAGATCAACTATGTTTGGGAGAAATATATGATCACATGGACTCCATGACAAAAGAAAAAAGTCATAACAGCAATGAAGGAGAATGGCTCCAAGCATTTTTTAGAGGGTGAAGAGAATCATTATTAAGCGTTGGAACAAGATGACCACACCCTTCAATCTCCTTGCATTTGTCTTGTCTCCCAAATATCACTACACAAAGATAATATATTTTCCTACAAGAGTGTCACCATATAGAGAAATTGAAGTTCCTCGAGGATACAAGATTGCATTCTAAAGAATCTTTTTGGATCTAAATATGGAGAAGACTCCTATGAGTGAATTTGGCAGCTTCATATCATCAATGAATCATAATGTTAGCATTCTTCAAGACAAGTACAAGAAATATGCTCATACACGGTGGTACCTTCATGGGCAAGGTTCTATTTTCCTCCAACCTCTTGCAATCAAAATTGTACCACAAAAAAGAATTTTTAATTTTTTAATATGCTTACTATTCTTTTACAACTATATATTATGTTTTATAATTACAAATGTTGTATTCATTTTATTTCCAATTCCAATGAGTTGTGAGTTCTTCTTTGGCTGAGTGAAACCAGATTACTAACTCCTTTATCCACTTAGTTAAGTGCAATCACTTAGATGCGAAAAAAACAAATATTTGGTCTATCTACATTCACACTTGTGCCTCCTATTACATAAGGAGGTCACCTACAAGCAAGGGGTGACAAATAATTTGGATGTAAATTCCAAGTGTACTGACTTGATGCATCTGTTGAACAACTTGCCACAAACACTTTAGAGGATGACAAGGCTTCTACACAAGATGTAGCTAGTGGGAGTGGCATAAAGTTCATTGTGCTTCAAATGAAAGAAGTGATGAGTTTGATGATGAAGAGCAAGATGAAGATTATTGATTGTATAATTTTATTTACTATTTTGTATTGATTTGACATATACAATATAACATTGATATCAATTATCTTTATCACTATCAAATACGTTTTCAATTTTATATATATATAAGTTACCGGTTCGGGTATAGGTATAGATACGGGTACGGCAATACGGCAAAAAAAAATTCCTTGGGTACAGGTATGTATGTATGTATGTATGCATGCATGCATATATGTATTATGTATGCATGTATGTAATGCATGTATGCAATGCATGTATGTATGTATGCATATATGCATGTATGCATGTATGTGGTATGCATGTATGTAATGTATGCATGTATGTAACATATGCACGCATGCATGCATGCATGTATGTATGTATGTATGCATTTATAGGTACAGATACGAGTACGACAATACGGCAAAAAAAAAATCCTTGGGTACGAGTATGTATACATGCATACATGTATGCATATATGCCATGTATGTAATGTATGCATGTATGTAATGTATTATGTATGTATGCATGCATGCATGTATGTATTATGTATGCATGTATGTATGCATGTATGTGTAATGCATGCATGTAACGTATGCATGTATGTGTAATGCACATATGTAATGTATGCATGTATGATGTATGCACGTATGTAATGCATGTATCTATGCATGTATCTATGCATGTATGCATGCATTTATGCATGTATGTAATGTATGCATTTATGTAATGTATGCATGCATGTATGTACGTATGTATTATGATGCATGTATGTACGTATGTATTATGTATGCATACATGCATGCATGCATGTATGTACGTATGTATGTATTATGTATGCATGTATGTACGTATGTATTATGTATGCATACATGCATGCATGTAATGCATGTATGTATTATGTAATGCATGTATGCATGCAAGTATGCATGTATGTATGTGTAATGCATGTATGTAATGTATGTGCGTATGATGTATGCATATATGTAATGCATGTATGTATGTATTCATGTATGTATGCATGGATGCATGCATGTATTGTATGCATGTATGTATTATGTATGCATGTATGTATGTAATGTATACATACATGGATGCATGCATGTATGTGTAATGTCCCCATATTAGAAACATGAAATGCACAGGTTAAAATTTTGATTTTAAAGATTGTTTGATAAAGACAAATGAAAGATTGAAGGAATAAGATAAATGAAATGCATTATTATCAACTAGTGTATAACTAACATAATTTGATATGACTTATTACTCTTGATCAGAATAGATTTTCGTCTTGTTTCCTTTTCCTAACCTCTTTGGATGGTAGAATTAATGTGCAAAGGGCGTGTGAACAATCTCAAATTGGACTCCCTCAAAGTGTTCCACCCGTCTTGGGACCGTCCGGCAATGGATTGAATTACCAGCCTTTCCCTCCATAAACTCCCTATCCTTATTGGGCACTAGCGAAAGGGAATTTTGGCCCGAAGTCTATTCTTCAAGGTAAAGTCATAAAAGCTCATTGAGACACAATAATTGCTGCAAGCATCATTATTGGATAACCGAACATATATATATAACTGCAAACCATAGTTATGATAAGCCTACCATAGGACTAATAAATATAAATAACAAACATACATTGGTATGCCATAGATATCAACAGCCAAATAACTATGAAATGGCATACCACAATCTGCATAAACAATAAGATAACCTTCTATAAATGATTCGTTGTTCTCTGTTTAGAATATATTTGTCTATTATTTAAATTTATAAATCATTTACTTGTTATTTAAATTTTTAACTTACTTATTCTTTAAGTCCATAAAGCATTTACTTACGCTGTAGAGATGACTCAACATATAGACACATATATCTATTCAACTATAAGATAATACTTACAGATAATAAGCATAACCAGAAATAATTAATATATATACGTACATATATAACTGGAGACTCTACCCCAGAAATAACAAATGTAAATATCATTCAGCAGCATACAATAATTATGATGGACTTACCACTGTTGCTGCTTATTCCCTGCGATCAGGCTTTCAACGAATCTTTATTTGGAATGATTCCTTTTTACTAGGATATACTCCTCTTTTCATTTGATGCATTATATATATATATATATATATCTGATTTAGTGGCATGGTCTCCTACTGTAAATTCTATGGAAACTTATTTTTTATTCTCCTTTATTCATCCATAGAGGCTCTATCACCAATCCCTTACCAGCTAAATGATATTTGACTGATATAAGTTAGAGATTTTGAATTAAGGTAAGTAATATTACTCAAATACCTCATGCAATGAGTCTCAGGTGTTTCAAAGCTCTGGGAAGTGTTGACGGGTGTTTTATGACCGCACCAACACAGAATAAAGTTTCCAACGGTAACTCTATCCTCTCTTGATCAAAGTATTCTGTATGCTAAGATTGCGTGAAAGATCATACGTTCAACTCCAAGGTTCCTTATGCAACGGGATAGTCTCAGTTGGCTTGATGTGATTTGCTGGTTATTTCAAGGGGACTTACGTGAGTTGCTCATTCAGAAGAAAAGGATTCTCATTCAGAAGAAAAGGATTCTCAAATTTCGAGAGATTTGTCAATGACGCTCGGGTTCTTAAACTAATCGGATAATCCTGAATGTAAAAGGATGCAAGAATTAGAGATGCTACCATCTACTCTAAATGCGGAACGCGAGGATCAATTCTTGCAAACTTCAAACCAAGCTTTGCTTTGCCTCACTTCGGACAGCTTCCGCAGAACCAGTGCAATCTTCAAAGGGATAACGAGAGATATTCAAACCATGATTCAACATGTAGAGTCCATCACAATGACGCATATCAACAGATAAACTGCAATTGAAGTTAAGTTCACAATGTTCCAGTTGATCACGCAAGGCGAACCCACCATCAGTGAGCCCGCTAGTGGTATGGATAAGCAAAGCTTGGTCAAATTAAACACCACATTCCACAACTACCAACTACTTGCATGAAATAAAATCTACTTTACTTTAGGCTACTTGAATTGGAAAGACGAAAAAGCCTTGCTAGCTACTCACAACGAAAGATAGAACCACCAAGCAATGATAAATCTTTATATTATGAGAGCGTTCACAACAACTTCTTACAAAGTCTTCAAATGGGAAAACTTTCTTTCCTCCTCAATCTATGCTATGCTAGCTTCTATGCTCTACTCTTTATCCTAACTTCTATCTTCTCTACTCTCTGATTTCTTAATCTAATCCTAATAGATTAAAAATGATGGGGGATGCCCCTTTTATAGTTGGCCTAGTCCAACGGATGGCTTAGATTCAATTACAAAGAAGGGCTCAGATCGAGCCACATATACCCTAATTAGGGTTTTTGCCCTTAAAACCGCCACAGAGAGGAGTGGGGTAATAAATGTACAAGAGATTCTCCACTCCTCTGCAAGAACCACCATGAGCAATTAATGCCCACTATCCTCTAGAAGATTCTCATCCAGAAACGTGTTCCCACTGTTCTTCTCTACAAATTCTGTTGCGTTACGAGGAGAGGCGAGTACGTGGTTGATATGAAAGTGATGAGCAAGGAATTCCTCCCATTCAGCCCTCCTGTTGCTTTAATTCTTGGACGCACTTCTTCCTTGTAACTTTCATATTTCTTCAGCTCACTTGTCATCACGTTCTTAATGCCTTAGCCAAATCTTCACTGCCATTTCTCTTTCCTTGGGAACCTTTTCAACTTTGTCCCAACACTTAGCCATTTCTTTCAACATCTTCTTCCTACAAAACGAACGAAAAGAAGAGCATCAGAACACTTATGATATAAATTCACTTTACTTACCCAATTCCCATGTTCTAACTGATTGATCTCCGGATGTGGTAGAATTCATCACTTTTCTAGCAAACTTTCATCATGGGCATATCCACCACCATGCCTGGAGTTTGTGCCTTAGAAAATATTTCATCTTGAGGATGCATTTGAACGCTTGATGCTCGAGCTTCAGTTCATTTTCAAATTCCTCCATGCCTTAGACAAATTTCTTCCCTGTGAGTGTATTTGACCCCTTGTTGCTTTATTTTCCCTTAGACAATTTTACCTGCTTTATGAATTTCATCCACTGCAATCCAGGTGCTCACTTTGACATCACAAGCCAAAGCATTTTTTTGTAGAAACTTTTCTCGTATTTGCCTTAGAGATTTTATTTTTTATTTCACCTAGGAAATCCATTAAACGGGTGCCAGGCAAAAATATCTGTCGAAAAAGCCTGAGCGAGGTGAGGAACAATTTTAAATCATCTCCCAGTGGAAAATGTTCAATACCCAGAAGAAATTTCCCCTCAAAAATCATCGTTTCCATGTGTATCCAGACGAAGGGGTAAGTTTAATTTTTTATTATTTTTGAAAATAATAAAATTCTAAGGTTTATTCCACTTTTAATTCTGGATGTTCTTCCAGGCCTGTAATCTCCATTTTTCCTGTCTTGGCATTTTTCTTTGATTTTCCGAAGAATTTTCGTTCCTGCTTACGAGCACATTTCATCTTGCACTTGGAAATTTTGTATTATCTCCTCCTTAGGCGTATTTCCTAACGTATGCTCCTTCAGCATTTTCTATGCCTTAGAATATATTCATCAACCACCTTCTTCCTTGGGCGCATTTCCTACATGCTACTTCCATTTTCCATGCCTTAGGCAAATTATCACCTTCACATCACCTTGGGCGCATTTGCATGTATTGACTTCCATTCTACCCCTTGGGCGCATTTGCATGTGTTGACTTCCATTCTACCCCTTAGGCGCATTTGCATGATATTTTCTTTTGAGGGCGCATTTGGCCTAATGTGAAGGAATTTGATTGCCTTAGGCGCATTCCACCTAGTTGAGCCTTCATTTCATGCCTTGGGAAATGTTTTTGAACCTCTTACACTTCTTGGGCGCATTCTACCCTTGGAGCTTTTGTTTCATGCCTTAGAAACTTTCAGCCACCCTTCTCCCTTGAGGGCGCATTTTGCATGTGCTACTTCCATTAGAAGATTTTCAAATACTCACTCAAGGTGGGCGCATTTAGCCCTCTCAACTTCTATTTTCATGCCTTAGATAATTTTGAAGTCACCTCTCCTCCTTTTGGGCGCATTTTGAACATGCCGCTTCCATTTTTGACTGGGAAGTTTTCTCTTCTTAGTTGGGCGCCTTCAAGGGTATGAGCCTCTGTTTTGCCATACTTAGCAAAATTTTCATGCCTCTGCCTTCACATTCTATTTTTAGTAAGCCCTTGCTTTTCTGACTCCCATAGCTCCGTTTGTTGTGAAATTTTCACCATATGATCCTTGCAATTTGATGAACCTGTTTTGCCTGTCCCATGCTCTAACCTGCCATTTATAGCCACCTGCTATTTATAGTAAGTTCCAAAGTTGCCTGACTTCTATAGCTCTGTTTGACTTGAAACTTGCTATGCCTGATCCTGATGACTTGAGTGCTCTGTTCATACCTACCTCGGGTGCAAACCTGCTATTTATAGCCCTGAGACGACTTACTAAAAATAGTAAGTTCTCTGATTTTGCTCAAATTTTGCCAGTAGGTTGCTTGGATGATGCCGATATCGGTGGGGCACTTTATTTTGACATTTTTTGGATTTTACCCCCTATAAAAGTGGAAACCCTTATTTGATTTACATGCGCCTTGGACTGCTCTCGATTCCTTTGATTTATGTTGCTTGCCACTCTGCTTGCTGGATTGAAGTGTTGGGTAGCTGCTGGGATGAAACTGCTATTTATAGTAAATGTCCTTGAAACTTGATCTTCTCTGCTTGCATGTCACACTGTTGTGAAGCTCTCGAAAAACCCACATGGAATATTCGGACATGCATTGAAAATTACTGCATGCAAACCCTAAAAATAGCCTCAGAAGGCTGTACCGTTGAAAGTCACCATCTTGATTTGCATATTACACCATCGCGAAGGTCTTGGAAAACCCAGATCCATTCTCCAACCATGCAATGGAGAATTGTTCATTTAAACCCTGAAAATAGCCTCTGAAGGCTGAACTGCTAAAAATAGCCAGTTGTCTGAATCTGCTCAAATTTCATGTGTAGGCACTTGGAAGTTGCCTGGAAGCGTTGATGTAGTCAGAATCCCGAAATCCTGAGGAAAAGACCTCGTTTTAGGTACTTACTAAAAATAGCAAGTTGTCAGATTTCAACGAAATTGCAGTGGGATCCTGCCTTGAGCCTTTTGACTGTACTGTCATGCTCAGATGTCAATTTACCAACCTGATTTAATCTCAATCCAGCATGAAGAACAAAACCCTAATTTCACAGATAGCCAAAATTCCAAATTAGGTCAAAGACAAAGACATCCCCGAAAGAACAGAAAGATCAAAGAGAGAGAGAGAGAGACAAAACAAAAGTCAAAAGGCCAAAATGGAGCAAAAATAGGGGGTCCCCATTTGAATGGGGTGATGTGTGAAAAGGTCACAACAGGACTCTTATTTTCTTGACACAGAGAAATTTCAAACTCCTTTAAGTCATGCTCCTTGCTTGGGCGCATTTCCACCCTTGAGCTTCCATTTTTGTGAGTTAGAAAACTTTCTTACCTCTACTCATAGCTTGGGCGCATTTCACCTGCCAAGCTTCCATTTCCATGTCTTAGCAAAATTTATCTCCTTGACCTTGCAAGTTGGGCGCATTTAGAGGGTGAGGGGGAATTTTTTTATGCCTTAGAAACTTTTTCTAGCTACCCCTTTCCCTTGGGCGCATTTCAGTTAGTGAGGTCTTAACTTTGCATGACTTAGAAAATTTCTAAGTCCCTTCCTTCTTGAGGGCGCATTTTAGAGGGTGAGCTCTTATTTCACACTTAGAATTATTTTCAACATTTTCATCCCCTTCATGGGCGCATTTGAGAGGGGCTTCTTTTAATTCTCTTCACTTAGAAAATTTCCAATCCTCACTCCTTGCTTGATGGCGCATTTGAAGGGAAGTGGCTCCATTTCACCGACACCTAGAAGTTTTTCATGCTTCATGTCCTCATCTCTTCACTTGGGCGCATTCCACATGTGCAACTTTTATTTTCAACACCTTAGACTTTTTACAAGTCCTCTACTTCAAAGTGAGGGCGCATTTGAGGCAGGCTACTTTTATTTTGAATATCTTGGAAACTTTTCAGACCTCCTCCTCCATGATGGGGCGCATATGAGAGGGTATACTTCCATTTTTGACTTAGGCAAATTTTATGCCACCCTACTCATACCTGTCAAGGGCGCATTTGAGGGTGAGTGCTGACATTTTGACTTAGGGGATTTTACAAGCTACCCTTCTTGGCGTATCTGAACACATGGCTTATTTTCAACCTACTTGCCCTAGCTTTTAACTTGGAAATTTTCAATGCCTCAGCTACCCCTTGCCACTCTATTTTTAGCAAATTTCAAAGAGGTGTGACTCTCCATGGCTTTGAGGTGTGACTCTCCATGGCTTTTATCTGTTTTGAATCTGGAGCTGGCATGATATGCCTCTTGTGGCCTTGCTACCCAGTTTATACCTGTTGCCCAAGCTCATCTGCTATTTTTAGCCTACCTGTTATTTTTAGCAAACCCTAAAATTGCTTGACTTTTGCAGCTCCGTTTGACTTGAAATTTTCACCACGTGGTCCTCATCGCTTGGCAAACCTGTTCACACCTGCCCCTCGTGCTGACCTGCTATTAAAAGCCCTGTTCCGGAGGTGACTTACTATAAATAGTAAGTGCTCCGATTGCACCCAAATTTTACCGATAGATTGCTTGAAGGATGTTGATCACAGTGGGATACCTTCGTTTTTCGAAATTCTGGCTTTTTACCCCTCTTTTTAGGCACAAAAGTAGGAAACCCTAATATGACTTGCATGTGCCTCAAATGACCTCCGTTTGACTTGATTTTAGCTGCATATTGCTCAATTCGTGATGCTGAAGTGTCGGGTGGTTGCCAGAGTGAACCTGCTATTTATAGTAAGTGCTTGAAAAGTGACCAACCGACTGCCGGATGAATTTGCATGTTAAACGACCTGTGGGATCTCAGAAAACCTAGAAAAACCCAGAAAACTGGTCCACATGCAGGTACTGGCTAAAAATAGTAAGTTCCTGAAACATGATCAACTCTGCTTGCATGTCATGTCATTGCGAAGCTCTTGAAAAACCCATAAAGAATATCCAGACATGCACTGAAAAACTCTACATGCAAACCTTAAAAATAGCCTTTAAAGGTTGAATTGCTGAAAGTTATCATCCCAGATTGCATGTTATATCATCGCAAGGGTCTTGAAAAACCCAGAAACATTCTCCGGACATGCATTGAAAAATCATACCTGTGCACCCTGAAAATGGCTCTTGAAGCTTGAATCGCTAAAAATGGCAAATTGTCCGATTTTGCTCAAATTTTGTGTGCGAGCATCTGAAAGTACCCTGAATGTGATGGGGTAGTCAGAATTCCAGAATTCTGAGGAAAAGACCTTAGATTGAACACTTACTAAAAATAGTAAGTCGTCAGAACTCAATGAAAATTTAGTGGGACTCTGCCTGAAGCGTTGTGATCACAGTACTAAGCTCAGATTTCACTTTGACAATTCAATTTGACCTTAAACAAGCCTGAGGGATTAAAACCCTAATTTCACAGACTTAGCCAAAATTTCCAACTTAGGTCAAATACGGAGACATCCCCGGAAGGACATAAGACCAGAGAGAGAGAGAGAGAAAACCAAAGCCAAAAGACCAAAAAGGAGCAAAAATTAGGGGGGTCCCCATTTAAATGGGGTGATGTGTGAAAAGGTCACAACAGGAAGAATACTCCATCCGACTTCCTATAGCTCCCTGGCCAACTATACTCCATTCATTTTATATCGCCTGGCCTCTATGAAGTGAGGCGTCTCTTTAAATTGGGATAACCTTTTAAAAGGTCATCTCTTTTTATTATCTACCTCCTATACTAACCAATGTCATCTAAATCTCTTTAATTTCCCTAAAGGCTATTATAAGATCATCCTTGCTTTTTAATCATTATTTACTACCGAGATTAATCCATCGTTTTATGGAACTCCATGGTCTTGGCTGCTATGAGCTTGATCATTGTTACATCCCAAATAGTGAGGTTACTATTTACTAGTGATATAAAGGGTAGAAATGAATGTAATGTGAAATCTGGAGATGCTTGTACCTTGTTGTCAATGTGTATGTTATATCACTTGATGTTGTTTCATTTGATATTATCTCAATTGATGTAATTCATGGTGGAATACTGCATATAAGTGAATAGGAAGTTAATGAATCATGTTATTTTAACCTGAAGATGTTTGTATATATGATGCTGCTAAAGGTATGTGCTAGTGGTTGCAGGTAAACATTCAGTCTTCAGGGGGAAGATAAGTATCACTCGAGAGAGGAGCTTGGTCGGGTAATCGGTAAAGTGAACTATCTGAGCATACACACATTCACCTTAGACTAAGTAAACCAAGTCAGCTTTGTATGAGTATAAGGTAAGTCATCCATAGCTTGTATGTCTTGCAAGTAGAGGTCTTGAGTGCTTCTGTGTGTGAAGTTTATCCTTGTGCTTGATTGTGAGATTATGATCATCATGGTGGTATCATGTTTGGATGTGAACATTGAAAGTAAGCATATGTACACATGTATAGTATATATACGTATCCGTAAGTATAAACATATCAATACAGGCATAAGTGGCTAATGGACTAGCCATACGGATGTGTCGATATGGTATACGTACATATACGTGTACATCGAGGATTATACTGCAGTATACATATGTATATAAGCATATGTCCGATAATGTGGAAATATTAATATTTGCCTTGGAATTTATATATACACATATACATAGACATATATATTGAAAGTATGTTGATTGGCTCGCAGTATATATATTCGACAAATAAATATCTATATGTATATATATTTATATTTGTTAAATATAAATATATTTATATATATGTAATTATATATTAAAGATTATATATAATATTATGATCATCATGGATTGTGAGATTATGATCATCATGGTGGTATCATGTTTGGATGTGAACGTCAAAAGTAAGCATATGTACACATGTATAGTATATATACATATCCGTAAGTATTAACATATCAATACAGGCGTAAGTGGCTAATGGACTAGCCATACGGATGTGTTGATATGGTATACGTACGTATACGTGTACATTGAGGATTATACTGCAGTATACAAATGTATATAAGCATACGTCCAATAATGTGGAAATATTAATATTTGCCTTGGAATTTATATATACACATATACATAGACATATATATTGAAAGTATGTTGACTGGCTCGCAGTATATATATTCGACAAATAAATATGTATATGTATATATATTTATATTTGTTAAATATAAATATATTTATATATGTGTAATTATATATTAAAAATAATATATATAATATTATTATAGTTATATTAAAATATATATGTATATTAAATACTCGGGTATTTAAATATTTATATGTTTAATATATTTAAAAGAACTATAATAATATTTATATAATAAAATATATAAATGTATTTAGTTAAATATTTTTATACTCTAAAGTGTTAAAAGATTTAAATCTTTCACTTAGAGTAAATATTATAAAGTGGACTTTGGAGAAATAATATGAAATGTATTGGAAAGTGATTGATTTCATAAATTAAATGAAGACTTTACTTTATAAAGTCGATTGAATAAATCGATTTATGGCATAATGGAAAATAACTATGGAAATCAATTCATATTGTTTGAAATATTTAAACACTTTAAAATGCAAAGCATAGAGGAAAGCACGCCAAACTGCAAACGATGGAAATATTTCATTGTAAACATTAGCTGAACATTTGAAAAATGGCGAAATATTCTGAGAGCTCTTCCCATGAAATGGCGAGAGCTTCAAACGCAGGAAAAAATGGAGGAAAGGTTCAAACACTGGAGAAGTGGTAGCGCCAGCTAGATGGAATGTGCTGTTGCAAGCTTAAACTTGATAAATTTGCAGCAATCATGAGTCATTCTCTGTTATGGGCCAAAGAGGGACGTTTTTCCTGTAAGTGGCAATTTTGAGTTTTGAGTTGAACAAGTCTTGAATTGTTGACTCTAATGAGGTCGATTCACACTCATTTTGGATGATTAAGGGCTTAAAAACCCACCATGTATCATATTGACTAGTTCTGGGCACTTTTTTGTCAATTCGCATGCCTCCATGGTGGAAATTGTTGCAATTTCGGGCCTATAAATAGACGCCCAACCATTCTTTGTTTTATATCATTGTGCAATCTGAGTCTTGCGTTTTTGAGAGCTCCCATATCCATTCATTTGAGTTGTTGTGTTCTCTTTATTTGCTGCATTTTCCTATATGTTGAGTGTGAGAAATACAGTAAGCTTTTACCAGCAATTATCAAATTACTATGTTAAATCCTTTTTGAGCTTTGAGTGAAGTGAAGCCATAGTTGAAAAATCTTTTATTAGAGGAGTCCAATTTGTGAGAAGTGACTTGAGAGATCACCATAGTTTGAGAAACTTGCATAGAAGCCATTTTCATTTGGAATTCTGGAAGTTTGCTGAAGGAGTGTCAAGAAGAGTAGTGTTGGGAGAAGGAGCTTTAAATATCAAGCACGAAATCTATTGTGATACTTTGTTTGAAATGTTGCATTCTCTTGGTCTTGTGATTGTTGTTTGCAAATAGTTCAAGATAATTAGTTATGTTTTGTTAAACTTTCATAAGCGCATTTAAGGGTAAATGTATAAGGGATTGTGAAAAGAGGATTAAAGGTATATGGAGAATACGTAGAAGTATTTATTACCTACTAGGATCGAAATGATGACAGAACCAAGTATGGTCTTAAGCTTAAGTTATTAGGTTAACTGAGACAAGCACTCCTAGGATAAAGATTTCCGGATTAGGAGTTATGTTACAAGACACTTGTAGACTGTTTCGTTTCTAAGTAGATTGTTTGAAGGTAGGTTGTCTGAAACAAGATATACCTATCTTATGTAACTATTTGAAGTAGATTGTTTAAAGGTAGGTTATCTGAAACAAGATATACCTATCTTGTGTAATTACTTAGTAGATTAGTATGTTGTAGGTTAGTCTGGGATAAAAGATTATCCAAAAGTAAAGGACAATACCTATGCGTAGTGTAAGATAGCCTTAAGTCAAATCGGCCCTGAGTAGTGTATATGATAGATGACCTTCATTCGAAGTACTGAATGAGAATACTTTGGCCAAAGTAGTGAAATGTACGACATCCACTTAGACTGTGTGATGCTTGAGACTACACTGTCAGTTCATCGTGATCCTTGTACTAGTATGAGATTGTGAAATAGCAAGGTTCTAGTTGTGAATAGGACACAGCACTATGCTCAGTCGGGTTGTCGCAGTCGGATACTCTACCAATCTCTTCGTTCGAAGGGAGGGCCATCTATCGAATGATAGATGTGCGGGGGACCGCATTAATAGTCTGTGGTTGGCGGAAAAGCGCCCAAGTAATGATTCTCCTTCACAACAGGCGACGGATACACCAAGATTTGAAAGGAAGGCCACCTAGACCGTCTTACTACTATTTGTTCTAAAGCTCATTGGAGCTAAGATAGTTAAGGTACATTTTATTGTTACTTGTACTTGTGAAGTTATTGTAATGAAATGGAATCTTTATTGTAATTTTAATATGATATCATGTTCATATAGTATCAATAAAGGAAAGAAAAATTATATTGCAATGACTTGTTAGCACGTTTATTTACTCTTTAGATGTAAATTGGAAAAAAATTATTTTACCGAAGGATCGGGTCGTTACAGTCGTCCACTCAAATATGTAGTCGACTCCAGGACTGGGACGAATAAGCTTCAAAATGTATCACGATCATTGCTCTAGGCATGGCGATATGTATTCGTGACAGTAATAAGTGTCGGGTATTTTATTTGCGGCGTTGCGCTTGTGAGAGATAACTCCTAAACGCCTATTAATGCTTATCTCCTGAAATACCATTCTGTTTAATTGCTCCCAGCGTATAACAGTAGTTGATCATCGCAATTACAAACTAGCATTTAATCATCGACGACTACCATCAAACCTCCATTGATTTAGCTTGCCCGATTCTTCATGATAAAACAATTCAATACATTAAAATGCTCAACTTTATAATGCCCTTCATATTATGTTTTATAAAAATATTATAAGAGTCATAAGATTTATGATTAGGGATATCTCATCCCCACGACACTATATTAGTTGTAATGATATCTACATTGATATCTACATTGTTTAGTATTTATATTTAATTATCATTTATAATGTCATTTTAAGCTTTTATTTTATTATTTAATCCTGGATGTTGTGTTGCCTGCAAATTGTTAATCTATCTTCTATTAGTACAATGACTATAATAGCTAGATTTATCATTTGGGAATTGTATAATTATATTTAATTTGGATAATACGATAGTAATTATAATTATTATGTTGTCTTTGACAATCATAATTATAATGACATCGAATGTTTAATATTTTAAATTACAATTTCGAGGACATGACAGTATGCATATATGCATCTATGGATGTATGTACGTATGTATGTATGTATGTATGTATCATGTCAGTATATATACATACATACATACATATACATATACACATACACCTATACATACATAAATACACACATATGCATATACTATAGTTGCCAGGAAACTCCATTATGGGAACATAGACAACATACCAGTCCTCGTACCCAAAATTTTCGGTGAATCATTTACATATAAAATAGCCATCTCCTTATTCATTTAACTCACGTACCCTAATTTGATTGGCATCCCCGTCCCCATACCAGTACCAGTACCCTGCGTCTCCCGACAACTATGGTGCCATATACATTTAACAACCCATAACCAATGTCTCCAAAAAGTTCGCATTTACTGTTACTGCACCAATTACCTGCCTATTTATGTATGTATGTATCATGTATGTATATATACATACACCAATTACACATATAACATGTATACATACATTAATGCATACATATACATATATACATACATATGAATATACATTTAACAGCAAACCATACCCAATGTCTCCAAAAAGCTGGCATTTCCTATTATTGCAACAATTATCTACCTGTTTCTTGTTTTTTTTTTTATTCAAGGGGTAAACACTTTTGAACCGAAGCTATGAACCAGATTACAACCACTCAACAATACCACCCCAACAAGGTTTGAACCTTGGTGGCAAGAACAACAATGCCACCTTTAAACCATCACACCATGCCAATATGGGCTACCTGTTTCTTGTTAACTTAAATAAAAATGTTTTAAAAAATTACTTTTTTTTGTTTTCTTTTTGGGAACCTTGGGTCCCCCTAGGTTTGGCTGGGTTCGGCCCAAGTTCGCCTAAGGTCCTTCCTGTGGTGCCTTAAAAGGACCCTGGGAGAACCCAAAGAAGGACTAGCAAAGAACTAGGACCAAAACCATACCCACACAAGTACGGAGGGCAAAATAGAAGAACCTAGTAACTTATATATATATCCAAAATATGGGTATATATATTGTATGGTTGTACTAAGCCATACCAAACCCAAGGCCAAAAATCGCCATATTGGCAAACCCAAACTCTGAACCCATACCTAAACTAACAACTTAGGTTATAAACAATTTGCAAGATCCAATACACAATAAGGTGATCACAATACACTATTGCAATAAGTCTTCAATTTTCCCTCATTCATTTTCTCAGAACAAACCACCATAGAAATCCAAGATCACAAATCAAGGAGGTGGGTAACATGAGCCCAACCTTGGACCAATCCACCTAGTCCCAACCCAAGGCCAAGCAGCTTACAACATTGATTGCCATGTCTCAAGGTCAACATACATTACTTCACCAAACACAATCAAGGCTGAAAAGAAACCATACTCATTCATCTAAGACTAGACCTCAGTATGGAAAAACCCAAATGCAATTCCATGAAGAATGTACAGTACCTCAGATTCAAGGGATATATAATCCCTTGTACCTCTTTACAACTTCTCACAAGTCAAAATAACAGTCAAAGAACCAAGTCCATCGTAAGATTCCAAGCATCCTAGTCATTAGGTGCTTAAGTGACAAGGGTTTGAAACCTTAACTCCAAAGTTTCTACTTACACACAGCAACTTCACATTCAAACATTCAAGATTCCAGATTATGCACAGTTACCACTTCACTAACAACCTCATTACAGAACTATAAACCTATAATCTCGTATTCAACTGGCTTCTAGAGTAAGCAACAGTGCTCTTAGATTTAAGGTTCAACATAGTAACAGGAACCCTTGGGATCTCAAGAAGGCTCCTCCCACTACAATGAATGCATATTTCATAAATATATCAGTCATATAAACACATAGAAAACCCAACAGTCCATATAGGCATCTAAGAACCCTGACACCATTTACCAACTTCAAATCAAAATTTATCTATCACAGAGACTTCACCAGTGGTCTTAAGTCTCTGATAAAAGTCACAGTCAAAAATCTAATAGAAGGTTCAACAAAAGAATAAATCTATCAAAGTTTTACAAGCATCTCAAATCACAGCTATGAGTTCAAACAAAAAGAATTAGCAAAGATGCACATCCTCACCGAAATATGATAGTCAAGTATTTGCAAGTAGAAAGATTATGACCTCTTCAAAATGTACTCAACAAGCATTCAAATTCTAGAAGAAGTTTGAAGAGTAATACTATAGCGTTCAAAAGAGAAAAATGAAAAATATTGCTCTCAAAAGAAAGAAGTTTTTAAGTTCTTTGAGCTCAAGACAAAAAAGTGAATTGTTCAACATACCAGAATAATAAAGATACCCAACAGACTATTTAATAACCATGAAATGTGTGTGACACAAATGCAACTCTTTATATCAGCTTCTTGTTTGCATAAATCAACTGTCAATCCAACTGTTCAGCTCCTTTCAAGGGAATGAAAAAACTAGTAGAGTGAGGGAGGGTGAAATGAGTGTGAAAGCAAATGAGTAAATCAAAATGGTCATAGGAGGGTTTTGGTGTGTTAGTGACAGGCTAGGGTAGATAATGATGTTTTTTATTTTCTTAAGTGTGTTTTTTGAATGTTTCCTTTTAAAGTCCAAGGGGTTGATCTTAACTGGTTAAAACCATTGAGTTCTTAAAGTGGAGTCCCAAGTTCAAGTGGTTTCTAGTGTGCAGGTGGTTTCTAAATAAGTGGATTTCTAGGTTGACTTTTGGTCTTCCATAGGTGGTTTCTAGTGTGGTTGCTTGAAAGGAGCTGTTATTAGTCTGATGGTTTTGCTCACAAGAGCTTGTATTGGTCTCATGTGGATGCTCATATGAGCAGAATATTTGTAATCGATTAACAACACAAAAAAAGTTGCTTTTTAGAGCACTGACCTAGCAGACTCGCAAAGTCTGGGCATGAGACTTGCATTTTTTTATTTTTTTCTAAATGTTTGTCATTAAAGTTGCAGTCTGGCAGACTTATTGAGTTAGTGCACAGGATTCACGTGGCCCACATCTAGACTCAGCAATTCTGCAAATTGAGGCAGGGACTCCCTAGGATCTGGCTTTGCATGTCGGACTTGGTCCACAATGAGTCTCATAACATTGATAAATAGGTTAAGCATGTGAAAATGAAATGTTGCCTTCTAATTCTCACATGCCTAACTAATGTACAAGCTATATATTAAAGCAACTGTATCACAAATAATTCTTCATCTACATCTATGATTTCACATTCTCTATCTATATTCCTAATGTGTGATATTAATTACAAAATAAGCATCAAACCAAAGAGAATTTAGGTATGTTCTTTCTTAGTTAAGATCTTCCTTTTGACATGTAGTTCATCATGGAGAAGAATAACATTGCAATTTCTTGGCAGTCTTCCCTTGGAGAAAAGAGCCTACCATTCTATATGATAGCTATCTTGCTAGTTCCAGATTGCAATTCCTATACAAACAAGAGGACTTGTTTCTGAGAGTCCCTCAATAGTACTCTGATGTTTAACTTCATCCTATGGAAGGATAAGCATTTTTAACGAAGATATTGCTATCATATTTAATATGGAAATATATGAGATAAAAATGACATTAAATGCATGCAGAATAACCTGCATGTTAACTAAAAATAGATGGAGCCATTTTTCACCTTCTCATAGTCAAGAGAAAAAAACACAATCTTTTCATCAGCTGCTCCAGAAACACCACTGATGCATTCTTTGTCAACATCAAGACATAGAACTGAATCCACAACAGAGAAAATGTGATGTTATGCTCAAAGGAAAAAAGAAAAATGGATCTCATTGAATTGGCACAATCAAATATTTAAAATAATCAGTTTAGAAATAAGAAGAAAAGATAAAATCCCTTGAACAAAAACTACACAACTTTGTAGCAGAAAATAAACCTGGTTCTGAATGAAATCTAACAGATGTCACAGGTAACTTTGGATTCCTCATATCCCACCAAGCAATACTTCCATCCTCATACCTATTAATGTGATACCAGAAGACCAAAGAAAGTAAATATTTTGATCATATCAAAACAAAATGAGAAAGCTCCACTAACTTCAGATCAGTTTGCTACAAAGTTGGAATTTTCTAGCCAGCCATACAACTAAAAATAATAATGAGGAAAACCAAACGAAATCTCTTTTATTTTGGTAATCCAATAAAGATTATAACTCCCCTCTACTCACATATATATACCCACATCCTGCGATTTCTAATTTGTAAGCAGTTTTTTCAATTAGGAGATAAAGAACATAAAGTTAAACTTACAACCTGAATGTAATACATCATCCATCTACTCAATGGATAATACATTCTCAATATTAAACATGTACCAGCTGATGCTGGGCATACTGCTACAGTTGACATCAGGTCTCCTCATCTAGTTGACATCAGCTCTGCTTATACAGCTGAGGTCATGTCTAATGTTTCTAATTTATTATTTTCTTAGGTCAGATTTGTGGCATTCACAAATATTGGTTAAGATTCTTGCTGCCTGAAAATATGGCCTCCATGTTTGTTGGATTCTATATCAATATTATCAACCTTCCTACAGCTTGATTTGTAATTCATGATTTTCCCAAAAAGTTCCTATGTCAGTGTTCATACTCTTCTGCTGAAACACATTTCAATTTTTGTGCTAATTTGGATGTTGTACGACTAAAGGGTTACAGGGAAAAATAATGAGATTGTACATCAGTAGTATTTTTCTATCTCCAGTTGCCAAACCTTCACCTTTGCCAAACTTAATCTCTTCATGTACCAGAGTCTATGTAGGGTTCAAGTTTCCCATTCACATAACACTGAATTTGCTGAACTTGCAAATGAATAGCTACGAATCTGCCTGCTCCTCAGCTTGCTCATCTCAAATTTTTCACATAATATAACAACTCAAACATCACCAATCTCCAACCCAATGATAGATATTAGATGGACATCCTGTAATACAGCCTGCTGTGCATGGACTTGCTCCACCTACTTTTCTATCTCCAGCAAAAAGACAAATTTATCTCCATAATTGTCTCTCTTGATACATCTTGGTGTGAAAATAGTACTCATTCCTTCAGCTCAACTCGATCACTCAATTCATTCGATTGTGACATCATATGGGCATTTCAACCAAGTTGTAGCCTATAGCTCACAAACACACTTTTCACTTCCCTGACAAGATTCCCTTTGCTTATGGACTTCTCCCAAACTACATAATTTATTTACTTTATGACTGCTTGCTTGCCTTCTGGCTTTTGTGCTTGTTTACATGATCTTGCACACAAGTATTTTCATATCCACCCGTGTCTGCTGTACTCATTGCCAAGATAAACTTTCGTTTTTAATTATGTCCACTCTACTGGAGTGATCTTTTCTCGTGATACTAAGCTGGAACAATATGCTATCTGTAATCAAGAGAGTTATACCATTCCTTAATACATTGGCAAAAATATTTCATTGAGCTCATTTACTTAAATTTGTGGCTGTAAATCAAGAACTATGCATAAAACCAGCTTTAACATAGAACTGAAGAGCTTGCTTACCTAAAGGATATGAAGATAACAGATGTAAAATGAGTGAGTAAACAAAACGATCACATCATAGGACAAGATAACAGAAGATATACCTAAACAAACACACTAAGGTTGAAAACACAAACAACTTTGAATTGTGCATCCTTATGCCAGCAGAAATTAAGCCAATCTTCATTTTGGAGCCACCAAGAATACTATTAGACTCTAACAGCACCTCTACAATGCTTCATCTTGCTTTCTCTACCATGTGACTTACACAATAAACCTCAGCATGCCTCTTACACTTAGCTAGAAAGTACACTACAATTCTAGATGCCAATAAAAGATTCCCCATGGCCTGTTAATGCATACATTGGATTACCAAAATGATGCACAACACCCATTATTTTATTTCATCTCAACAATCAAGATGTGAAATGATATAGCTTCCAATCAGGGTTATTGGCCTTTAACAGTCCTTGGTCCTTGGTCCTTGCGCCTTGGGCCTTGGGCCTTGGGCCTTGGGTGGAGAACTAATTTGTGCTGGGAGGGCAGGAGAAAATATCGATATCTGGGTAGCAGCAGCAGAAAGAAGATATGGTGAATCTTCTAACCTATTTGTATTTGAACAAAATCACCAATCTTCAAATCTAGTAGACAAATTCAACAATCCACAAATCTCCTCAAGTTACTATATTTTAAAGTTATTGGTGCTTAAGGCATCTCTTATGTTCCATAATATCCTTAGAGCCTCCATTAACTTCCCCCGACTCTATATCTTGACTACACCACTCTTGACTCTTCAACTTCTTCTAAAGGAAAAGTGTGATCTTTTTAGTCTTGTTTTAGTATCTTTTGTCATACAAATTAAATAAGTGATTACTATGATCCTGAATATGTTATGTTAGGTGTATGTTGTACACCTTTCAAGCCTTGTAGACATTGTAACTCACACTTCAGGCAGTTACTCTTGGGTGCACTTCTATAGGAATATACTGGATTTATCCAACATGTTTGCTTGCATAGCATTTGCTTTAAAAGTATGCATCTTGGGAGGTACCTTTTGTGTATCCTAATTTATTGCATGAATTGGGGTGCCCTTGTTGTATAGATTGAAAAAGGATATTTGCCATAAAACCAATTTTCAGTTCAGAGATTATATGGATAGAAGGTTAGAGTGGGTGATTGCTATCGTAATTGCTCCAAGAAGGTAGTGGTTGTCATTGCTGCCTAAGCTTCTAAGTTGTTGATCTCTTGAATAGCATAGGCTTGATTTTTATTGTATTGTAATATTTTTACTGTATAAATAATCAAAATGGTGCTATTGTTCATTGTAATTTTGCCCATAAGGGTTTACAAGAACAAATCTTGTGTTATATGTTATTTTTCTACCAAATTGATTTTAGATTCTATAGCTTCCTACTAACTCTTTTGTTAAGATTAACTAATGGTATAATCTCCAATCCCTTCATTTGGTATCAGATCTTGATCAACTCTTCATCTGTAATGTTTCCATTTTTGTGAGCATCAAAGTTCAAAAGATTAGCTTATCAGTTGACCCTCATAGGCTAGTGTTCAGTGATTAGAGGGTCCAATGGGCATTAATTAGCTCTTCAAGTGGGAGTTGATAGTGTTGATGTTATTGAGCAGCTTCGGTCTGCACTTCCCAAGAAGAAAAGAATAATTAAATGTATAGCCTCTAGGCTATTTAATTTATATCAAACAAATAATATAAATGCAAAGGGCCGACTTTATTATGTTTATTATTTTATTGTGACTCCTTTATGTGAGCCGACCTAAGTGAAGAGGCACCTCACTTGTATAAAGGCAAGGTCACTTTGTCATTGTAATCATTCCATATCAAGCAAGTTCGCATTTATCATTAAGAGCAGAATTCGCATTTGCAGCAGCAGTCCGATTTCAAGGAAGAAGATATTCATTTGTATCTTGTGTATCTAGGAGAGGTGCGACCTCATTACATTCTTTATTGGCCATTGCTGGGCCTGAGTTGTAAGCAGATTTCTGCTAGTTGTTCTACATTATAGAAGAGATCATTTGCTGGGTTTTTCTCCCTCAAGAGGAGGGTTTTCCCAGGGTATCTTGTTGTGTTCATTGTCTTATATGTTGCAATTCTATTGAGTTCTTTATTGTCTAATCTGATCTAAGAAACACTAACAGATAGTGTTTACCTCTCCAGATTGTTGGTATATTCTGGGGCTAAGCTATTATGAGGTTTTTGACTTCATTTATATATACTTACTATTTATAGTAAGTCCATGAGTTGTTAGAGGCCAACCTTACTATTTATAGTAAGGCATCCTAATGGGCAGAGAGAGCAGTGGGTTAGCCGGTGGCGAAGTTAGAATTCATAAATGAGGTTCATTAATGGAGTTAAGGTGTTTATTTATTATTAAAGTTATACTTAAATAACAAATAATTAATTGTTAAAGTGCATATATTAATGACTTGTATTGACTTTATAATTAAGGTCCATTTAATATTATAAAGTCAAATTATAAAAGAACTAGTTTGGGTGCCCACTTTGAGGAATATTATAAAGTGCAAAAACAAATATATTTTAATGACTAAAAAGCACATTGGGAATCGTGCCACTGCCATCTTGGAGAGGGTACAAAAGCATATAAAAAAGCAAATGTAATTATTTCTTAATCATTTATCAAATTGGCTTTGTGCTTTGCATTTTGGAGGTGGAGACCTAGGGTTTTCAACTACAACGATCTTGAAGAGCGTAGCTGCTTCATAAATCGAGCTTATCGAGGGTGTGAAAGATCATCTGAGGTTTGCTAGTTGGTGGCTTCATACGGAGGTCACATTTGTGCTTCATCGATTCACAGGAGAGTTTCAGAAGAAGGGTTTTGAAGATTTCATCATCATTTCAAGATCGGAAGATTGTTATCCGGATATGATCTTATTGTAAAATTCAAAGAAATAAATTAATCAGAGTTGATCATTTGATATATTTGCTTTCAGCATTTCTCTATTTGAATTGTTTTGCAATTTTATGTGTTTCCTAGTAAATTCTACAAAACCCCGCAAAAAAATCAAACAAGGAGTTTTCAATAGCTAATATCTCGACCAAGGCGAGATATTACAATGGTATCAAAGCGGTTTCGTGCCATCCTGTGTTGGTTTTCATAAAGAAATTTTCAGATGCTTAGGGTTTGAAGATTTTTGGTTATGTAAGAGTTTCAGGTGATTAAATTAATTTGTTTCAAGCTATCAACATGAAGCCAATTTTTTGGGCTATCAAGTATATGGCTTAGGAAAGACAAAATAGTTGGACGACTAGGCAAATAGAGACAAGCAAATAAAGGTTTATGAGTGGCTTTTACACTAACGGTCCTTCCAGCGTGTTAGCTAACCTTCATATTTTATGGTGTAGCTTTGAAAGTCAGTCAAATCATTCAAAGAGCCTATAGTGGAGGTTTACGTGGAGTTTGGGAAGGTTGCAATTAGAATAAAACAAAATATTGAGCTATCTCAGCATTTTTTAATGGATCGGATGGGCACATGGCGACCAGCACTCAAATAGTTGCTTCCTTATTCAGCAGCTGCCAGATTGTTTTTAGAAGTCAATAATTTTTAGAGCCGTTTAAAACAAAGGGAGCTGCCTACTTGTTAGGCCGACAGGCAAGGAGGCAGCACTTAATTATCAGCTAATAAAGTCATCAAACACAAGGAAGTCGAGACCTATCTGTGTGTGTCCTCTCTTTTAATCGCATAAAAGACAAACTCACCTTGAATCAGGTTTTGAAAGGTCAATAAGGAAGGCATCGAATATATGTCTTTGATTTGTTCGCAGTCTCAAGCAGATAAGACAAAATAGCTAGAGATTTAATAGTATCAGGAGTTGCTTCACTTCTTCAAACCAAATCACATGACAAAATAAAATCGCTTCCTAATATAAGGTAGCCGCAATATCATCTAAACATCGACATTCCCCTTTAACGAAATTGCAAGCATACACATTCAGAATAAAGACAAACTCCAGGTAAATTTATGCCAAGCATAATTAGACATAGGCAACTCAGAAGAAGACAAAGAAAAATATTCAGCGCAAGAATTAATTATTAAGGAAGAGTGTTAAGATTTTTGAGATTCTTCATTGGCCTCGAGAGCTGCCTGTAGCTATATGTTGACCGTCCCATTAAGGCAGCGATAAACTATCTTCCAAGTTTGTGCGGCTCCTTGCATATTGTTGGCGTTTCAATTAGCACCTCTGGAGTGCTTATTGGAAACGGACAGCTATTGCAAGTGTGTTAGTACATGCTCTTCGGATTATAGAGAGGAAGATCTCTCTTTGCTGATTTTATACTGTAAAAAAAGGGTGTACTAAGATTTCCTATCTTTTTTACTCAGCGGTAGGACACAAGGGTGCATAAACCAATGCGCCGTAGCTAAGCTTTTTCTCTGGTTTCCGCAGATCTTAACTACGACTAACTAAGCTTCTAAACTATCCTACCTCCTCAAGAAAAACAGAGCATGAGGGCATAGGAGCGAAATGGTATGGTTGGATCACTTGAATCCTCCGTCTCAATGGAATATGGCCGAGGCTCTGAACCTTCGGATATATACCAAGATAGGGCTCGATACAAGCAAACACTCGTTACGGTAAACTGGATCTGAGACTTGCCAAGGAGGAGGAACCCCTATCCGAGGTATAGGCTTGGAAGCAGCTCACTGGAAACAACAAGGAACGATGGCCTTTCTAACAGGATTCCCGAGGAGGTGACGACACCTGTCCAAAGTCTAGGCTGCAAGAAAGATCATTAAACAACATCAAACGATAATGATTGATGACAAAATATCCAAGGAGGCGACGACACCTGTCCAAGGAGGAGATTGAAACAATGCACTATTTAAAAACAAGACTTTGAATAACTCAAATAATTAGATCAATCAAGCTTGCACCATCTGATTTATTCTTTAAGATTCTTCAAAGAATTACAAAGGTCGGGACAGCAAAGGCACGAAATCATGCACAATTGCGATCAACCAACGAACTCTCATCCAAGAGTGAACAGATATAAACAAGCGAACTCTGGCAACAGTGGCGCAGCAATTTTGCTAGCAAATAAAGGTTAAACAAATAAAGAACCTAAGGCTCTTATTTATAGGAACTCAAAGGAGTAGGCAACCCTAAAATCTCCTTGAGTTAACAAACAGTTCTTGCCAATCAGCAAGATATTATTCTATGTCTAAATGTAGGTGAGCAAACAGTTAACTGGAAATCTACTTCAGTTAACTGAAACTAAACAAAAGTCAAACTGGAAGTCTACCTCAGTTGACTGACACCTAACTAAAAGTGAACTTATGTTACAAATGTGTCTCCAAATAGACATCCACCTTTTGAGGAGATCTGAGATCCACAAATCGTGGGAGTCAAATAGACATCCTAGATTAGTGGGATCTGACATGCATGATCTGTGGAGATCTGGAGTCAACTTGGAAAGGGGCATCAAGTTGACTTCAGTCATCATTAATGCTATTTGGAGGGTAGGACGTCCTCCCTTGGTGCTTTACACCTCTTCACCACTGGTCAACAAAGTCTCTATCCAGTCATTGACCTCTTCGGCCTCCGGGCAATTAATGCTCTTCAAGATGACCATGTGGCGTCTAAGCATTTCTTCACCCGTCGTAAGCTGCTGATGATAGGTTATGCATTGGGCAGCTGCTTCATCTAACTGGACAGACATGGCTGCAATTTTGGCTAATTTGCAGCCATTGGGATCTTCAAGGAATGAAGATCGGATGACATCTTGGAATCGTGTCTGCACGGTTTCAAGTTCCACATATTCTCCTCCTTCCCGCTGATATTCTAACTCTGGGAAGGATATTACCAACGTTCTTGCGAAGTTGATAATATTGGCGACGAAGCGTCTATAGTCAATCAGCTCCACAGAGTTGGCATCATAGGCTCTCACCTTGTATGCCACCTGTTCTTTCCACTCAAAGAGATGGTGTTTATTTTCTGTGGTCGTAACTGATTCATATGCTTGTTGCAAATCAGCAACTGTCGCCTCCTCTCTCGGCCTCTCTTGAGCTGCCTTTATATCTGACTTCTGGATTTCTGATCGAAGTCCATGTGCTCTGTCTCTCAGCTGATATGCTTCTGTCAACACACACCGCCCTTTGACAACAAACTCATCCACTTGACGTCTCAAGTGTTTACCGTATGTAATCAACTGATGATGGTTCCTTTCAGCTGGGAGATCCAACAGTCCTTGAGGCAAAGCCGAGGAGTTTGGAGTGTCATGTATCAAACTAGAAATGTACAACTTTAGCTGACGGATTTCAGCCTTCAAGGCTGCTTTGTCTTGTCCATCTTTTGTCATCCTTTCTTTGACACTCGCCGAGGCAATTCCAAGAAGGTCTGCCTCCACCTGTCGAGTGGTCTTTCCAAGGTTCACCTTTGAAAGCGTGAAATCCTCAACCCTCACATTATGTATATCTTTGTCTTCAGGTGGGGCAGCAGTCTCTATGATGACCTCGTTCTCTGCATTCTTTTCTACATGTGTCTGCTTCTTCAACTTCTTTACCGGCATGTCTTGTGGGGCATGATGGAATTCAGAGAAGTCAAGCTGATATGAAGGCCTCTCCCTCTTTCTCCCAAGCGAGCTTTCCAGCCAGATAGAATCTCGGCTAGCATCGCTGGGAGGAGGAACATAGGTCCCCTGAATGCTAGAAGAACGAGACTGTGCCGTGGCAATGTCTCGTGGTGGCGAGTCCAAATCAATAGGACTTTGTGACCTCTGTGATGGTGGTGAAGATGGTGGCTCTGTTTCTATCACTGGCACCGCTTCTGCTACAACTTCTTCTACAATGGTTTCCGCCTCTACAGCGATTATTTCAATCACTGGTTCTTGTGTAGTTGCAGCGGTCTCAACTGTCTCAGGCAAATTGGTGGCTGTCTCCACCTGTACCTCTTGCCGGCTTGTGCTGGCAATTCCTTTTCTCCCCCATGTGCTTCCTGACATCCGCATTCCTTCTGGAGGAAAGCTCATCTTCTTCTGTCTGGGTTTCCTCCTAGACGTGGAAGGTAGTGTAGACTGAACCGCTGGCGGCTCTGATCGGGGAAGTACTACCTTCCTTGTCCTTTTACTGTCCAGGTAGAGTTGACTGTGTCGAACTACTCTACCCGTTCTTTCCTCAATAGACGTACTCTCTTTCGCGTACCAGTCTACCTTGCCGAGTGGTTGTGAATCTACTAGACCCGTGAAGAAGGAAGAAAGAATAACTTCTCCTTCGTCTTCAGATAAGCCCTCGATGTCTTCTGACATGAATTCTGCAATCTGTGAGAGCTTGAATCTGCTATGGTTCCTTCTTCTCACTTCGAACTCATCTTCGCAGTTGACCCAAAATCTTCCATGAAAGGTTCATGTGATGATCTTTGCTCAAGGTGAGCTGCGAAGATGCCTCTGGGGTCATAGGATGGCCTCCTGTCGATGAGGTACTTGAGATTAAATCTCACTATTTCTTGGCTTATCAACCTTGCATCAGCTGCAGTTCTGCATCTGTAGAGTCCCATCTGAAGAGGAAAGTTCACTGCAGCCTTTTTCTTTACGCGAAGGTAAGAGTGAACATCGGCCAATTGCCTCAGGAATTCCATGAACACTACCCTATCTGAGGGGTAACGTGGCATCATGGCGGGGTGGCCATTATAGCCATACACGCGTATGTAGGTGAAAGTGGGGAATTGTATGAACCAATCCGCCCAGTCCACCATTGCTGCCTTAGCTGCTGGTGAAATACGCACGTGCATCTCATGGTCTAGCTCGTGCACGGTGTGCATAGTAAAAAGGTCATTTATTCTTTTGAAATGTCTTTCCGCTAGAGTGAACTCCAAGCGAGGAAAGTATTCTTGTACCTTTTGCACACCCAGGGTTCCCACAGTGTTTAATGTTCTGAAATCGCCTTGGAAGGCTATCAGGTAGACCAGGTATGAACACATGTGGAAACGGTGCTCTTCTAGAAATCCGGTGAATTGTTGGTGGAGTGTGTCACTGATCAGGGAGGCCCAGTCGTAACGTTCTTTTCTGCTGATTATCTTGCCAATAATGTAGAACATCCACGGCTGGAAGGATTTTCCCTCCTCTTGTCCAGTGACTCTGCTGAGTAGGGTGATTAGCACTCCGTACTCGTCTTTGAATTCTCCTCTACCAACTACTCTGGGCAAACTGTTCCTCTTTGTTTTCAGCCAATGTTCAGCCATTATAAGCGAACACTTGTCTTTTGAAGCCTCGAATGCCTTTTCGCATTCTGTCACTGATATGACCTTCTTGGTAGGGCATGGTGGGATTGCAAAACAAGTCTCTATGTCTACCGGCTTCAAGCTGCAAATCACCCTCCCGTCAACTGACAGGATCTCTCTTGTAGTCGGGTTGTAATGCTTAATGCAAGCAATTACAAGCTCGATGCTTTGTAAGGTGATTGGAATAGATGCTGCTTGAAACAAACCGGATTCTTCGATGTTCTGCAATGTGATTTGATTCATGCCCTCCAAGTCTTCAGAACTGACCTCTGGATTTTTCTGCCATAAGTCTGTATCAGTCGTTTTCAGGTAATCATGGTATAAGACTGTTTTGGTCTTGTATTGTACCTGAGAGTACTGCATTCTGAAAACCTTGAATATTGACTGGGCACTTGACCCTGTTCTGACACTTTTCTGGAACTGCTAAAAATAGCCTCGCCGGGGGTAGTTTTTACGAAAAAATCTGAGACATGGGTTTTGTTAAGAATGATTTTCTAAACAGACCCAGATCGTCAGAAATTCGAAAAAACGAGTTTTTCTTTGACATGCAAGAGCCCTTCGGTGGCAGAGGCAGCAAGGGCACCAGAAAGTGATTTTTCTCGAAAAAATCTAACACATGGGTTTTGTTCGTGCTTCAGAGCCAAACAAACCCAGTTTGTCCGTTTTTCAATATTATGACTTTTTCCGGAAACCCTAAAAAATAGGGGCAGCAGGGCTACTTTTTCTGAAAAAATCTACCATGTGGGTTTTGTTGAAAAAGCTGTGCTGATCATACCCAGTTGGTCAGATCTGTGAAAATCTGTCGTTTCCTGTGACATGCAAAAGAAATATAGACAGAAGTAGAGGAAATAGACAGAAGATGGATTGGAAGTTATAAACTGCCACTTGTAATAATCTGTCTCTGGAAACAATCTTGGGAGAAGAATGCTTTTACTGCCAATTATCTTCAAAAATATTGAAGATCCGTTCAAAACCCCTGCCAGATCTTGAAAACTTGTTCTTGGGAGCTACTTGATGTTTTATCCTTCAACCTGCAAAAAAGAATAATGAGGAAAAGGGACGCCTAGCATGAATATAAAGCAATTAGGGTTAAGATCCACAAAGTATGGAAGATAACTCATCATTCAGTCCTGATTTGGAGTTCCAAAAGATGATTTCCACTGATTGTGGAGTGTTTTTCTCTTTTTTGGCTCCAAATTTTGCTAACTCAAGTCAACATTTCTGTTTGACTTTCCTTTAGGCGTCCAACCTTGAGTTTGATCTTTTTTGCTTATTTTGCAAGCTGAAGTGCTCCTGTTTGATCTTCGATTCAGGTTGCTCAGTTGATCTCGAGCAGTATCTGACAGTTCTGTTGTTGAGGCAGGATCAATGTGATTAGATATGCCTGGGAGAGGTTAGCTCAGAAAACTGAGTTTAGGCCTCCAGAAAGAAGGGCGCCTTTTCTTGAAAGGGGCGCTTTTGACAATGCCTTAGTCAATTTTCACTGACTCGTTCTTCGTTTTGACCTTTTCAGACCCTCTTTGCTTTGATCTGACGTTCCCGATGTTTGATGAATCAGATGATTCTGCTTGATGATGTGTCGGGTAGCTGGTTCAGTCTTGTTCACGATGCCTGACTTTGCAGTGGCAGCTGGCAAGTTTTGGGCCTCCAAACTAAAGGGCGCCCCTGGCCAGCAGGGGCGCTTTTAGCTTTTGCCTAGTTTTATCTTGGTTGTGGACTGCCAGCCTTTGACCTTCTTCATCGGTCGATTGATTTGTCGGAAGTTCTTGCTGATAGTCTCGCTGACGAGATAGGTCATAGCTGAGAAGGTCGTCTTGGGAGGTAGTGAAGATTCCGGCTGAATCTGGACACCTTTAGGAAAGGGCGCCTTTCCTTGAGAGGGGCGCTTTTAGCCATTGTAGACTGTGTTTTGCCTTGGTAGACAAAACGTGCACCTTCCAGACTTAGCCAAATTTTGGCCTTTTTCGTTTTGAGAATCTCCTTCGTTGAACGTCATCATTTTTATCTTTTTCCGCCATGGTTTCTTCGTTGAAGCTTTTGAGGTTTAGCTTTCAGCACCTGGTACTGGCCAATCTGCCATTAATGGCTGCGGAGCTCCTAACTTTGTTCCTGAAAAATAGAAATAGACCCACCAGAGTAAAACATATTTTTGATAATTCTGACTTGATCAGTGTGATCGTGAAGGCAATTAAGCCTATCAGAATTATTTTCAATCATTTCCGGGAAGGTCCTATTTTTTAGGGTTTCCACAAAAATAGGGGTGTAAAACCCTAATTTTTCGTTTTTTCAAAATTTTAACCATAGGTTCCTTGACAGAAACCCACAAGAATTTCATATTTGGTTTGACCTAAAACATACTTTAGATGGCATTTTTACGTTGTTTAGCTCAATTTAAGCAGAATGCCAAAAATTTCATTTTGGGTATAACACATATCCTGCGGTTACTGTTATGGATTGGAACGACATATCCCAAGTTTGAAAACATATTCATATCTGTTAACAACCAATGGTTCTTAGTAAAGTCAATGTAATTCACTAAACACTTCTAAGTCGAGCATTGACTTATCTACCACTTTATCTATACTCTATCTGAAGAATATAACATGTAACTACACTCCTATTATATTCAGAACTGTAAGAATTGGAAGATACATTGTAACGGTGATCTTTGAATATGTATCCATGAGTGTAAATGTTGCTTAACATGGTCAAAGTGAATGGAGTCGGGTCTAAAAAATACTTCTACTATGTATTACAAGTATGTTAAAGACTGAAGATAAAATCACCACTGGAATACAAGTTGCGAACTAATTGTGGATATGGGGACTGAACCTGTGTGTTACCAGAGGTCTAAGTACAATTCTAATGGTATTAAATTTGTGTTCTGAGACATTCATTTGAAGACCACATGTATTATTTGCTTACCAAATTTTCGAATATATATGAATGGTTTTTGGCTATGAGAATATATTGAAGTCTCAAGTAGAAATTTGCAAATTATTCGTTTACTAAGTCTATCCATATCTGAGACTATCAAATCATCAAACCATTTGACAAATAGCAGTGCTCAAACAAAATAGGATACTTATTGTTCAGCTTTGGGGAAAAATAACAAGTATACAGCGAAGTGCAAACTGTGGAAAGATGGCTTTTGATAAATCCACGATTGACTTGATGCAGAATTTGTATGATCTGATGAGGGATCCAAAAATGCAGCAGAGTTTTCTAAGGATGTTTGGGAAATCTAAAAGAAAGGATAAGAAAAAAGCAATGCTTCAAAATGATTTTCAACATACAGGTGAACATGGAGTCAAAACTAAAGTGGTTGAAGTTGAGAGGACCATACATCTAGATAATAGTTTGGCAAAACCCCTTGATGATATTTTTAGCACTCAAGAACTTGTTATCAACTTTGATAACAGTTCTGATTTCTGTGACAGCAGTGTGATTTATTTGCATCAGCATGAGTTTACAGCCAATACACATGAGGATGATGGTTGTGTGGGGTTATCTAATGCAAACACTTAAGGTTTGGGTGTTGCTGATGTATTGTGTGTTGAGGATTCATGCCACAACAAGTCTGATTTTGTAAATCAGACCTTGGAAAATAAATCAGAAATTGCACTTAATGGTGATGGATCCCAAGATAGCTCTTTGGTTGAATTTGCATTTACTTTGGAGAAAGAAGTGAGCGAAGATATTGTCAAATCAGCAGCTTCTACCATGCCATTAGAGCCATCCCATGAGGTACATAACATCAGTACCTTAGTTGATGATGTGTGCAAAGTTGAAGGCACACATAATGATGGTTACCAAACAGTAAGTGATGATCATTCAGCCTCTTATCATAGTGCTGATTATAAATCAGAAAATTTGTGTGGAGGTGATGTGTCACAGGGGTATCATCGTTTGGCAAGGCAATTCAAGGTTAATGATAGTATGATTGCTACAGCATTGGAACATTTTGATGTTGCTTGGCAGATGTTGGCAACTTATGGTTGGAGTGATCCCGTGACAGATGAGCATTGTGATAGTGGATTTTCCCTTACAGAGTTTCATGCACTTTGAGAAGCATTTGGGATAATGAAACACAATTATCTACAGTTACTGGCTGATAGAGATTATCTTCTCGAGTGGGATGGAATCTGTTATGATGCTCTAAAAGGGAAAGAGGAGGTTGATGAGCTCACCTATGAGCTAGAGGTCACCATGGACTCTTTGAAGAGCACTTAGGCAACCCTTCAAGATTCAAAGTTACGGATAGATGAGCTTACTGTGGAGTTAAGCTTAGCGCAGTCTTCATCACCAGCAGATACAATTCCGTTATCTATGATAGTTACTGGTGATGAGCATACAGCCACAAGTAGTGGTGAGGAACACATTGAGGATGTGGCTACATCCATTACATTTACAAGTGTAGGTGACATAGATGGGATGATTACATTGGTTGAGAGTAGCAAGCAACCATGTGATGCTTCAGGGGTCTCTAAGATAGTCCCATGACAGGTGATGCAGAGCAGCTTATTGATAGCTCGTGTCATGAGTTGGTTGATTCTGCAGAGACTTATGTGACTGAACACAACATTACTCCATCTTTTTCACAGGAGATATGTAGGGTGTCATCTAGTGTGGAGATTGGTTCTCATGTTGATTGTTTTCCCTCTCCTGGAAGCAAATTAAAGTTCACATCCCATCCGACTAATCTTGATCGACAGCTTAGTGAGCCACAGAGATGGAGAGATCAGCTAAAGGTTATAGGAGAGAAGCTCGATTCAACCTTAACTCGCTTTAATTGCACTGATAAATTTATTGAGTACCAACTTTGGAGAGCTGAGTTTCAAGAGAGACAGTATGGGGTCTCGACTAGTACTCATATTCATGATTTGAGGTTCATCTGAAGTGCTTTGGAGGCGATAAAATCAAAGTACCTCCACTTGTTTCATGACAAAGAGTATGCTATTGCGTATGTGGAGAGATTTGGCAGATCATCTACCCAATTAGCTGTTCGAGATCAAAGACGTGAGCCACCTTCTAATTGAAGTGATGAGAGTGATGAGGAGTGTGTTCCCTATAGCTATGACGGTCAGCCTTTGACAAAGGTATGGACATTTTATCTTGACCACAAGTGAGTAGTGCTCATCACTTCTCCTTTAGTCCACACATTGATGATCCGATGAGGCATAGGTGTGGATTGGCTCGGGATTACTATCATCCACTGTGGGATGAAGAGTTGCCATCTTCAGAAGATGGAACTGGAGAGTACACAGGTATCTGACTCAGTTATGTTCAAAGGATTACGTGTAGGGCCAGAGTTTGGATTACCTTTGTGTCAAGGTGTACCAGGCAGAGTTTGCAACTTCTTTGTCTCAGAAATCTCCATTAGAGACATGTCTTCAAGGAGGTTGCAGTGGTAGTAGGCATCATGGCATGTGTAGTCCTTACAACGGTTCTGACAGCGTCGGCACTGCATTTTGGATGGAATCCGATGGGTTACTTCATCATTCTTAGCGTGATGAAGTGACAGTGCAATGGAAGTCAGAGGATTATACGCATAGCAGACTTCCATTCTAGCTATGGGATCCAAGGATTGATTTGGCTATTGGATTGCTTCCTTCTTCTGTCGGGGTTGACATAGTTAGAGGGTACAATAGTATCATGTTGACACCACAAGATTTGGATGGGGCATTCTACAAGATGATCTAGGATCCTGACATTCAATTGAGCGTTGTTCGTAGAGTTCGGGATCCTTTTGGTGCATCAAGATTTACTGGTGGTTTACACAACATGTACAGTGTGCAGAGAGCATTCAATTTTATCTTTGATTTACTTGTACATGTTTTCATTTCAATGCACAATTCTCGTGCGCATGTATTGGACAGACGGTATGATGGATATTCTTGCGCAATTGTGTTTATGCTGGTGCTAGAAGAGTCAGTTAGAGATGTGTGGGACATTTCACGGTTCTTCCTTTGGGGCCTCTGGTGGAGTGGAGTTTCTTTGCAATGGAAATTGCTTGGGGACAAGCAATTTCAGGGAGGGTGAACTGTAATGCCCCCATTTTCGTGAGCATCACAGTTCAAAGGATTAGCCTATCAGTTGACCCTTGTAGGCTAGTGTTCAGTGATTAAAGGGTCCAATGGGCATTAATCAGCTCTTCAGGTGGCAGTTGACAGTGTTTACCTCTCCAGATTGTTGGTATATACTAGGGCTAAGCTATTCTGAGGTTTCTGACTTCATTTATATATACTTACTATTTATAGTAAGTCCATGAGTTGTTTGAGGCCAACCTTACTATTTATAGTAAGGCATCCTAATGGGCAGTGAGAGCAGTGGGTTAGCCAGTGGCGAAGTTAGAATTCATAAATGAGGTTCATTAATGGAGTTAAGGTGTTTATTTATTATTAAAGTTTCTTGTACAGCTTGGCGAGAAATTTGTTGTTGAACCTGTTCAATTACTCTTTCTTGTTCAAAGTGAATGGTCTCATTCTTTGAATTTTCTAATTGTTTTAAATTAACAGAAGCAACATTGATAAGATAGTCTTTTTCTTGTTGTATTTGAGAGTATCTATTTACCCGAATTTCGCGCGCTCCCATTTCTATTTCCCGTAAGCGAACTACCAAGCCAATTTTGGAGCAGCTTTGTGATAATGGAACCAACCAGCAAAAAGCATTAACGCTGCAAAGATCAATGCACCAGTTGCAGTGCGGTAAAGTTGTAATTCACTACTTATTCCGGATGCTCGCCAAATCTGGAAGAACCCAGAGGTGATTTGTATTCCTCGAAAACCTCCACCTACATCTCCATTCAAAATTTCTTGACCTACTATTGACCAAACTACCTGAGCACTGGGTTTAATGTGAGTAGGATCGCCTATACTTTAATAATAAATAATTAATTGTTAAACTGCATATATTAATGACTTGTATTGACTTTATAATTAAGGTGCATTTAATATTATAAAGTCAAATTATAAAAGCACTAGTTTGGGCGCCCACTTTGAGGAATATTATAAAGTGCAAAAGCAAATATATTTAATGATATATTTTAATGATTAAAAAGCACATTGGGAATTGTGCCATCTTGGAGAGGGTATGAAAGCATGTAAAAAAGCAAATGTAATATTTCTTGATCATTTATCAAATTGGCTTTATGCTTTGCATTTCCGAGGTGGAGACCTGGGGTTTTCAGCTGCAACGATCTTGGAGAGCGTAGTTGCTTCATGAATCGAGCTTACCGAGGGTGTGATAGATCATCTGAGGTTTGCTGGTTGGTGGCTTCATACAGAGGTCACATTTGTGCTTCATCGATTCGTAGGAGAGTTTCAGAACAAGGGGTTTGAAGAAAACATCATCATTTCAAGATTAAAAGATCGTTATCTGGGTATGATCTTACTATAAAATTCAAAGCAATAAATTAATCAAAGTTGATCATTTGATATATTTGCTTTCAACATTTCTCTATTTGCATTGTTTTGCAACTTTATGCATTTCTTGTTAAATTCTACGAAACCCCAAAAAAAAATCAGACAAGGAGTTTTCAGTAGCTAATATCTCGACCAAGGCGGGATATTACATCATCCTTGTTAGTGTTACTTAGATCAGATTGAGCAATATAAGTACTTAAAGAATTGCAAACACATAAGACAATGAACACACAAAGATACCCTGGGAAAACCCTCTTCTTGAGGGAGAAAAACCCAGCAAATTAGTCTCTTATATATTGTATAACAAATGACAGAATTATGCTTACAACACAGGCCCAACAATGGCCAATAGAGAGTCACTATGAATTCACACTTCTCCTTAATGCACAAGATACAAATGAATCTGTTCTTCCTTGAAATCGGACTGCTGCTACAAATGCGAATTCTGCTCTTCAAGTATATGCGAACTTCTGCTCTTCAAATAGTAAATGCGAACTTGCTTTATCAAATCGAATGCCTTTTACAATGATAATGACCTTGTATTTATACATCATAGGCGCCTCTTCATTTAGGTCGGCCTTTCTTGAAAAACAAGATAAACAATAAATTAACTTGAGGTCGGCTCAAGTTGAGGCAAGGATAGTCGAATCATAAAGGGTCGGCCCTTTAGCAAATATATTGTTTAATATAAATTAAATGGCCGAGAGGCTAACCATTTAATTTATCTTTCCTTGGGAAGTGCAGACAGAAGCTGTCATAACATCAACAATCCTTGTTTGTAAAGGTAAAAGTTGTGTTTAATTTTTGGTTCAATGAGAGTTTTTTACATAGGTGATTCTTTTTTAGGAACAAAGAAATGGCTAGAACTTCTAGAAGAACAGAGATTGAAGAACTCAATAAAATCAATTTTGAGCTATGAAAGGTCAAAATGGAAGACCTCCTAGTTGATCATAAATAGTTTACTTGTTGAAACGAATCACATAATACCTAATGAAGATTGGGAACAATTGGATAGAAAGGCTAGATTGATCATCAAATTGTGCCTTTCACTTTCAATACTTTTGATTCTTTGAATGTCTCTAGAGAGCATACTACTTAAAATTTGTGGAAAATTTTGGAGCTTCATATCACTACGTCTCTATTAATAAGCTTTTTCTAAGAAAAAGGTTGTATTCATTGAGAATGGTTGATGGTGATTCAGTTATGGAGCATTTCAATGCTTTCAACATCTTGATAAGTCGATTGGCATCCATTTATGTCAAAATGGATGAAGAGAATCAATTCATAACCTTTGTTCTTTGCTAGATTCATGGTATAATCTTGTAATGGCAATCAATAGCATAACTTCTAAGTTGAAGCTTATAGAGGTGATTGGAGCTTTGTTGTTGGAGGAAACACGGCAAAAATCCATGGAGACTAGAAAAGATGCTTTGTTCATGAGAGGTCATGTGAAGGAAAAAAGAAACAATGGGAAGGGAGAACAATATTCAAAGTCTAAAGGTGGGCCAAAGTCTCCTAGAAAATCTAAGGTGAAATCTTGGAACCAAGGAAAGAATAGTCACATTAGTAAGGATCATAAGGAAAAGAGGAAGAAATATGAGTCTAATGATGATTCTGAGTCAAAATCCCCATGCAAAGAATTTAGAGATGTGTTTCTAGAATTTTCTATTATGCATGCAAGGATGCATGGCTAATAAATTATTGTGCCTCATTTTATATGACTCCTCATAGGGAGTAGTTTTCTTAGTATGAGACCAATTATGGAGGTAAGACCTTCTTGGGAGACATCATGTCTCATAATATTGTTTATCATGGAAATGTCAAGCTTACGATCAAAGATAAAAAAAAGTCAAGTCTCTCTCTATTGTGTTGCACATCCCAAGTTTCGCAAGAAACCTATTATCTATCAGCAAAAAGAAGGATTGAGGAGTGCATGTTATCTTCATTAAAGATGGTTGCAAAATGGTCAGGGGAAATCTAGCATTGGCAAAGGCTCAAACTAAACTCCAACAAACCAGGCACCATAAGTGGATGGGATTCCTATAGCAGTTTCATTTGTATAAGAACATTTTAGAATAATGATCTAATAATGTGTATTTACACTTTGTTGGCGTAAGAACTAACACCTCTGGAGTGTGAGTTTGTACGGACAGCTATGCACACTACGTAATGAATGCTCTTCAAATTAGGAGGGGAAGCTCCCTCGTTGTGCTGGAATGCATGAAATAGAAAACTAAACTAATGTCCTATCTTTTTGTTCTCAACTGGTAGAGGCACAAGGTTAAGAAAACCTAGAACGTTGCAGCTAAGTATTTTCTGGTTTCGCAGATCATCTAACTACAACTAAGCTAACTTCTTTAAATCTATCCAGTTTCCTCAAGAAACAGAGCATGAGGAAATGGAGCAGGAATGTATTGTACGATAAACTCCAGGTGTGTAATGTCCCCAATTTAGCCCTATGCTTTTCATTTGGATTTAGCCTAATTCTGGGAACTCGTAGGCTAAGCAGAAGCTCAAATCAAGGTTTCCAAACATCTTGGAGGATGCTTTCGTCTTTTTGCGGAGCTTGCACTTGGAAATGTTGAACTTGGATTTCGGATTCCTTCTGGGTTTTTTGAGAGCTTCGCGTTGGTGGTTTCGGTTCGGCATTCTGAGCACCTTCAAGAATTTACTATTTTTAGTAAATTCTATTTTTAGCAATGATCCAGTCAGCATCAGCTCAGTCGACTTTCCTCTTCTGGCAGTTCATTGGGCAATTCTCATTTTTGGCTTAAGGGGTTCATTTTGGAGAAATAAGTTATTTTAAGTCAAAATGTTTTATTTTAAAAATACCCTTGGCCTAGTGATATAACTTAACAGTTGTTTTAAAGAAGGGGACTTTGAGGGGTATTTTCTCATGAAGGAAATATTTTTATATTCCTAAAGTTTATAATTGCTCAAGGGAAAATGGACGCCTATTTGAAGGAGTTTATATTTTATTTAAAAAAAGAGAAGTGATTTATATCTCTCAAGGAAGGTACGCCATTTTGAAGAAAGAGTTTTGGTCAAAGATTAAACCTAAAAGCAGCTTGGGATTAGGGCACACTTTCTAGAAGCCTCTAGAGTCTTCTCTTCATTCTATAAAGGAGGTTCCTTCTCTTCTTTTGGATTATCTTATGTTTTATCATATTGTTATGCTGCCGGAATGGCTTTGGGATTGCTTCGAGGAATGAATGCCTCCTAGCTTGGCTCTTCTTCTTGCTTGAAAGATAGCAACTAGTTGAGAGATAGTTTGTAATAGGTTTGTCTTGCATTTCAGTTGAGTATCTTGCATTTTTGGAGTTCTAGATTTGCATTTCAGTCTCATTTTGAAGTTGCTGAAGTCAAGCTGAATCTGTAGTTTCACTCATAAATCTGAAAATAAAAATACAGTCGTTCTGGGTATTGATTCATTGAGTTTCCTTGATAGGGGCGACCCTTCTTGCAAAGATTCAGATTTTAATATTGAGTGTTTATTTTTTAAAAGCAAAATCGCTTCTCTCTATTGGCCGCACCATTCTGGTCTGCCTGGCAAATGTTTAGAAAAAAGAATACTTCGATTTGTTAGCTGTTTCTTGGTCTAGTCCTCATTGCCATCATTATAGCTTTTGTTTGCATCAGGTCTCATGTCATTCTGGCAAGTATTGAGTGAGTTGTGAGCATTTTAGTGGATTCTAGGGTTGCTGGTTATGCATATTACGTTCCTGTTTTGTTATATCAGTCTTGAGTAATCTGTATTTTGGTGAAGAGTTGTATCTGGAAGGTCATAATTAACCTTGGAATGATCATATCTATTATTGCAGCAGTGGAGAGCTTCTAATCTTGTTTATTGCAGGCATCTTCTGATATTTTGTAAGCTGAACAGTAGTACTGTCAGCATTTCTCTTAATCTTACTTTACATTCTGAAGCTGCATTGTATTTCTGTATATCTCCGCCATATGGTCGCCTCATTTCCACTCTGGAATTGGGTAGCACATACTTGGTGTTGAGTTTACTTTCAGCATAGTTAGCATCTCCGTCATATGGTAGCTCCCATTCCATCTTGGTTTGGAAAGCACATTCTTGACGTCGAGTTAATTCAGCATCTTTAACATCTCCGTCATATGGTAGCTCCCACTCCGTCTCGGTTTGGAAAGCACATGCTTGACGTCGAGTTATTTCAGCATCCTTTGGTTTTAAATGCTAACCCTAACGATTGTGTACTGCTGCTATCCTTGTTGTAATTGAAAAAGCAAAAAATTTGGCTTGGTATATTTCAGTGGTATCAGAGCTAAGATCCTGCCATCCTGTGGAAAAGACAGAGTTCAGTTGACAGTTGAATGACAGATAAATCAGTTCTACACCAGAGGTCAGAACAGAGTTCAGCTCAGTTTAGAAGTGGCAGTTAAACATGGCTAATAGAGAAGAGATAAAGCTGGAACAAACACTTTTTGCAACCGGAAATAGACTTGACAAAGAATGTAAGTCGAGGGAAGATGAAAAGAATAATCTTCAAATATTGGAACAATGTTTGAGATAGGTGAAGCAGTCACCTTCTGAATGGATGCAATTGGCATTATCACCTGCAGTTCACCTTTTAATTCAGCCCTATTGGCTGGGACATCCAAATGAAGAAACCAAGCTGCTGATTACTTCTTGCTTCATGGAGTTGATGAGAATTGTGATTCCCCTGATGCCTTATGATGATGAAACTATGAAGAAGATTCTTCATAGAATTGTTGAAAGTTTCCAAGATCTTGATGAAACTGGAAGCGGTCTATTTTCTAGAAAGGTTGCTATCTTAAAAACATTTTCAGATCTCAGGATAAGTAACTTGCTATTAGACTTGGAAATGCATGATCAGATTTATCACTTGTTCCGTTACCTCTTCATATCCACTTGGAGCAAACAGGAAAAGGATGTTATTGCAGCTGTGAATAATATTCTTGTTCTCACTATTAATGAGGCTGATGAAATTCCACCTAGTGTCCAATCCTTCCTCTTGGACACATATGAACATGAAGAAGAGGGTTCCCCTAGGGCTGCTATGCTGATTAAGGGATTGTTTAATCAATGTGAGGAGAAATTGAAGCCACTTTTGGAGAAATTAGAGCAAGATATAGGAAAGATTAGTGGTCATGATGACGAAGATGATTCCAAAGAGTCCATACCATATCATGTTGACGACTTGGTAAAGATGGATTCTCTTCAAGTTGCTGTCCCAACTTCTCAAGAAGTTCTACACGAAGACATCAGCATAATACTTCCTCATGGTGAAGATAATGACGGTGAAGTTTACAAAACAGCAAGCAATGAAGATTCTTCATTTCACTATGGTGGTGACATTTGGTTTGAGCAGCAAGCTCAGCCATGGGAGAGAAACAATTTTGATGTTATCAGCTTAAGTGATTTGGCACTTGACTTATTCAAAGAGTCATCACTACAAAGCGAGCATGATAAGTTTTTCCTAGTTGATCATCCTAATCAGCCCACTAGCATTTGGGATCCGGGGGTGTTGGCACCAAGGTATGAAAGAGAACCATTGTGGGATGAATTTCCCTTTGATCCGGATGAAGAACAAAAATCAGATTGCATTGCAAACTATGAGGTAGCCATTGAAAAGAAAGTTGTCTTTGAAGAAGAAGAGCTTGAAGACCATATGGCTCTTGAAGAGGAAAGAGTTAAAGAGGTTTACAAACACAAGTCTGATTTTTCCATTCAAGAAGCTGATTGCAAAAATAGAGTCGAAGAAATCATGGAGAATGATCATCTCCATGGCATTGAGCATTTTCCGCATGTTGGTGGTGAAGTACAAGGATGTTGGAGCAGCATTGAGGGCAGCAAAGACAAGGGGCAAGGTTCTGATTTTCAGTTGCAGCCTATCAGAATTCGCCATCCTTGCATGTTCATGAGCATGAAGATCACTGCAAGGTAAATTTTGACAAGGAAGTGCAAGCTCTATCCCTGTTTGACCGCACACATAGCTTGGTTGAAGAGCTTTACTGGAAGGCTCAGCTTGAAGAGAGACGTAGAGGAGTGACAGATGAAGTTGCTCTTCCCAAATTGCAACTTATCAGAGATTCTTTGGAGATCTTGAAGTCCGAGTACGTGCACTCGATTGAAGAACGAGATCATGCCTTTGAAGTTGCAAAGAAGACCATTTGTTCTTTTCATGAAAAGGAGAGTATGATTGATGAGCTCATTCTGGAGCTCGAAACAACAAATGACATGTTGGGAAAAACTCAGTTGGCTCTAACAGAGGTTGAAGACCAGTTTACTGACTTCAAATTCTTCAAAGAGCAAGAGGGTGCACAAAGAGCTGAAGAAATCAAGCAAGTGATTGGAGGGCTTGATTGTCTTCGAGAGGAGTTTGATCTTGAAAGCATCTCAAGAAAATCAGAAATTGCATGTGCTGGTTTGGAGCAGCAAGATGAAAGGAATGACTTTCAAGTTTTTGACAATCCTCTCTATGAAATGGAAGATGAAACGGAGAATGAGACTGAGCTTGGTTCTCAGTGCTTGGATGCTTTGATATCACTCCATGAGGAAGTGCCACGTCTGTTGGTTAGTAATGAATGCATAAGTGGGCTCAAGGGTGAAGATTCCATATGGGAGGTGTCGAAGCGAGGTAATTTCAACATCTATGACATCAAGATGTTGATGAGACAAGTCGTGGAAGTTGCTGGTATCTTCATTACAGCAGCAAGGAGTGATGATTTCAGACCTACTACTCAGGAGAAATGGGAGAATGATGAACCAAAACTTGGTGTTTGCACTCTTGACAATCTATCCCTTGGGTGGAATGATGTTTGGGCTCATACTAGTCAGTTTTGGGAGTTGAATCTGAAGTCATTCTATGTTTCATACTCCAATATGGTTGAAGCTTTCAAGGTTGAGCTTCAAGGGGACACCAGTTTCGTGAGAATGCACTTGGTTCTCACTAGCACTTGGAAACGCATTGTGATTTCTTGGCAGTGTGTTGAAAATATTTTTCAGTTGGGTGTCCATGCTTGGGATTCTCAACATGGGTGGATGGAGTTTATGGCTTGTGGAAAAGACTTTTGGTGGAGTAGTGATCAAATTTTCAGACCTTTGGGTGTGGTCCTTTCCTTTACCAACCACTTGATGGCCCCATTTGTTCATCAACAAGGGGATTGGAGGGAAATTTTGAGTTTGGATTGTAGAGAGGAACGGTTGGTGGCTTTTGAGAGTGATCCTTGGCTAAGGCAAAAGCAGATTTGGAGAACCGATCTTGTTGGGTCGAGGCGGATCAGCCACCTTACATGTAAAGTCTCTCTCATTCAAGAGAGTTGGTTCCTCACTTCCGATCAAAGAAGTGGTAGTTTTCAGTTGGAGATTGCTCTAGTGTGTTTTCCTGCCAATTTTGAAGTGTTACCTTGCAACTCCTTGCTCATCTCATACACTCACACTTGGGAATTTCTTTGGTGCTGCTGTTTTTCCTTGTGTGAAGTAATACAATTAGATTGCATTTCGCTGACTTCAGCCTTGAATAGCAGAGATTATTTGTTTCCTCACAACTATCATATTCTCGGAGTTCACTTTATGGGGATTTGTGAGACAAATTTTGATAATTTCTTTGCTATACTGGTTCGGGACAGTGAACTTCCACATGCTTTGGCTTTTCATTCTAAGACTCTTGGAGTTGGAACTGTAAGAGTGATTAGAAGTCTTCATGATGGTGTCAGTATAATTCAGTTGATGCATAGAAGCTCCATGAGGAGACATGATCATGAGTTTGTTGAGCTCTTGCAAAGGATTGCTTTCCTCTTCACAAGAAGAATTGAAGATGTCACATTTGCTATCAGGGCTTCATTTGTTACTATGTGGAGTTTGAGTATCTGGGATGGTAACACTTTGGAGACTCAAGAAAGGTTAGTGCAGCATTGGTATGATGTTTTCACTGATGTGATCAGAGTGGTGCAGCATCGGCATGGCGGGTTTTTCTTGAGACGGAATTGGGAACCTGGGATCATACTTGTTTTGGTATGGATCAGTCTTAATTTTTCTAGAGTTGTAGTGGCATTGCTTGAGGACAAACAATTTTGGGAAGGGCGGACTGTAATGTCCCCAATTTAGCCCTATGCTTTTCATTTGGATTTAGCCTAATTCTGGGAACTCGTAGGCTAAGCAGAAGCTCAAATCAGGGTTTCCAAACATCTTGGAGGATGCTTTCGTCTTTTTGCGGAGCTTGCACTTGGAAATGTTGAACTTGGATTTCGGATTCCTTCTGGGTTTTTTGAGAGCTTCGCATTGGTGGTTTCGGTTCGGCATTCTGAGCACCTTCAAGAATTTACTATTTTTAGTAAATTCTATTTTTAGCAATGATCCAGTCAGCATCAGCTCAGTCGACTTTCCTCTTCTGGCAGTTCATTGGGCAATTCTCATTTTTGGCTTAAGAGGTTCATTTTGGAGAAATAAGTTATTTTAAGTCAAAATGTTTTATTTTAAAAATACCCTTGGCCTAGTGATATAACTTAACAGTTGTTTTAAAGAAGGGGACTTTGAGGGGTATTTTCTCATGAAGGAAATATTTTTATATTCCTAAAGTTTATAATTGCTCAAGGGAAAATGGACGCCTATTTGAAAGAGTTTATATTTTATTTAAAAAAAGAGAAGTGATTTATATCTCTCAAGGAAGGTACGCCATTTTGAAGAAAGAGTTTTGGTCAAAGATTAAACCTAAAAGCAGCTTGGGATTAGGGCACACTTTCTAGAAGCCTCTAGAGTCTTCTCTTCATTCTATAAAGGAGGTTCCTTCTCTTCTTTTGGATTATCTTATGTTTTATGATATTGTTATGCTGCCGGAATGGCTTTGGGATTGCTTCGAGGAATGAATGCCTCCTAGCTTGGCTCTTCTTCTTGCTTGAAAGATAGCAACTAGTTGAGAGATGGTTTGTAATAGGTTTGTCTTGCATTTCAGTTGAGTATCTTGCATTTTTGGAGTTCTAGATTTGCATTTCAGTCTCATTTTGAAGTTGCTGAAGTCAAGTTGAATCTGTAGTTTCACTCATAAATCTGAAAATAAAAATACAGTCGTTCTGGGTATTGATTCATTGAGTTTCCTTGATAGGGGCGACCCTTCTTACAAAGATTCAGATTTTAATATTGAGTGTTTATTTTTTAAAAGCAAAATCGCTTCTCTCTATTGGCCGCACCATTCTGGTCTGCCTGGCAAATGTTTAGAAAAAAGAATACTTCGATTTGTTAGCTGTTTCTTGGTCTAGTCCTCATTACCATCATTATAGCTTTCGTTTGCATCAGGTCTCATGTCATTCTGGCAAGTATTGAGTGAGTTGTGAGCATTTTAGTGGATTCTAGGGTTGCTGGTTATGCATATTACGTTGCTGTTCCGTTATATCAGTCTTGAGTAATCTGTATTTTGGTGAAGAGTTGTATCTGGAAGGTCATAATTAACCTTGGAATGATCATATCTATTACTGCAGCAGTGGAGAGCTTCTAATCTTGTTTATTGCAGGCATCTTCTAATATTTTGTAAGCTGAACAGTAGTACTGTCAGCATTTCTCATAATCTTACTTTACATTCTGAAGTTGCATTGTATTTCTGTATATCTCCGCCATATGGTCGCCTCATTTCCACTCTGGAATTGGGTAGCACATACTTGGTGTTGAGTTTACTTTCAGCATAGTTAGCATCTCCGTCATATGGTAGCTCCCATTCCATCTTGGTTTGGAAAGCACATTCTTGGCGTCGAGTTAATTCAGCATCTTTAACATCTCCGTCATATGGTAGCTCCCACTCCGTCTCGGTTTGGAAAGCACATGCTTGACGTCGAGTTATTTCAGCATCCTTTGGTTTTAAAT